>JARHVA010003467.1:22500-565000 GCA_037957365.1 Torreya grandis | reverse complement strand
AATCCCCTACATGCTTCTAAACCACACCTACCACCATATGCCATCGACATGCCATCACCTATCCTAGATCTAAATCAGCAAGAACCCCCAATAGTTGTTGAATCATAATGTTCTCCTAGATCCATATCTACAACAACAATGATGGCCCAAAGCTTTTTTCATCCCTTTAAGAACCAAGATGTAGCTCCCTATATAAGTGAGCTAGCATGATAGGTCCCCATGCAAAAATTCACTGATCATGAACCATGTCCACCACCACCTCTCCTGAGCCAAGATGAAACCATATCCTACTCTTATCTAATAGTAAAATGTAAGATATAAGAGCCATAACCACTAGTGTCAATCTATCCAAAGACCCATCCCACTGGCATTGATAGAGGTCAATCGAATCTATCATGCACACCAATCTATAAACTACCACCTAGCCACTACAACATCTAGATCACCATCTGCAACCTCAAATATATCCTAGTACCAGTCATCAATAAATAAAAAATACTATAAACATCCTCTAAGGTAATGGTCATCTCCCTAATCATAAAATGAAATGAATTAGTCTCTGAGTACTACTGCTCCACCAGTGCCATGATCAATGCTTGATCAATCCATATTAGTGGCATAGCTGCTACATCATGTATCCCTATCAGCTCCAAAACCCCATACTCTACATCTATCACCCACCACATCTCATGTAGTGCCTCTAGGTGTCTTTATCAAGATGTCAATATGCCTAAGCACTCCTACATCATGAACACATAATAAGTCCACTCATCTCCCCATTTTCCCTATTTACCTCATCTTGTCATTATCCTATCCACTTAGCCTATTCCCTTGACCAAATATATATACTCCCTGACCAATCCTCCCCAATCCTTTTTCCCACCTATCCCATATCATGACCCTATTAATCTTTCTAAGTAGCCCCCAGTATTGGTATTATAATACCACTACTTCTCAATCATGGTATTTCAATACTGCTATTCCCCTCTCATAGGATTTCAATCCTATGATTCCCTAGTAGTGGGATTGAAATCCTTGTACTCTCCCTACATGGGATTACAATCTCACTATATTTTATCCCAATCTCATTACTCACATTTACAATATTGTGATTGTAGGCACAATTCATAGTCATAAGATTGTAATTATGTGATGCCCTAATTATTTTCTACCCTAGAAAGATAAAAATAATCAATAAAAATAAAGAATGGGAGATACCCTCACCAGTGGTCCTACCTCAAGCTCCCACTGATACATCTAGACTCATTCACCATGATGTGAAGATCAAGAAATATGATCCATGGTTCTCATCTTGAGCTATGGATCTTTGTAAACAAATAATGCAAATGACCTCCCAAACTCACCATTAGCTTAGATCAAACCCCCCCTCCTAGCTAACCTTCCCTTCCACTTAATCCAATTTGGATTCCTATAGTTTCAAAGCCCAGCTAACCCCTATCACCCTATTACATGCTCATTTGTTCAAGGCATCATCCCAATCATTTGGTCACTTGATCACATGCCTTAGTCTTTCTTGTCATCATCATCATCATCATATTGATCAATTTTAGCCTTGAGCTACACCTATCATATCTTATCAATCATCTTATCCAAGCCTATAGCACTCCCTTACATGCATCCTTTCTTGGGATATGTCTAAAGCTTATGGCCTTCTATCATACCATCATCATGTTATGATTAATTCCCATGCATATGTCCTTGCTTGAGATATGTCTATAACTATGACACCCATCACCTATATTCCCTATGTATGTGTCTTTGTCAAGGGCATTGCTATCAATTTGTAGCTTATTTCTCATGTTGACCTCATCCTCTTAATCTTATATCCCACATCTGACATCCTAACCCCTTGTCTATCCATTACATCCCATCCCACATTTCTAATTTCAAGTATCCATCCAGTTCATTCTTCCCCACATCTCCCCTTAAGGGGACATCATATCCGTTAATATCAGCTACTAACAATCACCCACAATATGGTTTTTATTTGAAGTACAATTACTCCTACTTCACCCAATCATAATGCCTTTTCAAAGAGGGGAAAAATATATATAATTAAATTTCTCGCTTCATTATAGCTGACTAATATTCTTATTAGTTGACACTAATTCCCCATCCTAACCATAAATATAATATCCCCTTCCATTAATCTACATTTCACTAACCTTAGCCCATCCCATTATTCCATTAATTCCCTTTGATCTACCATTAGCCTTATCCAATTCCAATTATCTATTATATGGGAATTTTTAATTCCCATAACCCCACCTAACCACCTACTAACATATCCCCTAGGTATTCCTACATCCCTAAGAATCCAAATCCTATTATTTAAATACCTAAACAAAACCTATTATCTACTAAACCTACCCCTAATCCCACTTGCCAATTAAAATTTCCAAAATAATCTACCTACCCACCCATCACCATACACAAGCCTTTCCTAAACCCCTAAAACCCTAGAAGAGATCTCTAGAATTAGAGAGTTCTAGAAATCTCTCCATTCTATCCCTCTTCCTCCATAATTATCTATTCTATAGGATTCCATGGAATTAAAAATTTTCATGGAAAATCCTCCACCTTAGACCTTGATCTTCCCTCCATGAATCTATAAAACCAACACACCCTCACTTGTTCAAGCTAATGAATGAATGAGAAAATAGAGGAATGAAGAAGTGAAAGCATAGCACAATCAAGTCATCTATCAAGCCTATCCAAGTCATTGTCAATCATCTCCATGCAATTCAACAATCATATTCGAGCATAAAAATCTTGGATCAAAGCTATGAAAAGGTAAAAATGATGGTAAGCATGCACACTACATTCTAATTTACCTTTTCTATCCCTTCTTGTTGATGTTATTATCTTTGGGTTTCATTATCTCTTTGATAATAGTTTGTTTGAAATCCAAAATTTGGTGCACACATCTTAAATTCTTCAGTAAACACTATCCAGTTAATAGGAGGCACTTCTTTTCCTTTTGAGCACATAACTACCTATACCAAATAGACTACTTAGGTTGTAAATATGATAATCCATGACCACATTTTGTGCACATGGGATATAATGTAGATCAAATTATTTCTCTATTTTATTTATCTAAGTGAGTGGATCCTTACCATTAAACTTGTGCACTTCTAATTTTGGCATCATGTTCTTTAAATAGATATTTGGATTTTGATTGTTTTGGTTGGGAGAACCTGAATGGAGTGGTAGAGGATTATTTGGCTATGGAAGATGATTTTAAAGTGTGTTTAATGTCCTATTTATATTTTTCAACTAAGACTACACATCATTTATGTTCCCTTTTATCACATCAAAATCATCTTTTTTCACCATGATTTGTAAATTAGATTATAAACCTTGTATATCATATTATATGCCTTTCACACTATACTCAAGCTAACTCACTTTATGATCTATCATAGAAAATGTTGGATCAAATTATCCATTAAATCCCCCTTTTGAATCCATCTCTTCTTTTTTGAGTTTTACTTTGAGTTTCATAACCTTTGCTTCTGTCCCTAGTCTGTGGTCTTACTATAATAAGGCTTAACAATATTCATCATGATTATCACCTTTGAACCAAATTTCACCAATAGTTTTTGTAAATATGTCATCCTTTAATCAAAAAATACAAATAATAGAACCTAACTAGATTTTTTCAAGTTTTTTGAAAATGTAAATAATTCAAAAAAATATATCAAATGCAGACTATAGAGTGAATTTGTGAAAAACCCTAAAATAGTAATAACCCAATAAAAACCTATTCCTAAAACCTTTTTTTCTATTGATATTTATTTAAAATATCTTACAAATTCAATAAAATCATTGTATAGAAATTCACTACATATTTCAAGATGTAAGTGCTTCTTTAAAATTAGGGGTTCACCCACTCAATAATCAAAATTGAAGCTTTGATACCACTTGTAATGAAATTAATTAACCAATAAAGTAGAATAATAGAAATTTATCATAATATGACTGAAATATAGTATAATATATGAATATATTTCTAACCATTTCAAGGGGGCAACCTCTGAAAGCTTACAATAGGAACAAATTTCATAAAATGATCCTCAAACACTAATCATTGCCTCCTATAAATAGTCTACTTAGGACGTGGTTACTCCATAGGCTAACCTAACTAAGTAAATAGGATTTTAGATATAATTTAATATCATAAGGAAGGTTTATTTTTAATTCATAAGTTGGCCACATATATCCTTAGACAGGCTATAGGTTAAGGGCATAGTATATACCAAGGGATCAATGTACGTGCAATATCTAAAACCTTGTCTCCTCTTTGAAACCCTAGGTCCAATTTTAATGATATATTTAGGCCTAAATTTTGGAATAATGTTGGTTGAGATGACCTAAACCACTCCCTAATGAATTTTTAATAAATTACTATGTATCCAATACTTATAAAAGAAAAGTTAAATTACGTGTAGTTCTTCCTATTAGTGTATGTGTGAAATAATTATCTTTTAATGAATATCACATGTCATCTATATTTTGACATATTTGGGTAATTTATCATTCCAAAAACATGTGAAACATAAGTATCAACCCATACATATGATTTTAATTTCAAAATGATAGTTTTTTGGTGTAGGGATAAGTCCGTCAAAGTTTGACACCTCTAAAATTCCTTAGGGCATCTGAGCCTTGATGAATACATTTGAAAGGTAAGAATATTTATATTGTTAGGAATGGTGAATAAATATTCCAACCCAATATTTGGAAGTGTTAACAACAACAAAATCACACAAGAAAGTTGTATACAAAGGATTTTAAAATAAAACAAGTCAAGTATTACTTAAAAAATGAGATGCTAGTCCAAAGGAAAGCCCTTGCATAAGTAGGCATGGCACAATAAAGAACTAGCCTAACTAACCAATGTGGGATAAATATTAACTAATAAAAAATCATAAAATAATGAAATATCTATCTAGTACACTAGAAAATATGAGAAATACATACTCTAACACCCCCCCCTCAAGTGAAGCTAGGGGCTAACAATAGCCAAAAAAGAAATAGTGGAATATCCATAGTATGAGTCCTAAAAACTAGGCCTGATAAGGTACTCATGTAAAATATGTATCCATGAAATAAATAAGGAAGATGTCCTCAAAAACACCCCCTAAATATAAATTTTAAAACCCCAAGCATGCCATGGAACTCAAGAATATGAGGTGATGTAAAAGGTTTCGTTAAGATGTCTGCAACATGATATTGAGTCAGAATGTACTAAAATATAAGAACTCCATCCTAAATATGTTGAATAATTAAGTTCATATGTACCTCAATGTGCTTGGTCCATTGGTACTTAACTAGGTTAAGATATATTTGAATTGCACTCTAGTTGTCACACCAAAGTACAATGGGTGAATCTTGTGTGAAGCTAAACTCTATCAATAACTATTACCCTATACTTGGCCTCTATAGATGAAAATTCAATAGCTTTCTTCTTTTTTCAAAACTAAGAAATAGGTGAATAATTGAGAAAAAAATGTATGCAAAAGTGGAACACCTATCATTAAGAGAACCTGACCAATATAAATCATTGTACCCAACTAATTGAGTAAAACCCCTAGTGTAGTGTAATCCAAAATGAGTAGTACCTCACAGATATTGTAAAATCCTCTTTGTATCCTACCAATGACTATCATGAGGGTTATGTGAAAACCTAGATACAATTCCAATTGTAAATTAAATGTTGGGGTGAGTATGAGTAAAATACATAAGACTCTCAACCATATTCCAAAATAATGTAGGATCACAAAGTGGAGTAGTTCAAGTGGCAGTGAGAGTCACTCAAAATTGAAAAGGATAAGGACTTGGCTTGAAATCATCCATGAAAAAATGCTAAATAAGATCAACAGTGTACTTATATTGACTCAAATAAATCTTTGTATTTAAGTTTGAAATATATAAACTAAGGAATAAGTGTAAAAGACCAATATATGTCACATCAAACTATGTTGAAAGTGCCTATTGAATAGTATGAATCTAAGAGGATTTATATATGAGAAGTAGATCATCAGCATACAATACTAGTATAATAATGTCCTCCCTAATATGTTTAATATATATTGTAGGATTAGAGTGGTAATGAAAAAATCTAGTGGAGAGAAGAAATGAATCCATATTCTCATACCAAACTTGAGGGCCCTATTTAAGACCATAAAAAGAACTTCTAAGTTAACAAACAATAGAAGAATTGTGAACAAACATAGTAGGATGATCTATATATATTTCCTCATGCAAGTCTCTATGCAAGAAAGCACTCTTAATTTTCATCTAATACACTGACCAACCCTATGATGAAAAAAAATAAAGTACAAGGCAAATATAATCCATATTGGCAATAAGTGCAAAAATTTTAGTGTAGTTAATACCTTCAACCTACAAGAACCCCTTTACAATAAGATGTGTCTTATACTTATCAATGGACTCATCAACTACATACTTTTTGCAGTAAATCCACTTGCACCTAACCAACTTTCTTCCCTTAGGAAGAGTGACCAAATCCCAAGTGTGATTATTCATCAATGAAGAATACTCATGTCATTGCATTATCCCACTCTTGTATCTCATGAGCCTATGAAAAACACTGTGGATCCCTATAAAATACTTGACATAAAATTTTAGTGCCCATAAAATATGCATGATAATGTCGAGTGGGTGGAATATCCTATATGAAAGGTGTTGCCTTAGAAACTATATTACAAGCCCACTTAGGTATAGTGGCAACATAAGTGTGACTAAGATCCTCATCCTATATAACCTCCTCATGAATCTCCTAAACTGGCTTGGCAAAGAATAAATCCTCAATAGGAAAGGAATCATCAAAATAATAAGAAGAAGAAGGCATGGAATAAGATGAAGAGACATGAGATGCAAAGTTCTCGTCAAAATATACATGTGTTTGAAAATGAACATCATGAGTATCAAGATCTAAAATATGAGAATCTCTCATGTCCTCACAATACCCTACAAAAATCAAAGGTTTTATCTTCTTATCCAATGCTTTCCTTTTGGTACAAATTCCCAAGAAAGACTCCCAAAAACTTGGAAAAATGAGACATCAGGATTGGTTCTAGACCAAGCCCCCTCTTGATTCATGCTCAAGTGCTTTATGTGGTGTGCAATTCTGAATGTAGTTCTCATAATTAAATTCCTATACCTAATAGATAGGAGGTAAATCTTGTGAATGCATCATATAGTTAGCCATATCCTTCAAAGTTTGGTTCTTCTTTTCTGCTAAGACATTCTATTATAGGGTATGTACGATAGAATGTTGGTGAACAATACCATGGGTTGCTAAAAAATTAGAGAACTCACAACTGAAGTACTCCCCATGATTATTTGTACAAAGATTCTTGATGCAACTAGAAGATTATTTCTCAACTAAAGACTTAAAGACTTTGAAGTTAACAAATACACAATTCTTATAATTAAGGAAAATAAACCCAAGTAAGACTTGAGAAGTTATCAATAAATATAAGTGAATACTTAGCTCCATTGAAAGAAAGAGTAGGAAATACCATCAAATCATTGTGTACAAGCTAAAGTGGTGAATAAGCTCTCATGGACATACCCTTAGAAAAAAAATTGGTTTTGTATATCCAATGAACAATCAAGGCAAACTTCATCAAGACATAAAACTATAGGAAGACCCTCTACCACACTGCTAGTGGTCAACTCCTTCAAATATCTATAGTTTAGGTATCCAAATCTCTCATGTCAAATCTGACTCTCAAAATTTGCATGAGAAACTAAACATGTCCCTAAAGGAGGAATATCATCAAAAACCTAAAAAAAATAGATTCAAGAACTATGATCAACAACACCCTATGCAATAAGTGTGTGTGGCTCTAATAAATATTGAAATTCAACACCCTATGGTGTGAAAGTCATTTTCTTTCCCTAATTATAATTAAAATTTTGATAAACTAAAAGTATATTAGTGGTGATGTTTGGAATGTATAATACATCATTGATGCGAAAACCATCTAATTTTATGTCACCCTTTCCCTTAAAATAAATAAAAGAAGAATATCTAACCTTAATGTTGGAAGTATAACTCAAACCAAGAGATACAAAGGACTACTTGGAAGAAGTCATATGGTGTGAAGCACTAGAATCTAGAAACCAATTATATGAAATAGGTAATTATGATCTCTCAACAACATTAAGTGCTTTCCCTTGCTCATGAGATGAAGGAGTGGAGATATAAATATTTTTTTTCCTAATGGCATCCTCTAGGGTTTACATTCTCTTGAAACACCTAGATTTTTCATGACTAAGAGCATGATAGGTTAGACTTATTCTTGGATTTTCAAAATGATTTGGGTTTAGATGTGTTGATGTTGGTATTAGGTGCATTTTGAGATAGAGGAGTGTTCTTTTTATTACTCTTAGTTTTTTCCTTATCCTTAGGATGTGATGCTACTAATGATTTTTGAGAGGTGGAAGATTCAAAATGAGATAATTTGGATTTCTCCCTAGTAACTCTCTCACAAAATAACTCTAGATCTAGAATTTTGAATGTGGCACATAATGCATCCATACTAGAGAAAAAGATAGAAGAAAAGATTTAGAATGGGCCACTTAAGTTAGAAAAAATCAAGTATACACACTCTTCATCTTTCTTATCTCATCCACTCTCCTTAAACTATGTCAAAAAATGTTTAAACTTAGTGAGGTAGTCTACAATAGAGGTAAAGTCATCTAGAATGAGTGAAGTAAGTTCCACTTCAAGCTATATGGCTCACAAGTGATCTACTATTCCAAATAAACCCTTTAGTTTAGCCCATATTTTTAATATATTATAACACCCATCCAAATAAAATAGCATATTGTCACTCACATAATTCCCAAATAAGACCATACACTCTTCAAACTTACAATGCTACTAGAATTTGTTATACTCATGTGTGAATTGTGGTTGAGTTTCATTCATTAGGGACTATAATCCTTTGCATTTTATGATTGTTTTATTTTTAGGTCTTCATGTATGGTGATTATGTGTAGTCAAAGGCTCACAATGGTTAATACCAGAAGTAAAAGGCATGCTAGTGAACACCAATAAGCAGAAAAATGTAAAAGGGTACATAAAATTAGCATGGAGACAACCCCCTAAAATATTGTATTAAGGACCCCTCTAATTTATAACTTTATAAAAGTAGTGTATTTTTATAAATTAATGACACCAATAGATGGAGAATAAAAAACCATACACATTTGAAAATAACAGAACTTAAATCCTATATATACATAATCTTTTTAAATTTTATTGAATACTGACACTTTATATCTTGAAAGAACCCCTTGAGACTCAATCTCTTTCAGTGTATACCCTAAGGGGTGAATTTAGTAAGGGGTGGGTAGACCTTTGGTGCTTTTTAGGATTGTTGTCCCTTTTTACCACATTATTACCAATCCAAATAATTCCCAAAACCTTTGCCTAAGTTGTTTCTCCTCCCTTGCATAGTCTTCTAGTCTTTTCCCTCTTTCCATCATTTATTTCCTTGCTTGGAAGCCTTTTGAACTATTTAGCATACTAGGTTGATCTGGTCAACCTAGTACAATTTAGGGACCCTTTTCTCTCTTTTTATTTGTTAGCCTCTCGATCAACCTAGCACAAACCTAGTGAGTTAGGTCAAAAATGTGCTAGGTCGACCGGGTTGACCTAGCATAATTGACATATCTAAATGATTTTAGGGTGGGCTCTACCTATAAATACAAGTTCATTTTGATCATTATTGATATATACAATCAAGAGTTATTATATGCTCGCACTCATTCATAATCTTCTGATGAGTGTCATTTAACTACTCATTTAATCAATATTCAATTGATGTCTTATCAATCAAGGCTGGTGTCCAAAACTATCTATAGTAAGGTATATGATGGTAGATCTAGAAGGCTACTTATGGGGGTGCTTTCTGATCCTATTATAACTTTGATTAAATAAAATAATGTGTTTTAAACTACATGATTCACACTTTTGCT
The DNA here is from genome assembly GCA_037957365.1 of Torreya grandis. NCBI lineage: Eukaryota > Viridiplantae > Streptophyta > Pinopsida > Cupressales > Taxaceae > Torreya > Torreya grandis. Next base: position 554,956 of record JARHVA010003467.1, on the reverse strand, counting down.
AAAAAAGAAAGATATCAAATCAATCCACTCTTTTGCTTGAAAATGAAAATCACACTCTTATTTACGTTTGCATGAAAATTAAATTCACACTCCTACTTATGAAAGGAAATTTTCTTTACACATCTATTGTAAAAGAAAACACACTTTTCTTAGAAAAGAAATGAAATAAGAAAATTATTTTTAAACTATGAATTTATGTTGATGTTTTTATGAATAAATCTAAATATTAACAAGATTCTAATTAATTATAATAATGAATTAATAAAACATAACATAAATACCATACATAGATCATGTTTCCAAGGAGAGTGGGCCCTTGCTCCTCTCGAACTCAAGAACAAAGATTAATCAGTGTTGGAAATTGAAGTATTAATTCATAAAAATGAAATGATTACAATCTGGTTGAAACATGTATGCTTGTATAAATCTTTTATATAATATCTTATTTTTTATTCTTGATTTTTGATTACTTTCAATAATGAAAGTCTTACACTTTGTACTAATACAATTAACTCAAAATAGGATGCAAAGAAATAGAATTCCTTGGTCGATCCATTCATCGAAATATAGGAGATTAAATTTCTAAGAGATCCAATTATTATGATAAAATAATATACTATCCTATAATAGTCCTAAAATATAATTACATACAATTTTATCAAAAGCAAGTCCTTCAAAATAGCAGGCAGCTATTTTCTTTATTTGATTCCAGCTGGAATGGTTCTCTCTTATCCTGTCTGGCTGCCAGCTTCCCATTTGTAGCTTTATCTTTATAGAATTTTTAGAATTGACCCTGTAGATTTAGGAAGAATGAGCCTATGGAGTCCATAGAAATGAGCCTACGGAGTCCATATAAATGAACCTACAAAGTCTGTAGAAACAATCATGTGGAGTCCATAGAAACAAGCCTGTAGAGTCTATACAAACAAGCCTATAAAGTTCATAGAAACAAGCTTGCAGAGTCTATAGAAACAAGCTAGATGGAGATAAAAATATAACATTCATTATACATCACTTGTGTCTTCTTCCTGAGCATTCTTCACAACAAAGATCACTAAAATATGTTATGTATTAGACATTAATGATAAAGTAAAAGTTTAGTCTTTGGTTCAATATAAACAAGACTAATATCTATTTTCCATGTAATAGCTATCTAACAATCTAAGATTTGCATAAGATAATATCCTTCAAAAGATGAATTGAAGGAAATAACATGTCAATAATGAGCCATATTTTGAGCTCATCATCTCCCCCAAGCTTTAACTTTTTCAAGTCCCATTGCAAACATGTATTGGCATTCATAGCTCTAGCTTCTACTTTCCACACTCTGACTCAAATCATATTCATCAAATTCATCTATTATATATCTATTTGAATTGTTGGTAAATCCTTGATGTGTTTGAATCATTTGTTTCCATATATTGAATTGCTCCTCTGATTGTGGATCCCAACTCTGCCATCCTAGAATAGGTATGATTAGCAAAGGGGGTCTATATCTCATGCCAATCCATTTCTTCTCTCCCCCAAAGTTTCTTACCTCTATTAAAATTTATAGAATTTAGGATGCTCTCCTCATACTCCATCTTAAGTTATTTGGGGACATGACCTCTCACCTTTTAAGAGGCATTGAAATTTGGTCCCATCTATTTACACTTGTAGCCACCATTGAATCAAAAGTTTGTCTTGAAAACAAATAAAAAGAAACAACATAATCATATAAAGCCTATAAATAATGTGTTTTAATATCATCATCTAACAAAGCATAATTAAAATTCTACTGGTCTGACACACAATCCTACAGTCTTATCATGATTTGTATAGTCATCAAATATGTGTTTCCATGTTATTTGACTTTTGAATGTAGAATGTAATGCTCTCAGTTGAACTTCTCCTACATGAATGTTTATAAAAACTTATTGTGCTCATGATCTCCTAGAATCAAGTCATGCAAATAAAATTCATAAAGCAAATCCTGCTGATCAGGTTCAACACTATAGAAAATTTACAAAAATGTTGTTGGTTACAAAATTTTGTAAGGAAGATGACAAGAGATCCATAGAAGCTACCATCTATAAAATTGTTCAAATAAAAACAAACTATATTCAAGAGAAGGATTCCTACATGCCAAAAGAGTTTCCCCTAATTTGCATACATCCTGCAAACTTTCTTCTAACTCTTGGAGTTTAGCTTCTAATTCTTTCTTTTCATTTTCCAAGAGTTTGTTTGAAGAAGTTGCATCTTTGTTTTTCTATTTAAGTACATAATGTTCTTAAATTTGATGTAGTATTTGCAAGGGAGGAATACCTGGATCACTTGTTTGACAACCTTGATCAACAAATACCTTAGGAGGAGAAGGTGTAACAATAGGTTCTTCGTAAGAGTTTACCAAACTCTACAATCTCCTATTTTCCTTCTTTAGATTTGCTACATATATACAAAGATCTATTTTTTCATTTTCATGTTCCTTTATTATTTCCTCTAATCTATGAACTGTTGTTGCATTATCAGGAAATGTTGAATCTAATTTCTACACCAATGATGAGTTGAGATGATTCTTATTCTACAATTGAATGATCAAGTCAACAATGTGATCTATTTTTTGTTGTTTAAGAGCTTGAGCTTGAGAAAGATGCAAGGTTAGCTACATAATAAGATCATTTATATTAGATGATTCACCTTTCTCATTGGTACATCCAATTTTCCCTTTGTCCATTGTAATTTCAATTAGAACAAGTGGTTGTTCTACCATACTTAATTATTCTACCGTGTGTGGCTCTTCCTCTAAATTTGGCTCCTCTATTATGATTGGAGAATTCCTTTCAGAAGGAATTTCTTCAATATCTGTAGGTGTAGGAATATTCTAATGTATGGGGGAATGAGACATTATTTTAAGACTATCTAAAATATCTGTAGCTTCTTGTTCATCTTCTTCTATTAAAATGAGTCTTCTCCTTCTTTTAGTTACTCTTTGAGCTACACTTAGTTGGCTTTCCTTCTCAACCATCAAACCCTTGGTCTTCCCAAGTTCTATAGCAACCTATCATCTCAATTTTATTCTTCCTGACAAGGGAACTGGTTGTACTATAGACTCATGAGGTTTTTTTGGGGACCTTGAAACTTCAAGGTTTTGAGACCTTGTGATTCTTCTTGAAGAAGAAGAAGAAGAGATTTTTGTGGAGATTACAGTCTGAGATTTTTTCCTTGGTGTTGTTTTCTCTGCTGATGTAGCAGGTGGAGATGAGTGTTTTTGTGGTACATTTGGAGTTTCTTGTGTAAGTAGATTTGGAATTTTCTATGCTATACCTTTATAAAATTCCTCCCAGACTTCTTGTCCTTGTTGAAGGAAGTGATGTTGGATAATGAGCTAAATAAGGCCATGATGCCTAAGGGCAACATTAGGGGTTGTAAACATAACTTGCAAAGCACCATATAAGAAAGATGGGAGGTTAATTTTGTACTGAGGGTTTTTTCTTCCATGATTAAGATGTATTAACATTTTCATGGCCTCTCCCCCTAAAAGACTGTGTTGCCCTTCACAAATGATATATTTGAGTACCCACTTGATATAGATTTCTAGGGTTTAGGAAGTGAATTTCTACTAATCCCTTTTGATTTTCCTTTAGAATCTACTAGACATGAATTTCCAGTCTACTCATTATGATTAAACTGACTAATTAAATCACTAAATTAAATTTTTCCTATATCTCTCATTCCCTCTTCTAAAACTTGTATAATTTGGCTTATAATCTGAGTTGTAATAGGAATAACAATGCATTCACAATTGAAAATTTAGGGGTGAGATTGGTAATTATTTCACTTACCATTGTTTCATCAAAACCATGGAAAGTTTCAATGAAAGGTATCCAACCATTGGCTCTAAACACTGCTACAGAAGATTTGTTCTTATGAAACTTTGTTGCATTTTTTGGCTTTGATCTCATCTTCAATCACATTTCTATGCAGAGTTATAGTCAACTCAGTTCCTTTAACTCTAATTGAGGTGTAGACCAGTCTTTTGTTGAAGCCGGTAGGCAATAGTCACTAAGGATTGGTAGACTAGTTTCTATTGAAGTCTGTAGAAATGAAATGGTTCATATAAAATGCTACAGCTGCATGAGTCTGTAGTTTGGTATGATGACTTGATACAGTGAAGTGCCACATGTTTCTATGGAGTATGCCAACATTTTTGTCTACTATTAGACATTGGGTGAAATGATGAAATGTCACTTTGATGATGATAATGATACATTACTTCATTTAAAACCCTTTTTTATGAAGTCCCATCATTATCATAATTGATGACTCAATTGATGATATCAAAGTTGCACACATATCCATACACCTTTGGTAGCTTAGTTGCATGATTTTTCATTATGGCATATGTCATTCTATTTTGGAAGATTCAAATTTGGGTCATCTTTATAGAATAATGTCTTCATCAAATCAAAGATATTTAGTTAACTAAACATAGATAAATAAAATATATATCTTCCTTACTTTAACCTTAGATGTATCCTTTACTCACCATGTGTCCTACACAAATAAGTTTGCATAGATTAGTTTATTACATGGAGATGACCAATCATAGTGGCATGATGTGATTCTCTATTTCTTTTCTTATAAATTTCTTTTTGCCCTTTGGCTAGCTATTACTAGTTTTCTAGCCAAAGCCCTTTTTTGCAATGCATAGCCAGCCAGCAAGCTAGTTTTCTGGGCATGCATTGTCAATAGTGTCCTTGGAAGGATTTTCACTATTGTTTTTTTTTTGGAATTATCAAGGAGCATATTCTCTAAAATAAGTAGAGCTCTCCAGAACATCTACTTGATCCTTTACATTTTGAATAAATTCTTCTTTATTGAGAGGTTTTTGATAGAGCTTCAATCTATGTCCATTGACTAACAGAGCTCTTCTACTATCATCAATAGGTATCAGCTTAAAAAAAACATTTTCATAGACCTCCTCAATCTGATAAGGTCCCAACCACCTTGTTTGTAGATTTCCTTTAAACTACTAAAATTTAGAATCAAACAATAGTGCCCAATCTCTTTTCTAAAACTTCCATTGATTTTTGAATCATGCCAAATTTTTCTTTGATGTTGTACCAATTCAATTCTTTGTAGTGCTTCCATCCTCATTTTATCAATTTGATTAAGTTGTAGGAATCTTTCTTTCTATATTTCTTCTAATTCAATTTCTACTTATATAGTTGTTTTCAAAGTTTGTAATTCAAATTCAACAAAGAATAAAGGCTTCTTACCATACACAAATTCATAAGGTGAAAATTTAGTTGTTGTTTTCCAAGTAGTATTATAGGCCCAAACAGCTTTTGGTACCTTATCTTCCCAATCCTTTTTACTGGAATTAACAACCTTGGTTAAAATAGTTTCCAGTTCTCTGTTGGTGACTTCAACTTGCCCATTATAGCCTGTGAATGGTATGAAGATATTTTTCTATGTCAAGTTTGATATACTTGCATGAAGTGCTTTATCATGTTTGACATGAACTACAGTCCTTGATCTGAGAATATTTTCCTTGGAGCACCAAATATTTACTTGATTTTGAAATATAAGAAATCAGCTACCATCTCTTCTCTAGCATGATTTAATGCTTCCACTTCTGCCCACTTGGTCACGTAGTCTATACATACTAGGAGATATTCTTTTCCTCTAGAAGGAGGATCTACAGTACCTATAAAATCAATTCCCCATTTCTCAAATGGTTCTAAAACCAATTGAAGATGAGGGTGCAGAGGCATCTCTATTGAAATAGTAGGTTGTCCAATTCATTGACAAGCATCACAGTGTCTGATATATCTTTTTACTTATTGATGAAGATGAGGCCAATAGTATCATGATCCTATGATTTTATGTATGGTTCTTTGGGCTGAGTAATGACCTCCTCCTGGTTCATCATGATAAGCTTTGATGATATCATAATCTTCACCATTTGTCACACACCTACAAAACACATGATCAGGTCCAAGTTTAAATAACATTCCATTAATCCATTTAAAATAACTTTATTTGATTAAACATTTCTTTTTTTTGTAAAAATTACAGAGGAAACTTCCCTGTGGTGAGGTTATTGGCTATATTAGCAAACCATGGAGATTTTACTAAAATAGAAAATAGTTGTTCATCTAAAAAGTCATCTTCCACTAGTTCTTCTTCACTTGTAGTGATCATTCTTGACAAGAAATCAGCAACCACATTAGACTTCCCTAGTTTGCCTATAATAGTAACATCCAATTCTTATAAGATCAACAGCCATCTAATAATCCTACCTCTCACAATTAGTTTGTTGGTAAGATATCTAATAGTTAAATGGTCTATATAGACAAATACCTTGTAGCCTATTATGTAGTGTCTAAATTTGTAAATTTCATAAAATACAACTAGGAATTCCCTCTCGATTGTGGTGTAATTTCTTTCAGTAGGTGTCATGTTTTTTCTAATGTAATATATCACATACATATTAACCTCTTCATCCTTTTGTCCAAGGAATGCTCCTCGTGCTATATTGGAAGCATATGTGTATATATGGAATGGCTTAGTCCAATCTTGTCCTCTCAATATTGGAGCAGTAAGAAGTTTATCTTTAATGGTCTCAAAGGCCTGCTAGCAACTATCACTCCATTTGAATATACTATCTTTTGTAAGCAAAGCAAACATAGGGGCATCTATTTGGCTAAACTTATCTATGAAGTATCTGCAATAACTTGCATGTCCTATAAAAATCTTAACCTTAGTTTGTGTTTATGGAATGGATAAGTTAGAAATTATTTCAACTTTCTTCAGATCAACTTGAATGCATTTTATATAAATATGGTGTCCTACGACTAGTCCTTCATCCATCATCAACAAAAATTTATCATGGCTCAAAGATAATTGATGTTCTTCACATCTGATCAATACTCTTTCCAAGATAGTAAGAGCTTCTTCATAAGTTCCACCGTAAATGGTGAAATCATCCATATATACCTCAACACAATCATTTTTAAGGTCAAAGAATATTCCCAAAACTGCTCTTTGGAAGGTTGATGGAGCATTACATAGTCCAAATGGAAGTACTCAGCAAGCAAAAGTTCCCCAAGGGTAGGTAAATGTTGTTTTATCTTGATCTTCAGCTACTACCATTATTTGGTTATACCCACTAAACCCATCCAGGAAAGAAAATATCTCTTTCCTGCCAAGTTGTCAAGAACTTGATCAATGAAAGGTAAAGGAAAGTAATCTCTTAATGTTGATTTATTTAGTTCTCTATAATATACACATACTCTTAAATTTCCATTTTTATTGAGTACAATTACTATAGGTGAAACCCATTGGCTGTCTGAGATGGGGTAAATAAACCCAACTTCTAGCAACTGTTAGATTTATGTTTTGACTATTTCCTTTAATGATAGGTTTATTCTTCTTTATGGTTGTCTGATCAGTTTGATAGATTCTATGTAAATGTGATGAGTGCATATGTTGGGATAAATTCCCTTCATGTCAGTGTAATCCCAAGTAAAAGTCTTGGTATGTCTTTCCAATACTTCAAAGAGTTGATCTTCCTCTTCATTTGTTAACCAACTATTGATGTTCAAAATCTTTCTAGGTAATACCATGATTGGTTTTATACCTAGGTAGTTGGATTCTATTTGCTTAAACTCACTAATCAATGAGTTTAGAGGACATGGATGAGGAAGTATCTTATGAAACATGGTTAGATTATCAACAAACTCTTTTCCATGAGGAATCGGTCTTGCTAAAGAACAATGAAATGTATCTAAGAAATGAGTTTGTTATTGTTCTGCTAATTTCCACACACTTTCTTGAATCAATTTATGATCATTTCATGAAGAAGTACTAGAAGAAGTGGAAGTAACAGTTTCAAAAAAAATTATCTAACCCAAGAATCCTAAAATAAGGTAGTTCATAGTTTTTGGACTGGTTGAGTCCTTAGCTTTTGGACTGGCAGAGTCCGTAGCTTCCAGCTTGGAAGAGTCCATAATTTATAGACTGGCATATTCTGTAGATTCTGGGTATATGTCTCCATTAAATTTTTTCAAGTTTTTTAAACTATGATCATGGCTAAAGAGGAAATGTTGTTTAATGTGTTGTTTGATTCATCCACCCAAAGTTCCTTTATGTAATTTGTTGATGGTTTTGCAGGAGGATACAAAGAGATACATTTGGATTTTAACCCATTATAAATGGTCATGTTCATTGACCTATAATCGATTAATGCTACTACAGGAGCCAACTATGGTCTACCTAGGATTATAAGATATCCTAAATTCTTTATTTTGGGTTGCAAGACCATGAAATCTACTGGATACCCCCAAGATTCTATTAGCACTTCAACATTTTCTATAGTCCCTTCTGGTTTAGTTACAAACTGGTCTGCTATTTGAATAATGGTAGTTGTGGGTTGAATTTTCATAAGAGAAATGCATTAAGAGTATCAGTCATGATAACATTGATTTTTTCTCCAAATCTACTAAGCAATTAAGAATTTATTTACCTCTGATTGTGACTATGATCACTGGGCTTCCTAGATCTGCATATTTTGGAACTAATAGTTTTCCTACTAATAAATCAGCAACTTTTCTATCAACATGAATGGTTCCAAGATATTTTGCTTTCCTTATAGGTATCTTGATATAAAGGTTTTTGATGATCTTATTTAATTTAGGTATATCCCTAATAGATTGTAGAAGGGGTACCTCAATATTAATCTTTTGAAACTCATTGACCAAGTTTGATTCCGGTTTAATATCAATTTCTCTTAATCTTTCTGAAAAAGGAACTACTAATGTAGTAATGTTTCCTTTGTTTACTTCAGGGCACATTTTGATTTCAGATTCTTTAGTGTTTACTTGAGATGATTCTTTTTTTTCATCAAGTATCTCAAAAATAAGAACTAGAGGTTTTTGTATAGTTTTCCCTGATCTCAAATATATGTCCAAACACTCAATAGCTCCAACATTGATTGTTTCTTCCTATTCACTAACATAAATAGGTGTTAGTTGTTTATTTTTTATATTTACTATTAGTTGTGCAGGCATTGAGCATTGATTGATTTGTCCTTATTGTTGAATAACAAGGGGTGGTGTAATAGTTTGCTATTGAATTGGTCTTCTTGGTTAGGTAAATTGTGGTTGTGAGTTCCACTACTGATTCCATTGTTGATATGGTTGTGGCATCTATTGTTGTTGTGGTACCAATTGTTGCTATGGCTATGGTACCATCCATGGAGGTGTTGGTATCCAATCTTGTCTTGCCCATGGATTTTGAATTGATGGAATTTTGGATTGATTCCAAAATAGTGAAGGAACTGAAATATTCTATGGTGTCATCCATAGATTAACTAGATTTCTTGCATTAAACTATCCTTGATCCTAGTTTTGTGGGGAAAAGTTTTATCTCTGAATATAATTTACTTCTTCAATGGACTAGACTTGTGTTTTCATTTGATTCTTTAAAACACACAGAAGGGTACAATATTTGGTATCATGATCTATTGCACCACAGATCCCACATGATGAAACATTGGTTTTATCTAAGGGGTAGTCTCTAAGGGTGTGTTTCTATCTACACTTAGGATAGTAGATTGTTAAGGGTTATGTTGCATTTTCCTTAGCTTGAAGGCCATCCAAAGTAATATTTAGTGTAACTAAGATATCTATCTTTAGATTAGAAAATTTTTCCATTAACTTACCCACTTCATTAGATTTCCCAAACTTTCCTTTCCTAATTATAGGTTTCATTCAAGAATAATTGGTACAAAGCTCATAAATCTGATCGAAAGCCAACTTATTTATATCTCCACCTCTCATCAGATTTAAGGCATCTCTAGTGTCTTCATCCAATCCTTTCAAGAAAACCAATTTTTGAACGTCTTCAGTGAGTGGATAATTGCTTCTTTTATGAGTGAACATGAATCTATCCAAATAATCCTCTAAGATTCATCCTCATTCTGTTTGATTTTGAAGAAATCTTCTTTTCTTTCTCGTACTCAACAATAATCTTGGTATTTATTCAAGAATTCTATTTTCATGTCATCCCATGTTCTAATAGAGTTGCCAATTAAACCCATGAACCATCTCATAGCTACATCTTTAAGTGTAGAGGGAAATAGTTTTAATTTTTGGCTATCAATTGTAAAATCATAGGTTTGACATAGCACCTTAAACTCAAATAGGAATTGATCAGGATCTTCTATAGATCATCCCCAAAAATTTGGCAGATTAGCTAGTGAAATATTTTTCATGGGGGTCTAATCATTAATATCTGCAAAAATAGGAAAGGAAAAAGTCCTTCCTAGTTGTGCAAGTTGTTGATTTTGTTAGAGAGCCATTTCTTCTTATGATGATATTTCAAAGTCAAGATGATCTTCCCACTAAATATTTGTGGTATCAATTATGGGTTATTCAAAGTTCTAAAAAAAAATTCAGCTATAGATCTTTGAAATGCTTCTTCTAAGTCTTTGGCAATCTCTAGAAAATGTCTTCCTACAAGAGATAGATCCTGAGGAATTTGTCTTATGGGGCTTGCTTGTGGAAATGGCATGGTTTCTATCCAAGTTTTATAAGATTCGTGCAGATAGGTTTCACTTATAACTTCTGGTTCACTACTCAGAGATGTTGGAGGAGTGTCAACTTATGTTTTTGGTGGGAAATTTAGGATGAATTGTCCTTTAGAATCTCTAGGATGGTACATCAATTTATTGACTATTTTGGGATTTTTATGATTTTTACAATCTTTCTATTTTTCACTCTAGACCAATAATTATTACCTTGCTAACACCTTGTGTTTCCCAACAACGGTGCCAAAAATGATGAGTGTCATCTAAATCCTCATTTAATCAATATTCAATTGATGTCTTATCAACCAAGGCTGGTGTCCAAAGCTATCTACAGTAAGGTATAGGATGGTAGATCTAGAAGGCTACTTATAGGGGTGCTTTCTGATCCTATTCTAACTTTGACTAAAGAAAGGAATGTCCTAAACTATGTGATTCATGCTTTTGCTGAAAAAGAAAAAAATCAAATCAATCCACTCTTTTGCTTGAAAATAAAAATCACACTCCTATTTGAGTTTGCATGGAAAGTAAATTCACACTCCTACTTACGAAAGGAAATTTTCTTCACACATCTACTATAAAAGAAAACACACTTTGCTTAGAAAAGAAATGAAATAAGAAAATGCTTTTTAAACTATGAATTTATTTTGATATTTTTATGAATAAATCCAAACAATAACAAGATTCTAATTAATTATAACAATGAATTAATAAAATATAACATAAATACCATACACAGTTCCTGGTTACAAGGAGAGTGGGCCCTTGCTCCTCTCAAACTCAAGAACAAAGATTAATCAGTACTAGAAACTAAAGTATTAATTCATAAAAATGAAATGATTATAATCCAGCTAAAACATGTATTCTTGTACAAATATATTATATAATATCTCATTGTTGATTCTTGATTCTCGATTAATTACAATAACGAAAGTCTTACACTTAATACTAATACAATCAACTCAAAATAGGATACAAAGAAATAGGCTTCCTTGGTTGATCCATTCATCCAAAGATAGGAGATTGGATTTCCAAGAGATCTAATTATTTTGATGAAATAATATACTATCCTATAATAGTCCTAAAATATAATTACATACAATTTTATCAAAATCAAGTCCTTCAAAATAGCAGACAGTTATTTTCCTTATTTGATTCTAGCTGGAATGGTTCTCTCTTATCCTATCTAGCCACCATCTTCCCATTTGTAGCTTCATCCGTACAAAATTTTTGGAATTAACCCTGAAAAGTTAGGAGGAATTAGCCTACGAAGTCCATAGAAATGAGCCTGTGGAGTCCATAGAAACAAGCCTACGGAGTTCATAGAAATAAGCCTGTGAAGTTTATAGAAATAAGCCTGCAGAGTCCATAGAAACAAGCCTATAGAATCTGTAGAAATAAGCCTGTAGAGTTCGTAGAAGCAATCTGGATGGGGATCAAAATGGAACATTCATTATACATTGCCTGTGTCTTCTTCCTGAGCATTCTTCACAACAAAGATCACTAAAATATGCTATGTATTAGACATTAATGACAAAGTAAATGTTTAGTCTTTGGTTCAATATAAACAAGACAAATATCTATTTTCCATATAATAGCTATCTAACAATCTAAGATTTTCATAAGATAATATCCTTCAAGAGATGAATTGAAGGAAATAACATGTCAATAATGATCCATATTCTGAGCTCATCATCTTCTCTTCCACCATTTTAATTGAGGAGACTTAGCTTAGGTTTATTATTTTGGAGAGTCTAGTTTTGTGGATAGGTCTTGGATGCTTTGGCCTAATAAAGTCATCCTTATGAACCATAACAACCTCTTGTGAAGCCCTTTTGGCCAAGGGAGAGATTGAGTATCAACAAGTTCACATTTAGATAAGTATATTCTAACTTTGTTCTCTTCTCTTTTAGTAGATAGAAGTAGCATAAGTGTTGGCTCAAATAATATTACTCCTTATATTTTATGTATTAAGGTGTTACTCATACTTTATTTGAGGTTTCCTATACATGTTTTGATTGTTTTACTTTACTAACCCCCACTTTGTACAACAAGATTTGGTGTGCACTAAATTAGATTTACTTGTCTTGTTATTAGATTGGTGAAATATTAAATCATAAGACTTTTTTAGGGTTTTTATGTGATTGTGTTAGACTGTAGTCTGTGGAACCCTACCTCACATGGTGTGTTATGACAATTTATCCCCTAATCAAGTCTAGTGGATCCTAACATTGGTCATACTCTCACTTAATAATTGTATGCCCCCAGTCAGAAGTGTAGGTGTGCTCTATCCCATCTGATCCAGGATTGATTTATGGACATGATGAATTTTTGATTGCATACATTCTGGTGAACCCGATGTGAATCAAACCCTTATAGGATTTCTTTCACTTATTTTATTTATATTCATCATTATTTTTTTCATATCTTGATAGTATTGGATCGACCCTAACAACCTAGTTTATTTATCTCTATGTATAGGTTTGCATGAACTATTAACTAGATCGACCAACTCAACCTAGTACAAGTTTTTTAAGTTTCTATACTTCTAGTCTTGCCTACTAAGTCGATCAAGTTGACCTAGTGCATTTTTAGCACTTTTTTAGCATGTTCCTACACAACTTTTTTGACCAGCTCAACCTAGTTTACAAGTTACTACCAATTTTATCCAAGGTCTCAGATTAACAATCTTTTTCTTTTCATCTATAAACCATTCAGGTTAGTTTTTATTTCCTCTATATCTTTATTTTTTATACTTTCCTTTCAATTTTATAGTTTTCAAAGCTATCTCTGCATAGTCAACTAGGTCGACCCTATGGACTTAGTTTTGTGTTCTATGTTTTTTGAAATAACTAGTTCAACCTGACCTATCTAGTTCACTTTTAGACTTTGCTTCCACAGTATATTTTTGACCTATCGACCCTATTCTCTATGATTATCCATATAGTGTCTATACACTATACCTTGTTTCAAAGTTGAAATTAACCATAGATGTTAATCACATCTTTTTTGTAAGTCATTTGCATACTTAGAATAGTTCACATAGTTTAATTAGGGGATTTTAAATTAATCATTTAGTTGCACTATTTCTATTCTTTTGCATACATAGCCAAACCACATAAACATCAATAAATATTTGACTACCCAAGTCTACCTACTTGGATTTCATCACTAAGGGGGAAGCTGACTTAATGTTATGGTCAAGTATAAAGCATGGTTAATGGTATATTTTGGCTAAGCACTTGTTACCCTTATTGTTGTGATGTGTGAAGTAAGGGGGTAGGCCCCAATACCAAGCCTGTATCATTGCCACTACAATCCTTTCCATCCTAAACCTAATTAAAACTATCCTTATATTGTTATCTAGTACCTTGCTTATAGCCAATCTCCCTTTACATTTAAAATCATTCTTAATAATATAATCAACATTTTAGGTTGACCAAGTAGCTAGCTTTACTTTCAAGTTGTTTTCTTGCTCTTTGATCAATTGTGTATTCAAAATCTTGCTTTAGCCATCATTAGTTCAAAATTTTTCTTTGTGTGCATCAATTAGATTGGCTAGCATCAATTCATTTGATTATGTGTTTCCTTTCTATACTTACTATCCTGGATTAGCTACAAATTATCTTGTCTCATTTCCAATCTTGTTATCAATATTTTCCTCTTCCCTGTTTATTATACTAGGTCGACTTGGTTGACCCTATACTTTTTTTGGCTTCTATGCACTACATTAGATCGACCTAATCAACTTAGTATATTTTTTAGGCTATGTTTCCTACACTAGGTCAATCTGGTCAACTTAATATTGTTTCTTGTTTTTCCTATTTTTCAATCCAATTTCCCATTTCTCCAATTTTGTATTTTTTTCATCTCTCTTCAATTAGAATGAGGTCTCCTATTATAATATTTTTAAAAAACCTAAATCCATTTAGATACTATATGGGATGTTCATTCCTTCCTCTTGTTTCCTCCCAAAAGAAACATCACTCTTGGGGTAGCTCTTCTCCTCCATCTATGAATTGTAACATGGTGCAAATAATACCTCAATATGAAGTTGATGGATCCAATCATTTCTATACTTATCAAGATACTTATCAAAATCTCCAAACCAATGTTAGAGTGATTGACACAAATCTATTTAACAATCCCACTAATAACCCTTCTTCTAATAATCCTCCCCCTAACTCTAATTTGGGGAGTGATCCAACCAACACCAACTCACCTCTCGGTACAACTCAACTCTTAGATAAATTTATTCAACAAATGAACATCATGAAAAACTCTAATACCAACCAAATGATGCAACTTTAACAACATTTAATCAATACGACTAATTAACCTCTAACTATTCATCCTCAAGCTAATCCTAATTATTTCCCTCCACCTCTTAGGTATGCCTTAGGTAATGTTATTACTCAACCCATAATGAATAACAAGATGCTTCAAACCATTAAAAATTAGCCTTTAACTCCCTTCATTATATCCATTGATATTGTTAACATAACTCCAACTATCAAATATGATGGGACTAAAGACTCTACTTCATTCCTTAAAGCCTTTAGTAACCTTTACAAAGAGTGGATCCAAAATAATACATTTTTTACAATTAATATATTAGTCAAAATTTTCAATAGTGATGTATTAGAATGGTATAATCAACTTCCTCAACATTCTATATGCAAACTTGAAGAATTGATCAATCCTTTGGTTAAAGAGATTCAACACATTGATCTTCCTAAAAATTATCTTAGTAACTTCATAAATGCTAAACAATCTCCTAATGAATCAATTCATGACTTTATTAAAAGATGGAAATATTTAGCTCATAAAGCCGATCATAATATGATTGATGATAATTTATTCAAATTCTTTATTACCGCTTTGACTCCCACTCTTCAATACAAGGTTCAAACCTTTTCTCCTCAAACTCTTAATGAAGCTCTTGACCAAGCTAAGCATCAAGACTTTCTTATGAAGCAATTCAAACCAATCATAAACTTCTTAAAGGATATTTTTAAACATCTAATGCTATCACTATTAATAGTCTCCAAACCAAACCTAGAGTTGCCAAATTTGGTGTTCCTTTACCAGCTCACACACCTCTTTTGGTTCAACAAATGAAATAATTTTTACCACCCTCAAAACCTTTCATTTATCCCAATTCTACTCCTAAGTGGTATGATCCCAATCTATTCTATTGGTTCCAAGCTGACATTGGGCATTCTCAAGAATCTTATAGATGGCTCACTAAGTGTATTATTTCTTATATATTTTGTGACTCATTCAACCATGAGGCTCTGTTGAAACTTCACCATCAAGAGTATGCTACCACATCTCAAAAGTGACAAACCTTTACAATTTCTACTTCTAACAATCAAAAATATTATTTAAACAATAAACAATCAAATTTCAAGGATTTTTATGTCATCGATGTTGATTATGACCTATATTCTAATAATTCTTAATATGTCAACACTTCTAAGGTTAATTATCATCATAAACTAGCTCACAAAGATCCTGTTATCAAGCATAAGAAACCATATTTAAAATAACAATTTCTTAAATATACCACTACCACTCATGATGATTCATAATCACTTGAGGAACAACTTCCCCCTTTTGATCCTCCCACCACATCTATACCTCCTAAATCTAATTTTATTTCTAGACCTCATGCTAGTTCTAAATCACATTGAAATTTTATTAAAGAACTCAACTCTATGCCTTGTAATATTCCTCTTATGGAGTTGGTTTTCACTTCACCTTATCATCATAAATTTATTACGCAACAACTTCAATAAATTGAATATCCATCTTCCATAGATGAAGAACCACCTTCTATTGATTCTCAACCAACTAATGTTAATACCATTAAGACTATGTGTCCTTCTTCCAAACATTCCATTGAATTTATTGAAGAAGACATGATCAATGATGAAATTTTTTTTCATGCTAATGATTCACCTCTCTTTATCAAAGTAACCATTAATATCACCCTTATACAAAAATTTCTAGTTGATGAAGGTTTTAGTATTAATGTCACATCCTTATGGCTCATTCAATAACTTGGTTATAAAAAATATCATCTTAAACAAACCCATGTTACTTACTATGGATTTGACAAGACTAATCAAAAGCGACTTCGTTGTATTTGGGTTCCATTAACCATAGGACCTAAGACTGTTAGAACCAAGCTTATTGTCTTTAATCTTTGTTTATCTTATAACATTCTTCTTGGTCATCCATGGAATCATTGGATGAGGGCTATCACCTCTTCTAGTAGTCAGTGTATTAAATTCTTACATAATAGAAAATGTTACAAACATGAATTTGATCCCAACCCATGGAGTATCCAGCTTCCCAATCCTAAGCCTCAATATTGAATTCCTACAATTTCTAAAATCCATAGTGCTCCTTTACTTGAATTCATCAACATGAATCTTGATCTTCAAGTTACTCTTATGGATTTTGATGATGATGAGCCCAATGAGTTGTATCACACTTTCAATACTAAGAAGCTACCTACATATATTTCAGATTGGCTTCCTCCTCTCTTACCCAGAGATAATACTATTCCTATCATGGATGAGATTACCAATTTTCCCCCTCCATGTAATGCTCAAGAGCCATCTTTACCTGAAGATACCTTCACTTACAATGATTTTGGAGTGGCTAAATTATTCCAAAATCCTCTCACCATGTCCCCTTGCACATTTAACAACATTGGTATTTCACCTTTTGAAACTCTCCCTGATTCTCAAGCATGTATGATTTCTCCAATATATGATGATAACTATGTCATGGCCCAAGCTCAATCTAGAGACTTAGATGTCTAGCACTATCAAAATATTTTATCCCAAATTCATGCCTTCAGTCAAGATGTACATACCATATCTACACATCATGACTTAAATCCTAAAGGTTAAATACCTCCCACCAAGTCTCCACTTATCGATATTCCTTGGGTGGTAGAATAAATAATACCTTCCAAACATATGGTCGCTCCTACATCTTATCTACCCCCTATAGATCCTATTATTTCTTTAAATTCCTCTCCCATCATCAAATCTATCAATTCTCCATCTCTTCGGATCCATCCTCTTCATCTGCCTCTAAAATTACACTAGATGCCAAGGTAACCGATGCCCATTACATTCATTCTGAATATGATAGCCATGGTAATCAAATTCTAGACCTTGAAGTAGATGTTGAATATTATGTTCCTCTTCCTAGCTTGCCTAGTGACGAAGCTATTATTGAGTTAATTCATGCCTAAGAACCTCAACTTCCTTGGTAGCATCATAAACTTTAAAATTTCAGGAATAAAACTCCTTGCTTCAACAACTTTTTCACTAGCATTGATCCTAAAAAAAATCTAATTTTGCCCTTCCCCAATGCACCTTACCATTTTCAAGATGATAATGCCATGCCTATCAAAGAAACAAATCGTATCAAATATGATACCCCATCTTCTCCTTGACTAATCAGTTTCTCAATAACTCTCACCATCTGAGCATCACAACTTTAGCTTATTCTTTGATAAATATCAAGAGGCATTTGCTTGGTCCTACCAAGACATGTCTACCATTGACCCTAGTATTGTGTTTCATAATATCATCACTTATCCTGATGCTAAGCTAGTGCATCAAAAGTAATTAAAACTCCCACTTGAAGTCACTAATCTATGTTATAAGGAAATCATTAAACTACTTGATGCTAAATTCATTAAACTAGTGGATTATTTTGAATGGGTTTCTAACATTGTTCCCATTTGGAAGATGGTCACTATAGTCATCCACATTTTTATTGATTTTTACAACCTTAATCCTGCTTGTCCTAAGGACAACTTACCCTTACCTTCAATAGATGGCATTGTCGATTCCATGACTAGTTATGAAATGTTGTCTCTTGTGGATGGCTTCTCAAGATATAGTCAAATGCACATCACTCCCAAGGACTAAAATAAGACTACTTTCACCACAAAATAGGGCACCTATTGTTAATTCAAAATGCCTTTCGACCTTAAAAATTCTAGAGCTACCTACCAATATTCTATGACTCACATATTTCATGATCTCATCCACAAAATTGTTGAAACTTATGTGGATGGTCTTATTGTTAAATCCAAACATCGTAAGAACCATCTTTTTGATATTGATATCATCTTTGATCATCTCTTTAAATACAAAGTTAGACTTAATCCTTTAAAATGTGTTTTTGGAGTCACATCCAATAAATTGTTAAGATTCTTAGTCTCTCTCTTTGGCATCGATGTTGACCCAGCCAAAATTAGTGTTATTATAAACATGCCCATTCCTCGATCTATTCCTGATATCCATACTTATTTAGGTAATCTTGGGGTAATTAGATTATTTGTCCTTGAAATGGCATATCATATTCACTCTGGTAATTCCCTTGTCAAGAAAGGTACAGCTTTAGAATAGATGGATCACTATCAAAAACCCTTTGATAATATGAAAGAGTCATTACTTCATCCACCTACACTTCGTTCACCTTCCAATGATAAATCATTAATTATATATACTTCTTCTAGACCTATTTTAGTTAGGGTAATGGTTTCCTGACAAGATGATAGAGGAAGAGAGTATGCTATTTAATACATTAGCCAAGGCCTCATTGACTATGAGACACATTATACCAAATTTGAGCATGATTACCTCGTTATCTATTTTGCAGCTAAAAAGCTTCATTATTATATGTTATACCAAACTACTTATGTCATCATTTATTCCAACCCCCTTCATTATTTCTTCTCCAAATGCTTTCTTCCTAGAGATATAATTAACAAATGGATGGTCTTATGGAATTTGATATCCACTTGATCACACAAAAAGTTGTTAAAGGGCAAGTCATAGATGACCAACTTGCCACAGCTCCCATTCCAGCCACTTCTTTACTTCAAGATGATCCTCCCAATGATAATATCCTATAAATTGAAGGTCTTAATCAAGATATATCCCTTAAATACTATTTTCATAGCTTTACTACTGAACTTGAAGCCAATAATCTTGAATAATCTTCCCCTCCCTCTAGTACTACTAAACTAAAGGTAGTTATCGAAGAGCTCCCTAAAATTAATGTTGACTTGCATGAGGATACTTGGACACTCCACTTTGATGGTGTTAAATGCCTTCAAGGAGCTGGGGCAAGTTGCATTCTCAAAATTCCTTTTGGTAAGATTATTCTTTTAGCCTTTCATCTCACTTTTGATGTCACCAATAATATGGTTGGATATGAAGATCTTATCTAAGGAATGAGAGCTGCTTTTGATCTAGACATCTAGTATTTTCATGTTTTAGAATATTTTTAAGTCATTTTTCATCAAGTTAATGGTGATTATCAATGTAAAAGTGAGAACCTCATTACCTATCATCAAATTATAAGCACTCTTGCTAAGGACTTTATCTCTTTCACTATCAAGCCTATTCTTTGAGACCAAAATTCCATTGCTGATTTTATTGCCTCTTCAGCGTATCTCTTTCATCCTCATCAAGTTCTATATGATCCTTCCTTTATTATTCAAATAAAAAAAATCTCCATCATCTACCGAACCACCTAATTCACTTATCTATCACATCAAGGCTATGACCATTAGACAAATCCCTTGGTAATAAGATATCATTAAATTCCTAGAACATCAAACTTATCCTTCTAATCTAGATTCTCATGAAAAGACACACATTCATAAACAAGCTTTCAAGTATGTATTTCAACATAACATCCTTTACTATCACAACATTGAAGGTACCTTGATCCATTATGTTTTTCAAGATGAGGTTCCTCCTCTACTAAAGCAAGCACATGGGGGCATTTATGGTGGTCACTATAGTGAACATGCTACAACACAAAAATGCCAATGTATGGGTTACTTTTAGCCTACTCTTGAAAAGGATGTAATTGAATATGCTAAGAAGTGTACTCCTTGTCAGTGTCATAATAACCTTATCCATTCACCTCCTACCAAGATTCAAACTATCAAATCTCCTTGGCCATTTTTCACATAGATCTTTGATCTCATTGGTAAAATTCCTTGTTCCCAAGATGGGCACATCTTTATCATCACTGTTATCGATTACTTTACCAAGTGGGTAGAATCCATTCCCTTTATTAATGTTACCAGTCCTACCATATCCAATTTCATTCTTAACCAAATTATTTGTCACTTTGGCATTCCTCATACCATCATTTCAAATAATGATGATAATTTCAAAAATAAACATGTTAAATAATTTTGTACCAAATTCAAGATCAATCATAAGTTTTCCATGCCTTATCATCTGCAATGCAATGGTCAAGCTAAGGCCACCAATAAAACTCTCAAAAAAATTATTCAAAAGATAATATTTGAAACCCATATAGACTGGCATATTCATCTTTACCCTACACTTTGGGCCTATCGAACTAGAATACATACTACTACTGGGGCAACTCCATTTTTGCTAGTCTATGATTCTAAGTCAATTCTTCCATTAGAAGTTGAGCTTCCTTCTCTTCGTATATTTATTTATGGTATTATTATTAATGAATAATTATGAGAAGCTTGCCTTTATGCCCTTTATCTTCTTGGTGAACATCATCTTTCTGCATTACAACGTAACCACCAATACAAGGCTTGCATCACTAGACAACATAACAAACATGTTAAAATTCACACTTTTAATGTTGGTGATCTTGTCTTTAAACTAAACTACACCTATGACAAAGAAGGCAATTATGACTAAAAATAGAGGGGCCCATATTTAGTTAAAGACATTCTTGGTCTAAGCACTTACCATATTCAAATTAATGAAGGACATGTTTACAAAGAGCCCACCAATGCTAAATTCCTTAAAAAATACTTTGCCTAAACATTTCCTTCTTGTCATGTTTTATATCTATATCTTTCTAACATATTTTTATAGGTAACTTAAGCATGAGTCTCTCCCTCTTTAGTAGTGCCCTCTTTTCACAAGTTTGAAGTCAAGATAGCACTTTTATTTTACCTAGATTTACAAGACTCTTAGACCCCATGCTCTTTCAAGTTTCTCTCTCTTAACAACCTTGTCCCATGTTTCCAAATGAAATTCATCTTTAGTATCCATGTTTGGTTTTCCAAATCTATATGGAGGAGGAATCTTAAAAAATACATCAAAAACAAGTTAAAATCCAAATCATTTGAAAATAAAAGGCAATGATTTTTAAAAGGCAACATACAAGTCTCAAAAGTAAAATTCACACCAAAAGATGTGATTACAAGCACATCTCCTATCTCCAATCAAAACTCAAACTCCACAATCAGCTTCACATAGAGCTAAAGTCCTTTGGGGTACAGTAGGCCAATAGATTGAAATAGGGGATTTCAAAAAACTCTATGGTGCTACCTACTTTCTCACATAAGTACCCAATCTTTGTAGTAGATCGACAGCTCTATAAGGGGTCCTGAAGAATGGGGAACACATCATGGGGAGGTAGGTCCATTTTAATTTTCATGTAGATAGCCTTCAAGAGATGATCTATATACTCCATTTGTTTACCCAAGACTTGTGTGGTTAAGAGAAGTTCTTCATAGTCTTTAAGGTTGAAAGTCCTCTTGTTTTGACAAACCTAATTTGATTGTATTGACTTCGATAAAGAGTTATCTCTACCTTGGTTTTTCCTTCATTATCCCCTCCACCCATTTCCTTTCCCCCACCTTGACATGCAAGTTGTGATTCTGAATATATTTTCTTTCTTCTTTAGTTCCTTCTTCTTCATCTCTTAAAAACATACTAGCAATAGTTTATTTCAGTTTTATCTATCCTTAGAGAAACAACATGTTTGAGTAACTTTGGATCATTTTATTTACACCATGATTTTACATTTACTAAACTTGCTTTACCTTCCTTTTACCATTTATCATGGTTTTATTGTCTTGTTGTAATGAACACTTGAGTTTGTACCCTTTTTCCATTATTGAGTAAGGTTGGCTTGTTACTTTTCACTCAACAATGTTGTTTTTCCTTTTATGCATCCTTTTTCCATTAATGACTGAGATGTGGATTGTTACTGCTCACTCATCAATGTTGTTTTACCATTTTATTTTTGTCTTTTTATCATTGATTTGTAATTGTTTTACCATCTTGCTTGACATGTATCTTTGGTTTGATTTGGTGAGTTTGTCTTTCTTATTTAAGGATAGCTTGTTTGAGTTTTTGGATCTTTAGTAGCCTTGGATTTTTAGTTACTCAGTTTACTTTTATTGTTTGACTTGGTTATTTGATCTCGCATATCACCTATTCCCTAACTTGCCAAATTTTCCAAGTACATCCCATCCTTATAGCACCAACTATCTTAGATTTTATTATGTTTTTTTGTTTTTGATTTTTAGTTTTATATTATTGGGTTTGTCAAAAGTAGTCTATGTGCCCTACATAATCAAAACTAACAACACAATATATAACCATCCTGAAATATAGGTAAGTCAAGGTACATATTACATTCACTTTTTAGTTATTTACCTTTTTAGATTAGTTTTTCTTTTAGTCATTTACTTTTAGTTATTTTTGCTTTAAAATACTACAACTTTTTTTATCATCAACATTGTGTGTGTCCTTATGTTCTTTCTTGAATCACCATCCCTTGTTACACCTTAGTGACATGTGATGAGCTTTGAGTGAGGCATATGTATATACATAATATTTTTTAACTTTTATTGAATATTAATGTTTTATATCTTGTAGGAAGCTATCGAGACTCAATCTCTCCAAGTGTATACCCTAAAGGGTACACCAAGAAAGGGGTGGGTAGACCTTTGGTGATTCATAAGATTATTGTCCTTTTTTTCCAAATTATTACCAATCCAAATAGTTTCAAAAACCTTTCCCTAAGCTATTTCTCCTCCCTTGCACAGTCTTCTAGTCTTTTTCCTCTTTCCATCCTTCATTTTCTTGCTTGGGACCCTTTTGACCTGTTCAGCATACTTGGTCAACTTGGTTGACCTAATATAGTTTAGGGACCCTTTTCTCTCTTTTGATTTGTTAGTTTCCCAGCTGACCTAGCACAAACCTAGTGAGTTAGCCCAAAAATGTGCTAGGTTGACCAGGTTAAACTAACATCGCTGACATATCTGAATGATTTTAGGGTAATTTTTACCTATAAATACAAGGTCATTTCAATCATTATTTTTATATGCAATCAAGATTTATTATTCACTCACACTTCTTCATAATCTATTTTTTCACCATTCTACTAGAGGAGACTTAACTTAGGTTTCTTATTTTGGAGAATCTAGTCTTGTGGATAGGTCTTGGATGCTTTGGCCTAACAAAGTATCCTTATGAACTACAAAAACCTCTTGTGAATCCCCTTTGGCCAAGGGAGAGATTGAGTCTCGATGGGTTCACATTTAGGTAAGTATATTCTAACTTTGTTATCCCCTCTTTTTAGTAGATGGGAGTAGCATAAGTGTTGGCTCGAATAATATTACTTTTTATATTATATGTATTAGGGTGTTATTCGTACTTTATTTGAGGTTCCCTATACATGTTTTTATTGCTTTGCTTTACTAACCCCTACTTTGTGCCACAAGCTTTGGTGTGCACTACATTAGATTTACTTATTTTATTATTAGATTAGTGAAATATTAAATTATAAGACTCTTTTAGGATTATTGTACGATTATTTTAGACTATAGGCTTTAGAACCCTACCTCACATAGTGTGTTATGGCAAGTGATCCCCTAATCGGGTCTAGCAAATCTTTACATTAGTCATACTCTTGCTTAACAATTATATTCCTCTAATCAGAAGTGTAGGTGTGCTCTATCCCATCTGATCCAAGGTGGATTTATGGACATGATGCATTTATGATTGTATACAAATCTAAGTTATGATTCAAAAGTTAGAGGCTTTATGAATTCCCATAAAATGGGTGAAAACATTAAAAAATACTACAAATAGATTTTAGTGACCAAATTAGAGGTGTCTAACTACTCGTTGAAACTAGAATTGAACCATGAACTTAAAAAAGTCAACAAAAGTGAAAAAAATATCAGTGATGTGACCCCTATACCAATGTAAGTGAACTGCACTTCATTTTTTAGGCAAAAAAACATCTTAGTAAGGAGAATAATGAAATATTCAGTTGTTTTTAGAGGATAAAAGGCTAATTACTATTGTTAGTTGTCTTAAGCCTAGATAGGTGCTACCAAAGAATATTTTCCATGTAAGTCTTTAAATTTCTCATGCTTCTGACACCTCTCAACCTTCCAGCGTAGACCTACCAAGCAAAAACAAACACCAAACAAAGATGCAATCCAATGCTCCAGCACCTTCAACAGCTTCCACAGGTGCAATGTAGGTTTGGAACGCTTCTCAAATGCCTTATCTCTTTTCTAATCTTTTTTTTACATGATAGATAAGATAAAAGAGAAAAAAATGGTATAACATTCCAAAAAAGGTATAGATATAGGATACCAAAGAGGAATACTTCATATTTCAATAGCTTCCATAGGTTTTCAATGCCCTCTCTCCTTTTCCATACATATGCCTTAAATTAGGAAAACTCTAATCTAATTTATAGACCTAGATGAACATCCCTTAAAATTTAATGCCAAGCATTGAGGGACAAAATGTTTCCAATGCCAAACCAAAAATGTGTAGATCTAAAATAAAAAAGCACAATCTAACACCTAATTTTAGACTTCCATGCTACCACAAGGATGCTTCAACTCTTCTTCTTGATGGAAAAAATAATGCTAGTATCTATCCTAACACCTCAATACTCTTTGCTGCCCTTCAACACTTTATAAACTTGTACGTTCCTTCCAATAAGGATGCCTCTCTAACGCCTTGGCTCTCCTTTCTCCTTCAATGCCTTCTCTCCTCTAGATATCAATGCCAAGTTAAAAACTTGAATAAGGGAAATCAACGCTTCACTATAAAAGTGTTGATCTAAAAATACACAAAGAGGATGCCACAAAATGCCAACGTCTCTTCCACTCAATTTATTCAAAAATTCAATCAAATCTCCCCTCCAATGGCATTATAGATTCAGAAGAAGAAAAGAGAAAAAAATTGAGTATGTACGGCAAGGGAAGAAGCAACATCAACAAAAAAAAATTGAAAAAAAATTGTAGCAGTGTGGATGGGTGAAACACCTCAAAGCTCTAGTTCCATGTTAGGAATGGTGAAGAAACATTTCAACTCAAGATTTTCAAGTGTTAACAATAAAAACATCACATAAGGACGTTGCATATAAATGATTGTAAAACAAAGTAAGCAAAATGTTATTCAAAAAATGTGATGCTAATACAAAGGAAAGCCCTTGCATAAGTAGGCAAGGTATAACAAAAAATTAGCATAACTAATTGTATGCACTAAAATGTGCTCACCTCGCTAATTATACTAATTACTATTCATTTAGCCTAATTTCTATACTCCCCAGCTAAAATACCTAATAGGCTAACAATCTCCATTCCATTCATATATCCCACATACCTTTAACCCATCCTAAAACCAATTAATTTCCCTATTAAGCCCTTAATAGATCCTATTACTTACTAACCTACCCCCTAAACCAACTTGATAATTTAAAATTCATATGTATTCACCTACCACCCTAACTACTCTATCATCCTAAGATTTCTTATACCCCGAGTCACCTAATCCTTCTCTAATCCACACCTAACCTCCCCTAATCATCATTAACTCCTAAAGAGATTTATAGAACTCTCCAAATCTAGATTTCTCTCTAACCTAGCCCTCCTCTCTAGAAACTTCTAACTATATAAAGATTTTAATATTCCTTGGATAGTCTACAACCATTGATCTCATCCCATAAACTTTGAACCTCAACCCTTGATCTTCCTTCTTTCATCTATATAACCAAAAATCCTCCTCCATGGAAGGCAATCCAAGAAGCTCATAACATCTTCATGCCAAAATCAATCTAGAAAGCTTGTGGAGAATCCATGCCAAAATCAATCCTCAATCAAGTATCCATTGAATCCATTATCACAATCCAACATCATGCCATCCATGTCAATCTGAGTTTATAAATAATCAATCACTTAATCCATTTGTAAATCCCAGAAAGAGGTTATTAAAAGCAAGGATTGGTTAGTTCATATCATTTTGATTTGTTTCTAGAATCTTTCCTAATTAAGTAGTTTGCATTTTGAGTTGGATTTAGCTTGTTTAAATTCATATAAAGCTCAAAATATATTTACACTAGCCAATGTGAGATAAATCTTCACATAAGACAAATTCACAAAAGGACAAAATATCTAGCTAATTTACAAGCTAACATGAGAAATATATAGTCTAACAGATCTAATGATCTAGAGACAGTTTGAGTATAATTTGAAGCAAGTTAGGTACATATTATAAAATTCTTATATGTGATTAATAAAAATTTGGGAAAGTCAGACCATAAAAAGCATATGGATAGAAGAGAAAAGTGTGCAAAAACTATATATGTACACATAAATCATATAAGATGAAAATAGGTCAAAACTAATATTGTCAAATGTCTAATATCAAATTTTAATAATTATACTTAAAAATCTAATATTCTTAAATGATATACATTTTTTAATAAAAAACTTCTATAAAATAATATTATAATTATAATTAAAAAATAATTTTTGATTTCTAAAAAATTAATATGAGACAAAATACTAAATATAATTTTAAGATTCTATTTTATCTTTAGAAAATTATACCTATAATTTTTTTGGTTAATATAATATATACATGATGTTAATTCAAATGGTAAAGTAAGTGGCCCCCCTTTTGGATCTAAAGTCTACTTTGAATAAGCATTTTGAAAAATAAAATGTTGATGATATATGAGTTATAATGTTGAGATTCACGTGCTTTGAAACGAATATTCAAAATATAATATGCTACATATGTTTATTTGATTAATTTAAAAAATATATTTTATTGGTAAAATGAAAGTGCAACATTAAAAATTGAAGTCTTCTCACAATGTTAAGGAACTCGTCCTAATCAGTGAATATTTTATAATTGAAAAACTTTTTATTATGTTTACTTAATAGATGCCAAGCTATGTATTCAAAAAAAATTATTAGTACATATAATATTAAATTATGTATTCAAAATTTAAATTTATATATTTTTAAATTTCTTTATATTTATTTAAGAATATATGATAAAAGTAGTTTTATAGTATGATTTTTTTAGATTGTGTAAATTATATTGATATTTGATAGAAGTATAATGATATTATAATATAGAATGTGTAAATTATAATGATATTTGAATTAAGTATAATGATAATTAAAAAGTAAAAAATTTAATCATTTTATTTGAAGAAAAAAAATTAAAATTTAGTAAAAAAATCAACATTAAAAAATAGAATAAATATTTCCCAAAATTTATAAAACACCCATAAATTTCATAAAATTAATAAAACAATCACAATTTTTTTAAATTAAACGAACAATAATAACCTTAAATCAAATCTTTCAAACACTTTATCAATACTTTTAGTTTAATAAACTACTTGATCTTTTAGACCTTATCAAAAGCTCCTTTCCAGTAATTCAAGTAAATAATGAGTCAATTATAAAAACTCTGTTCAAAATAATATTATTACTCACGGATATGTGGGCAAAATATGAACATACGAAGAACCATAGCAGCAAGCCGAAATTGGCTCAAACAATTGGTGTACCAACCGTGTAGGTTCATTCCAAGCATTTTGGATTGAATCTACACCCTTCCGTTCGCCAGCTGTTTGACCTACTTGCAACAAAAGAGAACTAGTTAAACAGGTTATGATGGGCCGCTTTTCCTGCCCTGAAATTGGACAGTCTGTGGGAGTGACACTTATAAGCCGTTTGATTTGTTCTAGACAAGACACAACATCTTTCATGCCTGGCCTAAACTCCCCCTCTCTCGCAAGGCATTCAAATGCCAATTCGGCAACTGCTTCAACCATCACCTTCACCTCATGGTTTTTTTCCATCTTCAAATCCGGATCCACCAATTCACCCACAGCTCCCGCTCTGATCTTGTCTATTGCCATGTAAGCAAGGCTGATTTCGTTGTTACTTCGGCTCGTATCCACGGCTACTTTAGCAGAGATTAGCTCCACCAAAACCACCCCAAAACTGTAAACATCAGACTTATCTGTGAGCTGGAAGCGCTGATGGTACTCTGGATCAACATAGCCCGGCGTGCCTTGGGAAGCAGTTGTGACGTGTGTGACATTTCCAGGCACCAATCTAGAAAGTCCAAACTCTGCAACTTTTGCCCTAAAATTTTCATCTAAAAGAATGTTACCGGATTTCACATCTCTGTGAAATATGGGTGGACCAATGCCGTGGAGGTATGCCAAGGCCTGAGCAGTTTCAATGGCAATGTTTAAGCGTGTTCCCCAAGGCAAGCCTCTAAGGCTTCTTCGGCTTCCATGAAGATGATCGAACAAGGTCCCATTTGGCACGAACTCGTAAACAAGCAGTAGCATTGCACTCTGCGGAAGTGTACAACCATACAGACGAACAAGGTTTGGATGACAAAGGGAGGACAGGATCTGTACCTCGTTGATAAATTGTTCCACTCTTCTAGAGTTTTCATGAAAAAGTCGCTTTACTGCCACAACTCGTCCGTCCTGAAGTTTCCCCAAATATACTGCGCCAAACCCTCCATCTCCAAGTTCGTTCTCTTCATCAAAGAAATTTGTGGCCTGCTGAAGTTCTTGATAAGGAAATATGGCCAGACTGTTAGCGTTAATTATTCACTTTAACAATACGCTAACTAATGAGTAAACTGCCACCGTTCATGCAATGTGGCAGTTCTCTTAGTTTTTAACTGCTTCTTTCACCGCAATTTTTCTTTTTTCTGCGGTTACTTTAGTCTATATAATTTTTGTTAACATAATATTATTTCAAGAAATATACAGAATTTCAATTTGTTCCTGCTCTGTTTTTTTTTGTACTTTGTTTTTCTTGTTGCTCTGTTTTTTTTCTGGTTGATCTATGCAGCAGTAGCTGCAAATTTCACATGGTATCAGACCCTGGTTGCCAGAAAGAAGTACATTATTTTTTTTGCAGATATAGAAGATCAGCGCTAAAAAATGGAATGTTCACCCTCTGCCATTCTCACACCATACAACTATTTTGATTGGGAGCCAAAGATTCTACTTCAGCTCAGAAGTAGAAGCCTCTATCGGATAGTTATGAATACATAGGTTGAACCCAATCCAGTAGTTGAAAAATCTAAATACTTCAACCGCATGGATGAAGCTTTTGGTTTGCTATGCTTATCCATCTCTCCAGAATTGTTGTTTCATGTTGATGCATGTACAACTCCAAACCAAGTTTGGAATACATTGGAGACTCTTTTTGGAAAGCAAGATGAAATGCGGGGTCATATCCTTGAAAATGAGCTCAACTCATTAGATCCAATGAGTTTTGATAATATTCAAGATTTCTTCACAAATTTCAAGGCCTTATTGCTTCAGCTCAAAGGATCTGGTATTGACAAATCCAAGGAAGAAAGCAAATTAATCCTTGCTATTCTATCAAAGTTGGGTTCAGAATATGCAGTATTTGTCTCTGCTTTCCACACAGTTAGGCTCACAATAGGAGCAACTTGGAAGATGCCCACACTGGATACCTTCATTGAGTCTCTAGTACATGAGTAGGATAAGCTTATAAAGATGGGCACATTGAAGAATTCCAAAGCTCATGCACTTGTTGTGCATGCAAGTGGGAAGAACAATTCCAAATCCAACCAGCAATTCAAAGGCAAAGGGAAAAAGGATTCATATCCAAGAAAGGAAGGCAATCCCAAACCTCCAAATGGATCTACTGGCTCAAAAGAAAAGGAAAAAAAGGGCCAATCAAAGTGCAGCGATTTCAACCGTGGGTACCATCCAGAATCATCATGCATGAAGAAGACCATCGATCTCATGGCTCAAACACTTCAACAACATAATCTTGGTAGCCTTATCCCTGAGAGTGCCAAGAAGAAGCATGAAGAAAAAGCCCCTGAAACAAGAGACAATGCTCATGCATTGATTACTATTCATTCTTCTTCAGATGCATGGATCATAGACTATGGAGCTTCACACCACATGGCAGCCACAAAAGATGTTCTTTCTTCTTTGAAACCATATTCTGGTTCTCCTATTCTCACGGGAGACATTTCTCCTGTAGAGGCAACTGGAATAGGGAGGGTAGAGGTTGGAATTGGAAGTTTTGAGAATGCCTTACATATTCCAAAGCTTTCTATTAATCTTCTTTCTGTGTATCAAATGACACATACTAGAACCGGTAGGAGAGTTGAATTCACCCCTGATTCGATGACCATATTTGACATGCAAGACAACTCCAAAATTGCTGTTGGTAAGGCAAATCATAAATCTCATCTGTACACTTTTTCTGATTTTGTTGCTAAATCAGATTCTTCTTTACTTTTAACACATGCAAATGATGAAAGTAGATGAAAGATTTGGTCATTTAAATTTTAGATACATGCAACAACTTAACAAACAGGGAATGGTTAAAGGCTTGCCAGCCATAGACTTTTTTTATGGAATTTGTGAAGGATGTGCTCTTGGAAAGCATCCACAACAAAAGTTTCCAAAGGGGAATGCATGGAGAGCCTCTTCTCCTTTAGAGCTTGTTCACAATGATCTTATGGGTCCATTTATTGAACCTTCCATGAGCAAACCCAGATATGTGCTAACATTCATTGATGATTGTACAAGATACACATGGGTGTATTTTCTCAAATTCAAATCTGAGGTGTTTGAGAATCTCAGGATTTTCAAAGCCCATGCAGAGAAGCAGTCTAGAAAAATGATCAAGATCCTCCGCACAGAACATAGTTCCATACACTCCACAACAAAATGGGGTAGCTGAGAGGAAGAACCGATCTTTGAAAGAGATGGCCAGTTGCATGTTGCATGCTAAGTCCTTTCCCTCCAAATTGTGCGCTGAAGCAATCAACTGTGCTTCGTACATACAAAACAGATCTTATCACAAATCTGTCACATGACAAACACCTTTTGAAGCATGGAGAGGCATGCAACCAGAAGTCACACATTTTTGCATCTTTGGATCCTGTGCTTGGGCATGCATTCCTGCAGATAAGAGGAAGGCTTTGGAGCCTCAAAGCAAAGAATGCATCTTTGTTGGATACCCAGATGGTGTAAACGGATACAGAGTACTAGATCTTTCCACAGAAACACTCTTCATTGAAAGGAGTGTCTACTTTGATGAAAGTCTTCCACATGCATCTTAGGTACAACATGCCACCACCTCTATGCTTCCTCATCTTACAGATCTCAGAGATACATGCAATCATTCTGATCTTATTTTAGATATTTCTGAATCTGATTCAGAGGAACATGAGCATGCATATCCTAATCCACAACCAATCCATGATTTGGATTCTAGTGATGATTCAGTATCCCATGTGGAAAATCAAAGAACAAGGAGCTTAGCTGATATATATGAAGTCCCTCATGCACTCTTAGCTATCGAGCCCATCATGCCGATGTATTCCTATGTGGTTCTAGCATCTGACCCTCAGACTTATGCAGAAGCTACAGGGAATCCTCTTTGGGAAGCAGCAATGGATGAGGAGTACAACTCCCTCATTGCAAACCAAACTTGGGATTTGGTTCCACTTTCTTCCAATTGCAAGCTTGTCAGATGTAAATGGGTCTATAGGACAAAGAAATCAGAAGATGGACATGTGGGCAGATACAAAGCACGGTTGGTCACCAAAGGTTTTCAACAAGTTCATGGCATTGACTATGATGAGACTTTTGCTCCAGTGGCAAAAATGGACTCTCCATTCGATTGGCTCTTGCCATTGCAGCGTCAAGAAGGTGGGAGGTTCATCACATGGATGTGAAGAATGAATTTCTTCACGGTGAAAGGTATATACAAAATTCCTCATTGGTATGTAGACTCAAGAAGTCACTCTATGGCCTCAAGCAGGGACCTAGAGCTTGGTATGTTAAAATGGATTCTTATCTTCTGTCTCAAAATTTCATACGATGCAAATCTGATCCAAATGTTTATATGCTAAGAACATCTGATTCTTTGTTGCTCATAGTACTCTATGTAGATGATCTACTAATAACAAGTGATTCACCCACCGCCATTGCTGCAATTAAAACTATTTTGCATGATAGATTTTCTATGACAGACATGGGTCTCCTACATTTTTTTCTTGGCCTTGAAATCAGCCAGAATCAATCAGGAATCACAGTTGCTCAATCCAAGTATGCACGAGATCTCTTGGTTCGATTTCACATGACTGATTGCAAGTCAACTGTCACACCTTTCCTATCAAGGGTCAAGCTTGAAGATGGCAAGAATACACCATTGGTTGATTGCACACACTACCGTCAACTTGTGGGAGAGTCTTCTTTATCTCACTCACACTCGTCCAGATCTCTCATATGCAGT
The DNA here is from genome assembly GCA_037957365.1 of Torreya grandis. NCBI lineage: Eukaryota > Viridiplantae > Streptophyta > Pinopsida > Cupressales > Taxaceae > Torreya > Torreya grandis. The sequence continues at coordinate 521,951 of JARHVA010003467.1, read as the reverse complement.
GGGGGTTGTTTCTAGATACATGCAAGAGCCGCATGAGCTACATTGGAAGGCTACCAAGCATATACTTCGCTATGTCCAGGGAACCATTTGCTATGGGATTCATTATTCAGCAAGTTGTGTTTTGGATCTCATTGGCTACATTGATTCTGACTGCGCTAGTGATAACATTGATCGCAAGTCCACTTCAGGTTATGTTCTTAGTTTGGGATCAGGGCCCATTTGTTGGTCAAGTAAGAAACAATCTACCATTGCTTTATCATCAACAAACGTTGAATATAGAGGTGCAGTCAACGTTACCATTCAAGTCATTTCGCTGCAACACTTCCTAACTGAGCTTGGTATCCTCTTTCATCGTCCGACTGTCATTTGGTGTGACAATCAGAGTACACTAAAGGTTTGTAGAGATCCCATACAATGGCAACGGACCAAACACATCGAGATCCACATGCACTTCATCTGCGAATTGATACATGATGGAGTCATCGACTTGCAATACTATGCCACTTCTGAACAAATTGCCGACATCTTCACGAAGACATTCACTGAGCAAAAGTTTCATTTTCTATGAGACCTTCTTGGTGTGAAGAAAACTGCAACACAATAGCTGCCATGTGCACTTAGTGTCTCTTTTGAGGGGGGGTTTTGTTCCCACATGGTTTTCCCTCTTTCCTCTTGTCCTTTTCCTTTTCTGTCTCCTTAGTTAGACTTAAGGGGGGGGTGTTAGCGTTAATTATTCACTTTAACAATAAGCTAACTAATGAGTAAACTGCCACCGTTCATGCAATGTGGCAGTTCTCTTAGTTTTTAACTGCTTCTTTCACCGCAATTTTTCTTTTTTTCTGCGGTTACTTTAGTTTATATAATTTTTGTTAACATAATATTATTTCAAGAAATATACAGAATTTCAATTTGTTCCTGCTCTGTTTTTTTTTGTACTCTGTTTTTCTTGCTGCTCTGTTTTTTTTCTGGTTGATCTATGCAGCTGTAGCTGCAAATTTCACACGAACTACCGATCATATACCGTGGCCGATATGTTTCCATGTCGCTTCTGTGATGGTTTCTGAAATCGGTACCAAGGCCCAGCGTAGGAGGCGATTTTCTCCTACTCAAATATAGAACATGAAATATTACTACTGCTGCTACTACCGTAGCGCCTCCGATGGAGCACCCTGTGATAGAAACGATAAAAAAAAATAACTGCAAAGTCGAAATTGGGATTACTCTGGTTAGATAAAAAAAATTGTACAAAAATTATGCCCAACAAAGATGAAGGATGCTTACCGATAATAATGAATTTAGTCTTGGACTTGTCTGCAATTGCTCAAGCACAAGGTCTTTGAGTAATGTTTTCTAAGAGAGTGCCAAATTCATATATCAATTATTAAGAAATTCGTAATCTTTACACCAAACCACGCTTGATGAGGATCCGAACACGGATGAAAACAGAAAAGTCTGACAAATTTCTTGTATTCAGGAAAGCAGAAAAAGAAAACGAGAATCTTACCAGTGGGACATTTGTTGGCACACCGTTTGCCCCTGCACTCGCAACAAAACCGCGTCGAACTCTTGTCATAAGCACAATGCCCTCCATTTGAATCGCACGCCATGCAATTTTCACTGGCATTCCATTCGATTCGGAATCCTTGATGTAAAATTTGATCCTGTATAGGTAGTTTTATCTTTTTGACCGGTAGCACAACCTGCAATTCGCATTTGCTCTCCAAAGAGTAGAAGTTGGAGGTGTTGTAGTACCAACTATGGTTGCATGGTAATGGAGACAAGTCTCTCATCATTTCAGGGCTGCACTGTTGGAATAGAGTTAAATTTTCATATTTATCAGTAATATGAAATTGAGGGCTAGACCAGAATTGCGCGGTAATTTTACTCGACGATGGATTGCATTTACCTCCCGATAAGTTCTTGTCAATTATTTTCATTCTATGGCTGGATTCCCCCTCTAATTTGTTTGATGGCATAAAGTAATTATATGGACTAATTATGCAGTATTTGTACCCACTGATATTGAGGAATGGCATCTCTTCTTTATAATCACAGTCGAGCTGAAGCGCAGGGTCACCGCAGCCGCTGTTCTTCCATCCAAAAGGATATCCAAAAAAATACTTCCCACATTTAAACATTTCTTCTCTACAAGCTCTAGAGGAAGGAGCGATCCATAATATTAATATGAATATTGTGAAGAGGAGAAAGAGAAAGCGCAAGCAGCTTACAGGGGTGAGATTGAAAGGCTGAAAATGGGATAGATGAAGAGGTAGGACTTCCATGTCCAAAATTAGAAAACAACCAATGATGTCCCCCTTCCATATCAGAATAATTATGTTAGGAAATGTTTAGTCCTCAAAGTGATTTGGGTTAATATTTGAAGTGAAAAATTATATGAGTAGTAATTCGTTAGTTGTTATATTGGGATAGTTAGTAGAATATATTTGGTGGTTATGATATTGTTGTAAGTTACAACAATATTATATATATAGGTTAGTTTTTATTTGTTTATGAAATTTTTTAAGTTAATGAATATTAATAAGGATATGAAGAGTTAATTGTGGAGATATGAATCTCTATCATTATAGGGAGATTTTCCTATACATATAATATACAAATGAATATTTAATAGAAAATTAAAAGTGTATAATAAAGTGAAATATATTATTATATTATGGCATTAAAAATCTTTTAACTATGTTTGGTTGCAATAATAGTTATTATATGAGTTAAGTCACTGAATAATTTCATTAGATTATTAACAGTAGTATCAGAGCATGGTTTACCTATGAGAAAAATTTTATATTAACCATGATAGTCCTTTGCAACTCTGTTGGGCTTGTGTGCATCATGTTTAAAAAGACGTTGGAGCTATATATGTGAAAATGTCAAGCTTCACCCATCTCCACCCAACTTAGTCATTCGAACTGTCATGTGTGCAAATCTAGAGTGAAGAATTAGTTTCGTATCTATTTTTTGTCTTTACTAAAAATTACATTTGTGTTGTACATTTGCTATCATTTCTGAGCCATTGTGTATTTTTACTAGCAGGCTCTAGGATAGGTCTAGGGCCAAGCTAGGGAATAGGTAGTCTCATGTAGCAATCTTAGCACTCAAATACCACTTGTGGGTGATTACATTTTCCCCCCACTGATTCCTGACCCCCCTGTTTATTCTAAAAATGCAGCAAATCAAAATGACTAGGATAAAAGAAAAAGAAGCATACTTGGACTTATCTAAGAGGTGAACCCTATGAAGCTAGGTTTGAGTATGTGAAACATGCTCCAATGCATGTCCTTCAAGTGAAACATGTATAAATTAGTCCTTAAGAGATATTAAAAGCAAAATACTAAACTAAGTAAAGATGTAAAACTAAGTAAAGAGATGGAAAAGAGGAAATGAATGAATACACCTCACTAGGTACACAAACTAATTTATAAACCTAGTGACAACCTATGTGTGTGCATGTATATAGTGATCAATTGGTGAATAGCTTAGACTAAGCTGATAGCTTGCTCAATCCTCATCTTTGGGTGACTCGAGAACTCAATCTGGGTTTATTTTCATAATTAACCATCACTGTTTGGTGGATCATGATCTATGAATAGCTTGGATTACAATGATGGTGTGTCCAACCCTCTCATGTAGGTGACTCAAGAACTCAATTAGGCTATGACTCCATCATTTTCCACTTATGTGTAGTATATGCATCTGAAACTAAATTACGTGAAGTACTGTAAATGTCTAACTGGGTATATCTAATTATATATGTCAGCTTTGCAACCACTCATGTCTATAAGGTAGCTCTAGGCCACTCAAAAATGCCATCCATTATAGATGAAGGCATGAAACTGGTGTGTAACCTAGAATATGATGTCATATACATAAAACATAGAGAATGACATAGAATTCATCATTCTATCTTATCAACCAGTGTGTAAGTAAACATACAGAAATAATGTGTCGTGCACATGCCCCCAAAAATTGATATCTAAGCATATGGATTCTAGATCAAGTTATAATAAATTGTATCTAGGTATCTAAACTAAATATAGGAATAGTCATGCCATGCATGATGCCCCAAATCTGAGTAAACTGATATGAATATGAGATAAAATAGTATGAACCTAAACAAAACTAAGTATAATTGATAAATCTATAACTAAATATGTGCAAACATGTATTATACCTACTATACTTTTTTGGCCAATTTGAGTTTTTTTAAACGCATGATACTATACAATAGAACCATATCTTATATACTAGTGTTATTTTGAAAATGTGGTGATATTGTCTCAATTTGGGCACTAGTGTCCTTCTGGTTTGATTTATGTGCAAATATACTCCTTTTTGGGTCATTATTTTCCCACTATATTTACCTGTCTATTTTTATGTAATTGAGTCTATGTGCTAAAAAATGTATTGTGAGTGCAATATAGGAACATACTATCTGTGATGAAACCATATGCATTCCCTCTATTTTGAGGAGAGTTGTTGAACCTGTGCAAAAATTATCTTCAAAATAAAAATCTCTATAAAATGTACGTTATCTAGAACATCTATGATGACTATGTGATAATCCTATATAATATATATACATAACACCAAAATGTAAGATAATATGTGTATAAATATGTAATGTAAGATGTATGTCATGTTTAGCATTCACAAGTGCACCAAGATAGATGTAACAATCAAATCTAAGTAACATTGGGTAACTACCTAGGGGGATGGGGCATGATGTGCATCACAATACCCATATAAGAAAGGTAGATGAATGAGGTTCCTTGTGGCATTGAAAAATAGAGAGTATAATAAGCACAGATAAGTGTCATGGCCATGACACATATAAGAAATCATACATATAAATAACATGAGACACACAAAGTAGGTTAAGGGGTCACAATACAAGGGACATGGGCACATGTCACTAAATCTAAGAAAATAAAACATATCAAGACATGTTCAAATGTCCACATATGTAAGCAACAAACAAGTTGGATTAGAGCCACATAGAAGGACATAATCAAATGTTTGCATACACAATCAAGAAATTCAAACACAAGGACATGGGTACACATCCAAATCATACTTATTATGAATAGAAGTGGAGCAGAGCCAAAGAATAATGGCATATTCAAATTCCATTTAATAGAAGAATCATATAAATATAATCAAGTCTAAAATAGGAAATCTAGAAATGAAAGTATGCATGAATATGGAATAAAAATTAGTGTAAGAGCTAGGTTGTACATATGTTGAGTCTAAAGTAGTAATAACCAGAAAAAAAATATAAGTGTAGCGTGATCAATATCAAGGTATAACAATGTTAAATTTGGGATGTAAAGTATAAAAATATATAATATAAAATCAAAATTGGGTATAGGGTGCCCCCAAGTGGGATAATGTGTTAAGTGAAGACCCATGTAATAGTGGATATGCCCCCAATGGGTAGATAATAGAAAAAATAGATCAAGGTAGTGGACCTAAGTCTTGTAGCAATCTACAAACAATCGACAAAAATAAGTGAAGTATGTATGTATGATAAAATTGACTATACTAAGATAGATAGCATATGTAATGTCTAAAAAATATAAGAAATGTAAACACAACAATGCATATAATCTATAAGATTTATATTTTTTGAATAATTATTTGGATGTTTTGGTGTTTTGGCATGTTATAGTATTTTTTGTATTTTTTAGATATAAGCTATGTACAAGCAACATGCAAATGAAACGATATACAAGGAACAAGTGAGAAGGAAAGTATGTACAAGAAGGGAGGAATGATACTAATCATTGAGTCTCATGGGAGAATCACTATCACGGTGGCCTATGTCAAAATAGGAATGGTAATATCTCATGTAGTGTGAATGCTATGTTGTAATTGAATGTTGTTACAGTAGGAATCTAAGTATTGTTCATCATCGTAATCATAATAACCTTAAATTTTAGAGGGAATTATCTCATTGGTGGAGTTGACCTTTTTGAATTATGTTTTGGAATATTGTTTGTGATTTTGCCCTTTGAAACTATGCTTGTTGTAGGCATATTGTGCTCTGGAGGCTCTTTTGATAGAAAACCTTTTTTGAGAATGCTTATTGGCTTAGCATGATTTTGAATTTGCAACTGAAGTTATTATTTCACTAAAAAAATTATTTGTTTTTTTTTACAAATAAATTTATAAAACTTAAAATAAGGGTGAGGTTAGTAGAACCTAGATTTAGTTTGCACTCTATGATCCAGATGTTTGTATATATATTCCTCTTTGTCTTAGGAGGATGACCTAGAGATAAGAAAGACACTAGAAAATGGTTAATTAGTTAGGTAGGTGGGTGGATTGCCTAACAAGCTAGATTGAAGAAGTACATGACTTCCTTGGAGGTTGTCAATTCACCTTTTAGACAAGTTAATGTTAAAAAAGTTTCTAATAAAAAAGATTGCATAACATAAATGAAAGCACTTAATCAAAAGAAATAAATACTTCTCAAGAAATAATGTATTTAATAAAATAATATTAAAATAAATGCTAAACTATCAAGGTGTGGTTTAGGTGTGGTCAAGTTATTATTTTTAACTTTGTGTAGTGACAGGGATGAAGAAACATGGTTTTTGGTTGAGGTTGGAAGGTGTTTGAATCTTTTTGTTTTGATTAAAATTATTTACACAGTGATGATCATGAGTCAAGGTTGATATTAAATGGTCGATAGGTAACCATAAGCGGTTGAGGGTTGACCATCATACATAGTCAAGGACTAACAGTTAATGGTCAAGGGTTGACCATTGATGGTCGATAGGTGACTATCGATAGATGAGGGTTGATCATTAGTGATCGAGGGTTGACCATCACTAATTGATAAGTGGCCATTACGATCAAAGGATGATCATCATCTATTGACATGTGACTACTATAGTTAAGGGTAACCATCAGTGGACATTGTGGGTTTGGACAGGTTATTAGTTCTAGACATAATATGTTATGGGTTGGTTACAATAAGGTTTTGTAGGTTGTTGGATGTTGGTTGATGGTCATGAGGGCAAGAGAGAGCCTCTAAGGTATCAAGGGTATAGGTTTGGTACTAAGGTCATTGCAAATGGTTAGAGGGTGTTCTGATGGAAGAGGTGATGTATGGAGTTATAGAATTGTTGAAACTAAATAACTAAAACTTAAAACAAGAAAAATATGCTTAGCTTGTGGTTGATGGTTGATGGTTTGAATAAGTCCTAGAACTAGGAAGCTTTTCGATATCCTGCACTTGCTTCCTTTTTCTTCTTCCCTTTGATGTCCCCAAAAGTTATCCTCTTTGCACCTCCTCTTCCTTTCTTAATATAGAGGAAAGGGAGTGGTGAAATAAAGAGTTCAACAAAGTGTCTAAAAATCTATCTAAATTTAACCTAATCATGCATTGATCATGTGAATGATGGATCAAATAGCTATAAATAAAAAATCAAGTTGGAGTTTGAGTTATAGTTAACTCTTGAGTAGTTAGAGTTAAACCATTGGTGGTTGAGGGCTGACCATCATGGTTGAGGGTTGACCATTGATGGTCGAGGGCTGATCATTGGTGGTCGAGCACTAACCTTCAACTATCAAGGGTGGACCATGATGGTCGAGGGCTAACCATCAGTGGTCGAGGGATAACCACAATAGTTGAGGGTTGACCATCGACAATCGAGGGCTTACCATAATAGTCAAGGGGACATAGTCAAAATGGCTAAAATTAGTCATTTTTACTTATATTTAGCATTTAAAAGGTTAGTGAATGGTTTGAGGGGTGTGTTTAGGAATAATATGATAAAGGGGAGGTCAAAGGGTGATTTAAAGGTTACTATGACATTTAGAGCCATAGTGTATGGATTTATAGTGTTTACATTTTGCCCTTTTTTGTTATGCAATTTCTATCTACAAACTACAAAACAAAAAATGGAAGGTTGGTAGAAGGTTAGATGCCCCAAGTATGGGAGGTGGTGTTCTCCCTCAAATTGGGAATCGATGAGGTGAAATAGATTCAGGTGTGGGTTTGATAAGTGGATGACAAAATGGGTAAGATAAATGAATTATTAAAATAGGTCACTGTAAGGAGGATAAGTGATAAGTAAACCAAGCCACAATATTAAGAATAATTGATATGGGTGAACTTATAAACTCAAGTCACCATGTAAAAAGTTTATCATGTTATTAGGGGTTTAAAAAATGGGTGATCTTGAGAACACAGATTAGATCATAGGTTTGATAAATTGGATAGGTGGGTGATAAGGTTGGTTCAGTTGGTTGGGCATTTATGTTTAAATAGGTGCATAAAATACTAGTAAGTGTGATATCATAAATCGTGCATAGACTAAGTTACCATAGTTGAGGTAGTTGGTAAAACAAGGTTGGTACTAGAAGGACAAGTGACATGGTTGGTTGAGAAGGTGTTCTCCAATGGATGCATGGTTTGTAGGTTGGTTGGTTGGTGGAGAAGGTGTTGTCCAATGGGTGTATAGTTGGTGGAGAATAACGTACTCTTTGATAATTATATGGTTGTGGTTATGCCTTGTTGTTTGAAGAAGTTTAGTTGGGTGGTGTTCAAATAGGTTACCCCATTTTAGTGTACCACTTGGTTTGAGTAAAAAGGGACCCATTTTCTGGTGGAAGGGTGCAAATTTGGTTGTTGGTGTTTTAATGACTCAAATATGGAGGACATATGCCTTAACAAGTGGTCATGAAAGTAGAAGGAGGAAGTTAAATGCTCTGATTGGAAAAGACCAAAATGGAAAGATGGGTGGGCTTAAGAACATAATCCCATTTCATGTGTTGTATTAGTTTTAGTTCATGGGTTAAACTAAGTAACTTGATTACGTAGTGTCAAGTAAGCTCAAAATCCCTTGACTTGGTAGAGGGTAAAAGGTGGAGATGAATGGTAGGTGGACGAATGGTAGTGTAACTTTTTTATGAGGGTGGCTTGCCCCTTTTGTAGGTGACCTAAGAAATAGTATAGACAAGTCCATGACCTTCTGTTAAGTGTATATTGATCAATGTGGGAATTCTACTAATGCTATTATGAAATATAATTGTAGCTTTCTTGGGATTGATTTTTTTTACTTTTGATTTGGGTTCTTTTAATGTGTTTTATTTGATGGGTTTGGGAAGATGATCAATGCAAAAAGCTTCCAAATGATATCTTGACAAAAGTTGACTTAGCCATCCTTCAAGTGACTGGTCTAAGCTTTGGATTTTTTTATGTTGATAGCTATCTTTTGAGGGAGTAGTCTACCTTTTTAAGCATTTTTTGATAGTTTTAGGAAGTTTTCCTTCAAGGGAGTAGTCTGTAATGATAGATAATTTTGGCCTAATTGATATTTGGTATTCAAATGTAATGTTACATTGGTTTAGACATAGAAAAGTCTATATAGGCTTAAGTTTCTCCTTTATGAAGGAAAAACTATAGCACAAGAAGATTATGATGGATGAAAGAGGTTTAAGTGACAACGACCATGGGAATCCATCCTATAAAGGATGACAAGTATCTATGAAAATCATGCCATAGGTAGAGTAGTGGTACCCATGATTAGGATTAGACTACGGTTGTGATGGATAATCACATGATCCTATTTTAATAATTTTTCCTTAAAATAAGGACATGAAGGTGGATGAAAATAAGGGATGATCTTAAGTTAGACACAAGATGACTAAGATCTTGATTTAACTAAAGAACGTGATGTGATTGCAAATCATTGAGGGGTTTAGGTTCTGATATGCCTGAGATCCACACTTATATGTAAATGGTTTGAGTTAATCAGGAGAGAAGATGTCCTCAGTTACTTTCTAACACTTGATTAGACGTGGAAAATAATCTAGGTTGGATAGAGTAAAAAAGCAAGGTTGGTTAGGTGATGGTGGCTAAACTTTGGTTAGCAGTAATGGTGGTTGGTTTTTGGTTTGTTTAGGTAGGTATAGGTATTGGTTTGGGTTATTGACAAAAGTTTGGTCAAGGTCAAGGTTTGTTTAAGTTTAATGTTGGTTTGGTGTTAGGCTAGGTGTAGGTTGAGGCATAAGTGCAAAGGGTTGTTTGGGTCATTGGTTAATGTTGGTAGGCAAAATGTTAAGGTTCGATTTGATTATTGGTTAATGCTTGGGTAATTTCTTCATCAAAGATTTTGGAGAGAGAACTCCTCTAGATGATCTTTCCATGAATGTTTAGGTAGGAAAATATTCCTAGTTAAAGATGTTGGTTAGTAAAGAGGGTTTAGGAAGGATGAAGATGACTTCATTTACCTCCCAAGGGTTATTAGTTGTTAGTTTGGAGTTCAATTTGTAGGTAGTGGTTCAAGCAAGATCTCCCTGATGGTCCTATGGTGAGGGAAACATTTTTGGGTTGGATTTGGGTAGGTTGGATAATAATGTTTGATTATTCCAATGAGGGAGCTTAGGTGACATATGGGTAGGTTGGATAAAAGGGTGGTTGAGATTTAATAAAACTTAAATGAAAGGTTGATTTTGGTTTGGGTTGATAGATAATTTGGTTATGGTTGGGTTAAAATGTGGTTTAATTTTGGTTGATTGATTTGGTTTAGAGGTTGGTTTGATTGGTTGAGGGAGGTAGGATGGGTGGTTGATTAAGTTTGTTGGTTTGGTTTTCCCATTTTTTTGGTGTGATTGGTGAGGTAAGGTGACAAATATTTGACCCTATTCAGAAGGGAATCGAACCAAAGACAATGTCATTAGATAGATGACAACAAGTAGATTATAGAGGAATTGAGTGGGTTTGGTTTTAGTTGAGGTTGGATTGGATTCATGTAAGGTTGGGTTGGTTTTAGTTGAGGTATTTTGATGGATTACCAACAACTAATGATGGATTATCCCATGGCTAACCACCAACCAAATGGTTTTGTTGGTTTACCATAAACCATGTCATGTATGCAAGTACATATTGAATTCCCATCATTTTTTAATATAGAGGGATTATAAAAGGAAATATAAAAATGGATTACTTGAATAGGAATTATACTTTTGTTCTTATTTAAGCACACATGCAGAAATAGAAACCATCACACCACACTAAAATTCACATAACTATAAAAAATGCCACTAAATCAAAAGTGGCCTCTTTGTCAGTGGCTTTCAAGAGGCTTGAATGGCCTCCATCCTCCTATGCCTTCTTCCTCTAATATAATGCTACTTACTTAGTCGATAAAGATTTGCCTTTGAAAATGTATCTTTTGTTAAATAGATTTATTTGGACTTTGACATAGACTTTAGACTTTATTTTACTAAAAAACTTATATGACTCAAATAATAGACTTGGTCCAGATAAACATATGACTTATGACATTTTAAAAAAATTTAAGACATTAAAAACTTAATAGACACCTTTTGACAATATAACAACATAAAATTAAAAGATGACTTGACTATAGACTTTTCCAAACTTACTAATCCTAATAAAGGACTTAATGAACCTAAATATAAAAAGATTCTTAAAACATTAATGAAATACATATAAAATATTTAACAAAACAATGTATTTCAAAAGATGGTCAATTTGACCTTATATTATGTGCAATTCATGGACTATGGTGAATGGAAATGGATAAAGAGAAAGTTGCAACACATGATCAAAGACAAACAATGCAAGTAACCTTTCAAGTAGGAAACCAGTGTACTTAGAAAATTCACGGTAGAAGCAAATTGAAGTTCTTATCTAATGTAGATAAACATTTATCCAATATTGATATCAACAATAAAGACCGGTAATATAACTTTAGTTTTTTTAAGATATCACTTATCAAAAGTGAATGAGGTCATGCATGTCAATATTTGAACTAACAAACTCATTATAGAAATCATTAGGCTGAGAGATAAAACTAGATCGACTTACATTGAAGACTTCACATCCTATTCCATAGATCTAGGTATTAAAATTGATTCAAAATGGTGTACATTCATGAATAGGTTGAAAGATGAGGCAAGGTAGTAGACCAGAGTGTTAGTAAAATGACTATCAGAAAAAAAAATACATGTGTCAATCCAAGAGAAATGATGACAGTCTAAAAAGATTGAACAATAATAGAAATATTCCAGATGAGGGTGTGGGATGTCATATTATACGAATTTAGCTAATCTCTTGCCAATTTAAAAGCAATCTCATAAAAAAATATGTGCCAAGTCTTATCAAGGAACTCACAAGTTAGAATATTTGTTCATTACATGATATCCACGTAGACATAGATCCATGAACCTTTGAAATATAGATATTAGGTTAAATGGTATGTATTGTTGAGATATTCTCTACTTCTAGCCACACTATTTAAGAGGAGACATCCTTCTAAATAGTGTTAAAATCATAATTGAATTACTGCAAAATGGTGATAGTTTGGTCCAAGTATGGACCTAAAAAGAATGAGTAGATTAGAGCATGATCAAGGTGCCATTAGGGGTCCCTAAGTCAATCCCATGAAGATGTATTCGAAGAAGGTGCCACATGATTCTTCACTTCTTCCTCATATCTTCAAACTTTCATATTTGCTCCAACAATGTTGCAGTTCTCACATAGCTACAAATCTAAAGACTACTAACAACAAACTTAAGGTAGTTGTGTAATAGAAAAATAAATGCATTTATATTATAATACCATAAATTGAGGTAATCAGTAATTTTATATCTACCGCTTAAACTTTCATGAATCCATTGTAAGATCCCCATTAGAAGATCCACCCATTCTGATACCATATGAAAGAGTTGGTTCAGATATGTATAAGAAAAAGAGTTGAACACAATGAAATTTTTAACACAATAATATCTATGATATATTATTTCTCCTACTTTTTTTAAATTTCATACAGAATTACATCACAACTATATAGGGAGTGTCTACCCTATAAATAGTGAGATCGATATCCCTTTAATATCTCAACTAATAAACAAACCTATTCACATATATGTTGTTATAACAACAACATTATATAAATATAATTGTAAGTATTAATTACATTGCATTAACTAAACTAGATAATTATATTTACCTTTCGATAAATATCAAATTTACATACAATAATAATGTTACTAACTATTAATCCATAACAGGTTGATTATAGATTCCACTAAAAGGGGAAGTGGAAGAGGTAGGTTGGTTTTCTTAATTTTAGTTTTAAAGGAAAGTTGAGAAGGTTCCACTTGGTCAACAAGTGGTTAGGTTAAGGTTGATTCTTCCTTAGTGAAGATTTTAAAAGGATGTTGTAAAGGTTTCACTTTGTCAACAAGTAGATTGGTTGGGGTTTTGATTATGGTTTCCTTAGCTATAGGTTCATGAAGCACCAAATCTAATGAAGGGACCTCATAGTGTTGAGGGCTTTATTTATGTATTTTCACAATAATGGGTATATAAAGAGGTTCAATGATGGATTTCCTAAAGATATTCAAGGCTAGGTTGGGGGAACACAGAGAATATCCTTTTAAACCTCCTTTTGATCGATAAAGTTTTGGAAAACATTCTAAAAGACCCACATCTATCTACCACATGCCTATTTGTGTGATGATATGTATAAAACTCATTATCTATAAACCAAATTAGTTTTAGAAGAGAAAAATTACTGGGTTTGATTTGAGTAAGTCTAATGACAAAATCATCCAAGAGTTTGTCAAGGATTGAGGCATATAATTAACCCAATGGGGTGTACTACCTAAGAAGAGGGTGCACCAATGGCTCTTGAGGTGGTAAGTTAATTTGTTGGTTTGATGAAGTTGGTTGGTTTGACATGGTTGATGAATTTGATAGGTTGAGTAGTTTTGATAAAATTTGTGGGTTTAAAATATTTGGTTGGTAGTTGTTGGTTTGATTTGGGGAGGTTGATAAGGTAGGTTGGTTTGATATGTTAGGTAAGGTTGATAAGGTAGGTCAATTTGAGAGGTTGGGTAAGGTTGATAAAATGGGTTGATATTTTTTGGTTGGATTTGATAAGGTTGGTATGGTAAGTTTGTTTAAAAAGTTTGATTGATGGTTGAGGGGCTATACCAAGTCTTAGTTTTGAGATAAAGAGGGTTGCCAAAAATGGGTTCAAATAATTGATATAATAGTTGGGGTAGATAATCAAAAGTTTGATAAGGTTGACGTAGTTTATATGATGGTTGGGATAGGTAGTCCAAATATTGATGATTATGATATGGTTGAAGTTGGGGTGGGTTATGACAATGGTCAAATAGGAGTTAGAAGGTTGTAGGTTGGTTATTATAATGATCAAATAGTTGTTGATAGGTTGTTAGTTGGTGGTGGTTGAAATTGGATAGATTGTAGGCAAGGTTGGGTTGGTTGTAGGTTAGGTTGGGTTGGTTATAGGATAGGTTGGGTTAACCATAGGTAAGGTTGCATTGATTTTAGGTAAGGTTGGGTTGATTGTAGATAAGGTTGGATTGATTATAGGTAATGTTGAGTTGATTGTAGGTAAGGTTGCATTGGTTATAGGTAAGTTTGGGTTGATTATAGATTAATTTTGGGAGCAAAAGTGGCTCATGATACAAGATAATGATCTAAGGCAAGAGGCTTGCCTTCTAGGAGTTTAACAAAGTTAGGATCTCTAGGAAAAAATATAAGAGGTCTCTCCATTAAAAAAGGCAATAAATGCAAGATGGTATAAGGTTTCCAAGAGAAGTTAGATTTCTCACAGCCCAAACAAAGAGAAGACAAGAAACAATCAAAGAAGATAAAAAAACATTAAATCTTGAGGTTATTTTTAGTTTCTCTTGTGGCTTATGCCTTAAGTTTTAAGATTAAAATGTGACTCAACTTTGGTTTGTAGAATAGGTACTAGATAAGAAATCTAAATATGGTTTAGGGTAGTTTGGGCTCTTGAAGGGGTCTGTATTGGAAATCATTACATGACTTGATAATGGGGCCTACCACCTCACTTCACACATTACAATGATAAGGGTGTCAAGTACTTAGCCAAGATATATCTATTTTTAGAGATTATACTCAACAAAGAGTTGAGTTTTAGTTTCTTCCCTTAGTAACGATGTCCAAGTGGGATAGCCAATAGGTGAAGGTTACCACTAGGAGATGAAACCCTATTCAGTCCTTATGTCAAGTGTTTGATGTGTGTTTTGGTGTAAGTGGTTTGGTCTATGTGTGTGAAAAGAAGTGAGGCTATGGTTAATTTAATTGATTAATTAAGCTATGTGAGCTAATTATGAAAGTAAATAATGTATGAAAGGCTAATTTTAATCCCAAAAGAAATTTTTATTTCATTTAAATGAGCATAAAACAAGAAGAAAAATCACCTAGATGAAAATAGGTCCCATCGAGCATACCATAATGTTTCACTAAATTTTTTCTTTATTTTTTTAAGAAAAAAAGTTGTAAAACTTGAAATAAGGGTGAGGTTAGTAGAACCTAGATTCGGTTTACACTTCATGATCTAGACAATTGTAGCTATTCCTGTTTGTCTTGAGAGGATGAACTATATATAAGAAAGACACTAGAAAATGGTTGATTAGTTATGTAGGTGGATGGATTTCCTAGAAAGCTAGATCTAAGAAGTACATGACTTCTTTAGAGGTTGTTAATCTAGATTTTAGACAAGTTAATGTCAATAAAGTTGTTGATTAAGAAAGATTGCATAACATAAATTAAAACACTTAATCAAAATAAATAAATACTTTTCAAAAAATAGTGCGTTTTAAGAAAATAACATTAAAATAAATGCCAAACTATCAAGGTGTGGTTTAGGTGTTAGTGGTTTGTTGTTCTTAACTCTGTATGGTGAAAAGGATGAAGAAAAAATTTTTTAGTTGAGGTTGGAAGGTGTTTAAAGCTTGTTATTTTGATTAAAATAATTTACATAATGATCATCGACAGTTAAGGCTGACCATCGATAATCGACATTTGACCATCAATGATCGAGGGATGACTATCACACATGGTTGAGGGTTGACCATCGACAGTCGAGGGTTAACCATTGATAGTTGAGGGTTAATCATCGATTATTAATAGGTGATCATTGATGGTCAAGCGCTGACCATTGCATGTGGTCGAGGGATGACCATCGCATGTGATCGAGGGTTTATTGTCTATAGTAAAAGGTTAATCATCACCAATTGATAAGTGACTTCTATGATCAAGGGATGATAGTCACCATTTGATAGGTGACTATTGTGGTCTAGGGTGACTATCAATAGTCACTATGGGTTTGGACAAGTTATTGGTTTCAAATAAAATAGGTTATGGGTTGGTTACAAAAAGTTTTTGTAGGTTGATGGAGGTTGGTTAATGGTCATGAGGGTAAGATAGAGCCTCAGAGGTATCAAGGGTAAAGGTTTGTTAATATGGTGGTTGATAATGGTCAAAGGGTGTTCTAGTAGAAGAGGTAATGTATGAAATTGTAGAGCTATTGAAACTAAATAATTAAAAATTAAAATAATTACAATATACTTAGCTTGTGGTTGATAGTTGATGGCTTGAAGAAGTCCTAGATTTAGGAATATTTTTAATATCCTACACCTACCTCCTTTTTCTTCTTCCCTCTGATGCCCCCAAAAGTTCTCCTCTTTACACCTCCTCTTACTCTCTTAATATAGAGGAAAGGGAGTGGTGAAACAAAGAGTTCAACAAGGTGTCTAACAAGTTATCTAAATTTATCCTAATCATTCATTGATCATGAAAATGATAGATCAAATAGCTATAAATAAAAAAGTGAGATGGAGTTTAAGTTGTATTTAACTCCTGAGGTGGTTAGGGTCAAACCATTAGTGGTTAAGGGATAACCATCATGGTCAAGGGCTGACTGGTGATGGTCAAAGGATGATCATCAATAGTTGAGCGCTGATAATCATAGTAAAAGGCTAACCATCAGTGGTCAAAGGCTGATTGTGGTGGTCGAGGGCTGACTATGGTGGTCGAGGGGACATAGTTAAAAATGGATAAAATTAGTCATTTTAAGTTATGTTTGGTGGTTAAATGTTTGGGAAATGGTCTAAGGGGTGTGTTTAGAAATAATATGATAAATGGAAGGTCAAATGGTGAATTAAAGGTTAATGCAACATCTAGAGATGTAGTGTACAAATTTTTAGTGTCTATAGATATTTCTCTTTCTATAACATTTCTTATGTATCTAGATATTTTGACTTGATAAAATATATCTATGATTGATTTACCTTAGGATGTTCAATAAATTACAAACCTTGTTGACTAACATTATCAATTTTTAGAATAGGAGTAGTGATGCCTTGGGCCTGCTTTCAAAAACCCAGACCATGATTATCAAACTACTGTAGATATTTTTGACCAAACCCATATTATTTTGAAAGTTTAGCCTCATTTTGGAGAGGTAGATTTACATATTTTACTTGATTTACCTATGCTTTTTGTGATGTTTCTTTCTATGATTGTGTTATGTGAACCTTTTTTTGTGTTGAGTTATGCTTAGATAACCATTTTGTACTATTTTTGAATTTGACCCTCTTTAAATTTGTATGTATTGTATGTTGTTTGGATGATGTATCACTATGTGAGTCATCTATATCCATTATTTTTTGTATTTTTATTTTTAATGCTAAACATGAATGGATGTGGTTCCCATGCATTCTATGATATACACAATAATATATGGACCTCCTCACTAGGTGTAGAGGGGGTAGGTTAATCATCATAGCTTTAATTATTTCCTTTAGTACGTCACTTGAACTCTTATTTCATCTTTAAATTATTTTTGAATCACTAGTTGTATATGTAATTTCTTGTTATTTACGATTTTTATATGGAGTGTTAGGCACAACTTTTCTAGGTGTAGATGCATGTACATGGTTTACACTAGCATATTCTAAAGATTGTGTGCATGTAATTTGAATTACCAATAGTGTGACCTTTCTAATTTATAACTAATTTTGAATCTGTAACTATGATATTGGCTTACTCATACTGATAATTTGATCCCTTAGAGTCTAATGAGTGTAAACCCTAGTTTCTTCTGATTAAACATTCAAACACACACACTGTAGGGAATAGGTGTGAATAGGCTAAGTATGGGTATTAGTGGTAATGGTGTAGGTTACTTCATCTTGTGGAGAAGTGATATCATGGACCTGGTAGAGGGAAAATAGCTATCACATTCATTGAGATTGTTGGTTGAATATTTTGTCGATCAGCGTACTGATAAACAAAATAGGTCTGATTAGCCAAAGTAGAAAGATTGGTCATCCAAATGTGTAGGTTTACCACATCAAAAGGGGACTATACTCTCCTCTCATCAAGGGGAGGTTCCCTATGGATATGCTATATATATATATATATATATATATATATATATATATATATAGAAAATAATACTCAAGGGTAGGACAAACCATCCATCTCTCTTTCTTCAGAGATGATGTGTGCAAATCAAAGAAAAAACTCAAGGGAAATGATAGAAAGAACTCTTCTTTCAAAAGTACTATTCAGCAAGCCACAAGAATACTCCTGGTAGTAAAAGTAAAATGTAACTAAGGATGTAGTAACCAACAAATTGAGATGTAGCACAAAGTCTCCACCTGAATTTGCCCAAGAGTGAGATATGAATGACAATGAGGGCACAAAGTCATCCCAAGGTCCTTTACATAGAAATGGAAAGAAAACACACTGAAAGGCAATTATGGGAGCAAAAAGTCTCTCCACAGTTGACTTCAAGACACCTTCCTGACTACTTTCACTAATTCTACTTGTTGAATTAAAGGAACATAAAATATTAAGGAAAAAGACATAAGAACAGTTTCCCCAAAAACAAAGATATCACAGCACAAAGTCTGAAAAGTCACTTGCTTTCTTATTCCAATAACAAAATATGATGAATAGTTTGAGCTCAAAGTTTCAGTAATGCCTTTCAATTTGGGTAGAGTTTTGTTTCTGATTGTCAGAGAGAGATACATTTACAATAAAAGAGAGTCCCTTATATAGCCTCTTTAAGAAGGACTCAGGAATAGTAACACATCAAATTGCATTAAACTTTGGTAAGAAGATAGGCTAGAATTTAGGGGCATCTACCCATTTTCTTTTCTCAATGCAGAGAAACAAGTCATGATATTGAAAGTTTGTCTCTTTCAATGTCCACCTGGCGATCTGATCCTTCTTTATCATTCCTCCTTTTTTGGTTAATTGAATCGGGTCCTTGATTCAATTCAATGTTCTATTCCTTAGTCACTTCCAGTTGGTCTTGGCCTTAAATCCTTTAAATGCATTTGGGTCCATAGATTTAAAACTACCAGGATCAACGACTATTTCATTATCATAACTTTGACATATACGGGCACGTCACTACATTTTCAATGGCTAGTTCATTGTTATTGAATTTGACGTCTTCAAGCACGTCACCCCTTGGTCCCTCTTCGATTTTCCTATTTTGTACCCTCCTGAAGGGAAGGTGACCCTTCATATTTGGGGTAGTGTATTTTAAGTTGGGAGATGAGAGTCCCCTGTAAGGGCACCTACCCTTCGGGGTCCTTTGGCGGCCTTTTCTTTGGAGTCTCTCACGGACATTCTGACAAACTTTTTCCCTGGGCTTTTTCATGGGCATTTTCCTTGGGCTTTCTCCACAGGTATTTCCTATGGACAATTCCCACGGACAAAAATTCCATGGACATTTTCCCACAGATAAAAGGTCTATGGAAATTTTCTTGCAGATAAAAAGTCTATAGAAATTATTCTGATCGATTTGTCTTTGCCTTCGGAAATTCCTTCGGGTTTTTTCTGCCCACGGCTTCTTTCTTGAATTCCTTCAGACTTTTTGTCTGAAGGAATTCCCTCAGACAAAAATTCTGAAGGAATTATGCCTTAGTCTTTTTTGACTGCCTTAAGCAAAAATCTAAAAGAATTTACCTTTGCAGCTTCTTCAAAAAAGACCTTCCAAAGGGCACTTTTGTCAACCAAGTGCCCTCCACAAGAGAACTTGTCCTTCGAGAGGCTCTTTTGAATTTTTTCTTTGAACTGCTCCTTTGAACCAACCTGATGAACCAAGCTTTGAACCAAGTCATGAACCAAGTCGATGAACCAAGCTTTAAACCAAGTCGTGAACCAAGTCGATGAACCAAGCTTTGAACCAAGCTGATGGTTCAAGCTGATGAACCGACTGAGTGAACCGACTGAATGAACCATAGTATTGAACCAACCATTAAACCAAGCTTTTGTTCAATAGTTCAAATGCAACCTTTGAACCAAACTGATGAACTATTTGATTAAATCAAAATGATGAACTTTATTGATTGAACTTCATAGTTGTGTTGAGAGCTTTTGAACCTGTTGAACTAAATACGTTGAACTTATTGAACTTGCTTGTAGAAGAGTTTTGAACCCAACTGTAAAAGTCTTTAAACCTGAAAGTAGTTGATCTCTTGCTGCTAATGCTTGCCAATGAACTGTTTTGGTTGAACCTAATAATTGAACCAACTTTGAGATCACCTAAGTGTTGAAAGCTTACTTCTTTCCTGTAGAGTCTGTAGAAATTAACTAGTGAAGCCCGCTGAACTTGGCCTGTAGAGTCCATAGATTCAAGCCTGTAGAGTCCATAGATTCAAGCCTACAGAGTCCATATATTTTTGAGAAGCTTGAAAAATGAGGAATTTGAATTCCCAAGACAAATTTTGAAAAGGGAAGAGACAATTTTGGTCTATAGGAGCAAAAAATTTCAAATGTTGTCCCAAAAATGAGTGATATTTTTTGGGGAACAACAACTGGCTCCAGTTGGGGAACTTCTATCAATTATAAAAAAGAATTGAAGGGAGTAGAATCTAGAATCTCTAGTGTCTTCATGTGTACCATTGGGCTATGGAGTCATGCTACCCAAAAATGGAAGGCTCCAAAAATGAAAACAAACAAAACAAAATAGAATTATAAACTATACAAATATACATATATACAGATGCAACGATCTAATACTTCAAGAGTTGAAGTGTTTTAGATGCTGCCCATTGTGAGGTAGAGAAAAGAGTGTGCCATCTTGATATTTCAGCAGAAAGCTATTTTCACCAATGTGTTGATGAATTATAAATGGGCCTCTCCAGAGGGAGTCAAACTTTCCATGCATCCCCTTTGGTTCTATCCTTTTGTCCCATAGCAGGACTTGATCCCCAATCTAGAAATCGCAATTTTTGGCCTTCTGGTCAAAGAGTTTCTTTACTAGACTTTGATGAGCAGCAATTTAGTCCACCACTATGGTTCTTTGTTCATATAGCTCAGTCAGGCACATGATTCTCTTATCAAGAGAGCTTTCATATGTCTAATCTTCAATTGCCTTTGCCAATTTCAAGGCTGGCAATTCTAAGGTGATTGGTATCTGAGCATTGATACCATAAAGAAGTTGAAAAGGAGACATACCAATTGCCCTTTTTGGTGTGATTCTATTTGCCCATAGAGCATCAATCAATTCTTTATGCCATGTCCTTTGATTGTCATCTTCTAGCTTCTTGATGATAGTTACCAGGTTCTTATTGTTAGATTCAGCTTGTCCATTCCCTTATGAAAAATAATCAAAATAATGGGAGAGTGTAATTACATAATGGAAATAGAATTGTGTAATCTCTTGGGAGGTGAAACAAGATGCATTGTCAGTAACAATTTTGGTTGGAACTCCAAACCTGAAAATGATATTCTTCTTGAGGAAATTACATACAACTTTTGAAGTAGCATGCTTAGTTAGGATTGCTTCTACCCACTTGGTGAAATAGTCAGTTGCTGTAATGACATAATCATGTCCATCACTTGAAGATGGGTTTATAGTTCTAATAAAATCAATCCCCCATTATTGGAAAGGTTCCTCTATGATCGCTGGCTTGAGAGGTAGGGCAGCTAACTTGGGTCATCCAACAAATTGCTGGCAGAGTTCACATTTTCTCACCCACTTATATGCATCTTGGAAAAGAGTTGGCAAGTAATACTTGGCTCGTAGAATCTTGTGAGCAGTCATAGGAGCAAAAAAATGTCCTCCATAGGCCAGATTGTGGAAAGATTTCAAAATTTGGCTTTGTTTCTCTTTGTCTACATAGTGAAGGAATACTCCATCTATGCTTATTTTATACAAGCCATTATCCCAAAGGACAAAATTGGCAGCTTTCAACTTGATAGTTCTCCTTTCTTTATAAGACAAATGAGTAGGACATTCACCATAAGTAAGGAAATCAGCAATACCTAAATACCACTCATTGGTAGTGGAGACAAAAAAGATTGTTGGAGTATCTTCCACTTCAGCTTCTTCATGATGTGTATCTTCTAGCTTATTGTCAACAATTAATTGGCATAGACATTTTCCCCTAACCAGCTTTGTTGGCTTGATGTCTAGATCAAATTCTTAGATCTTTACAATCCAATTGCCTCTTTTTTTCCCAAACTTCTGCTGAGTTAATATGGACTTGACTGTGGTGTTAGGAACTAAGGCAGTAGTATGTGAATTTAGGATATAGAAAAGGAAATGTTTGACTTCTTTCACCAATGCATAAGCATGCTTCTCTACATTTGAATACTTCATTTCATGGGTTTTGAGAGGGAAACTCATGAAATAAATAGGAGATTCTATACTTTCCTTGTTTTGTTGAACAAGAATTACTGAAAGCATTTGTTCATAAGCATAGTTGTATATGATGAAATCTTTGTTGTAATCTGGACAAACCAAGGTAGGGGCATGGGAAATGGTAGTCTTGATATCCTAAAATGCTGACTTGCCTTCTTTAATCCAACTAAAGGTGGTCTTCCCTTTTATCATGTTTACAATGTGTCTAGTCTTCTCAACAAATTCGAGAATGAACCTTCGTAAGAAATTCACCTTTTCGAAGAAAGAGTGAAAAACATTTTTGCTTGTAGGTAAATTAAGCTCTTGAATAGACTTGACTCTATCTGATTCAAACCTTATGCCTTCTTTAGACACAATGTGTCCAAGGAGTTTCCCCTCTGTTACTCCAAAAATAGACTTCTTGGGGTTCAAAGAAATACCATTCTGGTGGCAACGCTCCAACACTTGTTGTAAGTGGCGTACATGATCAGATCGATGCTTTGAAAAGATATTCAAGTCATCAAGGTATACCACTATAAATTTACCTATCTCATCTTTAAATCTAGGTCCATTACTCTTTGAAAGGTGGCACCAGCATTTATCAAGCCAAAAGGCATCCTTCTATATGAAAATGTACCCCAATGTGTGGTGAATGGAATCTTGTGTTGGTTTGCTTCACTAAATTCAACTTGATTATATCTTGAGAAGCCATCCAACATTGATAACATATTTGAACCTGTCACTATTTGAAGCACTTGATCCATAATTGGCAAAGGGTAATTATCTTTCAAATATGCTTGATTCAGATTCCTGAAATCTACAAAATTGTGAATTTTGCCATTCTTCTTTCTTACAGGCACTATGTTTACAATCCATGTGGAATGATGGATTGGGAAGATGATTCTAGCATTTAACATTTTTTGTATCTCAGACAGAATAGTACCTAATATTTTTGAATTGTACTACCTAGATTTTTGCTAATAGGGCATTACATCAGCCTTAAGAGGAATGTCATGGTGGATTTCATCAAGTCTGAGAGACTTTAGGTATTCATAAGAATACGCTAAAAAATCCATGTATTGACGAAGCAAAGTGGTGAACTTGAATCTTTCTTCAGGGGTGTAGCACTTACCAATTTTAACCATCTTGGGATTTTCTTTAGTGATCAGATTTACTTGATTGAATCCCTGAGAGAAAATTGAATCTATTTACTATTATTTAATGAATCTATCATGCTTGTCAAAAATCTTCTCAAGAGAAACCAGACCTTTGGGAATTTTATTTCCTTTCAGCTGTAAGAATTATTCATTTATATCTGAACTGGATTCAGAGGCTGATTCATACTTCTGAGATTCACTGCCTTCAAAACATAGTTGTTCAAAATTATCCTTTTGTTCTAGGAAGGCAATGATTTGATGGTCATCATTGAATACTTGCCAATGATCAACATTATCAGGAACATTTGGTCTATAGATTAGCTCAATAGTATACCTATCTTCTTTGAAATCTGAGTGAGGAACTAAAAGAGTTTTTAAAATAGCAAATGCATCAGCTCTGTCATTAGATTCCCTAGGTATGGTAGAAATGTTGAAAGCATCAAAGCTTTCAATTTGGTCCCAAACCAGGTTGCGATAGTGGTGTAATATTTTATTCTTGGTTTGGTATAGATTTCTCACTTGACAAACCACTAATTTAGCATCCCCTTTGGCATGAAGAAACTTGATGCCTTTGTCTTGAGCAACCTTCATTCCAAGTAGCAGAGATTCATATTCAGTTGTATTGTTAGTGTTGTTAAATTGTAATTTATAAGATGAAGGAAACATATCTCCTTGAAGAGATATCAACACAATCCCAGCTCCTGAACGGATAGAGGAACAACTACCATCAAATTCCAGAGTCCATACCCCATCAGATACTAATTTTTCTTTAGACTTTCCTTCATTAGAGAGGGAGGATCCTTCTTCATCTGTATTGCAACATACTAGTTCTGCTATTCTAGTTGAACTGATTTTTAGGTTGACACTTTTAGGAATTTTATCAGATGCTTCATGCACTTCATCTATAGATAGAAAGTAGTTACCCATATCTACAGATTCAAAAAGAATTTGAGCTTCAGGGGTTGTTGTTTGGGTGACCACATATCTTGCCTCCTTTTCAGGGAGCAACCTCTTCATTTCACCTTGTATAGGGATCCTTGCCTCAGACAGGTCCATGCTTAGTTCTCCTCCCACATCCTTGAAAAAATTTTGTCCAAGAAAAATGCCATAGGATGCTAGGACGTCAGCCACAAAGACAGTCATCTTGATTCTCTTGTCTCAAAAAGCTGTAAATGCAAATTGAGCATCTTTGATTTTCCCTAGAAATGGTACTTGCTTATTCTCCATGGAGAAACATCTCCTAAATGTTTTGGTTAGTGTGAGACCTAAAGACTCAACTACTTTATCAGGCATGACATTGTCAGATGCGCCTGAGTCTATAATACAGTTACTCAGCTTGTGACCATTTATTAACAGGGTAACATAGAAAGGTTCTATTTTTCCAAGAGTAGCTGGAGGAGTAATGACAAGATTATTTGGAATGGGCATGTTCTTTAGAGAATTAGGAGTTACCTTTTTAGCTTTTTATCTTATAGGGATGGTTTGGTTCTTGACACATTGGATCAACTTATCCAATTGATCAGGTTTGGACTGCAAATATTTGAATTTAGACATTTGTATTTTTGTCTTTTTGACATGATCAATTATGCCAAATGGCTAAATTGAGCTAGGTACAGAGGAAGGTATTTAAACTTTTTGGGTTTTAGGAGGGATGGGAGGAGGGCTAGTTTGTAAAATTTAAATAGAAGGTGAAGGTGAAATTGATGTATTTGCCTTTTGGGTGATAACTAGATCCTTTGACTGAAAAGGTAGAGTGGTTCCATGCCTAGCAATCATAACTGCTAGCTGAGGTTGCTCGTCTATCTTCCCTTTATCAAATTTCTAGACTGATTGGTTCTTAGACCTAGTAAACACTACATATGATCCATCAAAAGCTTCTCCTTTGCTTCCAGGTTCATCCTGGTAGTTTAGGAAACCAATGTGGGAGTCGCCAGTTGATTCTTCTTGATTTTCTATAAGGAGATTAGCCTCATTTTCTTAATTCAATTTAGGATGGAAAGAGAAATCTAATTCTACTTCAAGATATCCCATTGCTAAATTAGTTGGAGGAGCTTTCAGGACAAGTTTTCCTTGTGGGGGAGGAAGATGATTTTGTTGCCCTTGATTCCTAGCAACATTGCCCTGATATGACTGATTTGGGAATGTCCTTCTTGGCATATCTCTGTATGAAGGAGCAAAAGACATTCCTTGCACCATTTTCTTTTTGAGAGCAAGTAACTCATTTGCCAACTTCTGTACCATTGGATTTGTGGTGCTTGTAGATGCATATTCAGAAGATGATGAAGGTCTATTTCTATTTGGATCTCTTCTTATCTTCCTTGCTAAGATGAGATCATTTTATACATCAGTTTCCAAATGTTGACCTTAACAAGATCTATTTGACCAAATTATGTTCCTTAGTTTGTCAAATTTGGCAATGAAGTCCCCCATTGGTTCATGAGGCTCTTTTTTCATTTGTGTAAGTTGAGCCAGAAGTGCATGCGCATCTTTTTCAGGTTTGAATCTGGCTTCAAACTTAGCTTTGAGGATATTCCAATCAATTATTGACCGAGCCTATAGATGATAAAACCAATCTATAGCAACACCTTGTAATGTTTCTACAAATAGCCTGACTACTACATATTCAAATTATACTCCAATTACTCCATAGGCTATGCTGAAGGCTGCAATGTGTTCATCATGATGAACTTTCCCATCACCATAGAATTTGGGGAAATTCTTCCTTGAACTATGTGGAAGCTCATGTAGAGGTGGAGTAAGATTGAGAGGACCAAAAGCATTACCCTAGGGGCCTTGAACTACCATTATAGGATTATGAAAAGGAGGAATAACAAATCTCAGAGGGGTAATTATTGACAAAGCTTTATTAATAGTAGAAGTGGATCCTTCATCTGGTAATAGAGATCTGACTTTAGTAGGAGGAAATCTCTTGGTTCATTGGAGACAAGATGGTGAAGGAAACATATCAAAATCACTTTGCTATACCAACTCAAATATAGGGTCAATGATACCTTTAGCCCTTTGGCTTCACGTATACCTTGAATCTGCCAGATTGTGAAACAAAAATAGAAAATAATTGACCTCACTTTAGTTTAAAGCTTGAGGCTTTAAACTGTGCATTCTTTCCTAGTTAGTGTGGAGGTGAATGGTAAGGCTATAAATGGATAATGGGTATATCCTTAGTAGAGTCACCAAAAACTGTTGGTTGAATATTTTATCGATTAGCGTACTGATAAACAAAATAGGTCTGATCAGCCAAAGTAGGAAGATTGGTCATACAAATGTGTAGGTTTACCACATCAAAAGGGGACTAATCTCTCCTCTCATCAATGGGAGGTTCCCTATGGATATGCTATATATATATATATATATATATATATATATATAAATAGAAAATAATATTCAAGTGTAGGACAAACCATCCATCTCTCTTTCTTCAGAGATGATGTGTGCAAATCAAAGGAAAAAATCAAGGGAAATGACAAAAAGCACTCCTCTTCTTTTAGAAGTACTATTCAGCAAGCCATAAGAATACTCCTGGTAGTAAAAGCAAAATGTAACTAAGGACGTAGTAACCAACAAATTGAGATGTAGCACAAAGTCTCCACCTAAATTTTCCCGAGAGTGAGATACGAAAGACATTGAGGGCACAAAGTCATCCCAAGGTCCTTTACAAAGAAATGGAAAGAAAACACACTGAAAGGCAATTATGGGAGCACAAAGTCTCTCCATAGTTCACTTTAGGACACCTTCCTGACTACTTTCACTAATTTTGCTTATTGAATTAAAGGAACATAAAATATATTAAGGAAAAAGACATAAGAATAGTTTCCCTAAAAACAAAGATATCACAGCACAAAGTCTGAAAAGTCACTTGCTTTCTTATTCCA
Organism: Torreya grandis; assembly: GCA_037957365.1. Taxonomy (NCBI): domain Eukaryota; kingdom Viridiplantae; phylum Streptophyta; class Pinopsida; order Cupressales; family Taxaceae; genus Torreya; species Torreya grandis. Next base: position 494,417 of record JARHVA010003467.1, on the reverse strand, counting down.
ATAACAAAATATGATCAACAGTCTGAGCTCAAAGTCTCAGTAATGCCTTTCAATTTAGGCAGAGTTTTGTTTTTTATTATCAGAGAGAGATACATTTATAATAAAAGAGAGTCCCTTATATAGCCTCTTCAAGAAGGACTCAAGAATAATAACACATCAGATTGCATTAAACTTTGTTAAGAAGACAGGCTAGAATTTAGGGGCATCTACCCATTTAATTTTCTCAATGCAGAGAAACAAGTCACGCTATTGAAAGTTTGTCTTTGTCAATGTCCACCTGGTGATTTGATCCTTCTTTATCATTCCTCCTTGTTTGGTTAATTGAATCAAGTCCTTGATTCAATTCGATGTTCTATTCCTTAGTCACTTCCAGCTGGTCTTGGCCATAAAGCCTTTAAATGCATTCAATTCTATAGATTTAAAACTACCAGAATCAATGGCAATTTCATTGTCATAAATTTGACATCTATGGGCACATCACTACATTTTCAATGGCTAGTTCGTTGTTCTTGAATTTGACATCTTTGGGTGCGTCACCCCTTGGTCCTTCTTCAGTTTTCCTATTTTTCATCGTCTCGAAGGGAAGGTGACCCTTCATCTTTGGGAGAGTGTCCTTTAAGTTGCAGTCAAGAGTCCCCCGCAAGGGCACCTACCCTTCAGGGTCTTTTGGTGGCCTTTTCTTTGGAGTCTCTCACAGACATTCCCATGGACTTTTTCCCCAGGCTTTCTCCACGGGTATTTCCTGCAGACAATTCTCGTGGACAAAAAGTCCATGTAAATTATTCTAATCGATTTGTCTTTGCCTTTGGAAATTCCTTTGGGATTTTTTCACCCGCAACTTCTTTCCCAAATTCCTTTAGACTTTTTGTCTAAAGGAATTCCTTCAGACAAAAATTCTGAAGGAATTATGCCTTAGTATTTTTCGACTGCCTTAAACAAAAATCTGAAAGAATTTACCTTTGTAGCTTCTTCAAAAATGACCCTTTCGAAGGGTATTTTTATCGACCAAGTGCCCTCCGCAAGAGCACTTGTCCTTCAGGAGGCTCTTTTGAACTTTTGCTTTGAACTGCTCCTTTGAACCAACCCGATGAACCAAGCTTTGAACCAAGTCGTGAACCAAGTCGATGAACCAAGCTTTGAACCAAGTCGTGAACCAAGTCGATGAACCAAGCTTTTAACTAAGCTTTGAACCAAGCTGATGGTTTAAGCTGATAAACCGATTGAGTGAACTGACTGAATGAACCGTAGCATTAAACCAACCATTGAACCAAGCTTTGGTTTAATAATTCAAATGAAGCCTTTGAACCAAACCGATGAACCATTTGATTGAACCAAAATTATGAGCTTTGCCAATTAAATTTTGTAGTTGTGTTGAGAGATTTTGAACCTGTTGAACCAAATGAATTGAACCTATTGAACCTTGATTGAACCTGCTTATAGAAGACTTTTGAACCTGATTGTAAAAGTATTTGAACCTAAAAGTGGTTGAACTCTTGATATTGATGCTTGTCAATCAACTCTTTTGGTTGAACCTAATCATTGAACCAACTTTGAGATCGCCTAAGTGTTGAAAGCTTGCTTCTTTCCTACAGAGTCCATAGAAATCAACCAGTGAAGCTCATTGAACTTGGTCTATAGAGTCTGTAGATTCAAGCCTACAGAGTCCATAGATTCAATCTTGTAGAGTCCATAGATTCAAGCCTACACAGTTCGTAGATTTCTGAGAATCTTGAAAAATGAGGAATTTGAATGCCCAGGACAAATTTCAAAAAGGGAAGAGACAATTTTGGTCTATAGGAGAAAAAAAGTTAAAATTTTGTCCCAAAAATGAGTGATATTTTTTGGGGAACAACAAAGATGAGGAGGAGAAGGATATTTTTTCTTGTGCATAAGATATGACATTGAAACTTGAACCCTAGTTGTTAACTTATGGAATAGATCCTCTTTGTATATAATGATTTGTTTTTTAATTTAATTTTTCATATAATAACAATAACATGTTAGAGATAAAATGAAATATGTCTTAAATTTCAATTTATATAAAGCATCATCTATACATGTGTTTATGTCTTTTATGATTTCATTCTGAATTAAAGGAAACAAACATGAAAATGAAAGTATTGGAATTTGCATCAAAAAGTGATTAAATTCTTCTATCATTACTATCATGATTATATCAAAAAATATATGGATAATAAATCTAAATGGTAAAAATATAAACCCTAGGATTATCTATGGTTAGGGTTTATGTAATATTCAAAGTAAGTTAGGTTCACCAAATGTTTTAACATTTTATGAATTAACTCATGTAAATACTATGTTTGTTAAAGATTGAGTAGACTAAATTAGGGAAATAATATGAAATAAATATATCCACTAATTTTTTATAGAATTAACTAGGTTTGAATTTTTTTAAAATAATAATAATAAGTACAAGTAATGACTTATCTAGAAAATAACTGATATAGATAATCTAGATGCTAGAAATCGAGATGGAAGCTAGTTTAAGTGTCTTAAAATAGATCCTAGTGTCAAAATCCCTCCTAGACAATAGAACCATAATTGGGCATTAGCACCATTATTAGAAAAGTGTTGATAGTGTCTTAATATTGGTACTAGTTTCCTTTATACAATAATTTCTTGAGCTTCTAGGTGAACCTATGTGTGGATCTCTGAGGTCTATTCCTACATGCACAAGTTCTAGAACCCTATATTTTATCTGTAATGACTAGTTTATTATCTAAACCCTAATACTTTATGTAACTAAGGCATGATATAAAAAGTGTGTTTGTCAATAGTGTAAGCTAGATATCCTCAACACCCTGTTATGAATAGAGTTTCCTACATACTAATAATCCGAGGAAGGATCAAACCCCATGTAGTTATCCACACCTAAGTGTTGGTGAAAGTGAAAGTGATGCTAGTATGATATTTTTCTTGAGCACCTTGAATGTGCTTGAGACTGGAAATTCTAAAAATTTGAGGTTAGGGATGATGTAGACAAAATTAGAGTATAATAGGGATTAATAACCTTAATTATGTTCAAATTTATCTAAGTTTGAATTTCTGTTTTGCATCTGATTTCCATCTAGTGGGGTGTGTGCATGGATTTGGAGGAAAATTTTGTGGACATATCCCATAACATGTATGCATTATTAACACAACACATATGTGTTGTGTGAATAACTTGTATGCATTATTTGAAACATAGATCAATAATTAACAATCTATAATGCATATGTGTTACTGTATAATGTGTATACATTATAGTAATGTGTAAGCATTATATTATGTGTGTTTTTTTAAACCCATGACCTATAAGTATTCATTTATCATTTGTGATAAGCTATTTTGTGATCAAGTTTTCCTCAAATAAGTCTTAATACTCACTATAAGTATTTTTTAAATCTCAACACATATTAAACTTCATGATGCCACCATGTAGATGAGGTAAGTGATAAAAAACTACACCTATTAACCTTGTATTTTTTTTTACATTATTTAATTTGTACATTATTTGTTTTAAATAGACCAATCCATTATAAGAGACCATAACTATCCTCCTAATCCTCCACATGACCATGTTATTCCTATGGCTAACTTTACACCTAACCCTCCTAATTCTCTTTTTAACCCTCATATTCCTCCACATAACCCTCCTACAAATCCACAATATTCTCCACACAACTAGGAGGATATAGCTTCACACATTGAATAAAATAAAATTGAAATTAAGCAAGTAATTAGGAGAATGAGGGATCACACATCCACCAACACCCACCACACCTATCTATCCAATAACTTAGAGTCATTATTGGGTCAAGTTGGCTTGATAACAAGTCAAATTGATAGATGAGTATCTTATTAGGATAGGTGTAGGTATTTTATTCTACAAATTATCAACATAGTAGGTCAAAAATAAATAAATATCAAAATCTAACATTTGTGCATTATTCATTAACCCATCCACCAATGCACCATTTCTAGTAACTGATAAACATTTCCCAATCCATACGTGCCAACACAATTTGATCAAAGCCAATTTTTGGGACCAATGGTGGATGGTGTTTGATTATCCACTGTGTAACAACCATAAGGTCCCATTTTATTTTTGTGTAAGCTCTACTATGATTTTATCCTCGATGAGATTCTAAATTATTTTGATTATAGTGAGTTTTAAGGCTAAGTCAAAGGCTCTATATAAGATTGATCAGGTGTATGTCGTGTGCCTAATTGAAATACAAGGTTCCCTATCCAAAAGCCACTTCATATTGAGATCCCCCTAAGGTGAACATAGTCATGGATTTTTACACTTTACATGTAGTTAGTGTGCTTACTAATACACTCATACATCATATGATTAGGCTTTTGGTGACTGATGTTGGATATATGCCACATAGTGTGCATATCTAACCCCATCCTTGTAGATCTTATAGAGGTATATAGATTAGACCTTTTGATGATGAAGACACTGGTGTTTTAGATGGTTTAGATGATACTCTTGAGTGAAGAGTTTTTAACATGCATATTTGGTGTGTAGTCATCCATCTCTTCATAGATGCAGGCATATTTTATAAAATGTCGTGTCAAATTTAAGATATATTTACAAATTTAAAATCTAACAATTAATTTACATAGAAAATGAATTATATATATATATATATATAATTTTTTATGTTCTAAGAGGAGATGGTGCCTTCATTATCATAGTCTAGATTTGTAATATCAGATATTATGCATCTATTGTTTACATATATAGATCCAGTTGTTGTCCTATCTAATAATAAAAAATCTTATGTTAACACATCTTTTACTTATACAGAGGTAAAAATTTTAGTACATATTACACTAATATTTAAGATAAAAAATTACTATATATATTTGATACTTTATATAAAACTAAGTGAGACCTTATTTGTTCAGTTGATGTCTCAAGTTCACACTCTACCATTGCTATGAGTATAGATAGACATAGGTATTACTACAATAATGTCATTTGCATAGGCCCTCATAGAGGTACATATTAACTTGTAATTTTGAATTTTAAAATAGATTTTTTTAAATAATTTTACTACATACTTTCTTGATAAACATAATTTAAATGATTTATTGTGTATGCAAGGTTTTCCCATGACATTTAAAAGACCAATTTGGATGGTTAGTATGGAAACCTCTCATTTTTCATCCTCATTTCAGATGCCTATTTATGCAGCTCAACCTATAATTAACCCAATCGAGCATCAAAATTAGATTGAGTAGGACCATGAGTTTGTAATAAGTGCATGTTTAAATGTTTTTTAGTATATTTTAAAGTTAATTTCTTATCTTGGTTTCATACATGTTTTATTTTAATTTTCTAATAATACTTGTATTTGAATACGTTTAACTACAAGCAAGCTATGAGTGTAGGACCCATTGTCATACCTTGGAGCAATCCAAGGCATTAGAGGGATATTCATTTAACATCATGGCATCCTAAGGAGGGTCTTCATTGAGGAAGGAAAAGAGAGGGAGGCTATTTGATGATTAATTCACATCTTATATGATGTAATTTTGTGTATGCCTATATGAAAAAGTACACATCTTTTATATGCATATATGGCAATCTATTATTATTGACATTGTATATGTGTCTATATGGCATTCACCTAACATTCTATTATGTTTTTAATTTGTAATACTTTATGGAATTTACTATTATATTGTAAAACTAATTTATGATAATTAATTTTTTTTTACTTCCAGTATCAACAATGGATTGTAATGTTTGACCATTGATCCACATTTGATAATTTTAGGTGATTTGAACAATGAAGTGTAATTATAAAATTGTTAGACTCTAAAAGAGTTGAAAAATGATATTAATAGAATTTTTTTTTTGTAGTAATAATTTAGAAACATCATTTTTTAATCCATGTGCACTACTTTAATATGTCAATATGACATAGCAAGGAAAATAGGGTCTCTTAGCTGTAAAACATTCACTAGGATGGGCCCCTCAATCTCCATAGTATCAGCTTGGAAAAATTAAACCATGACCTCAGTATTCTTAGGGATGGTCTCCACTTTCACATCAATAATAACCCAATTATGCAACCCCTATGTATAAATATCAAGACAATTATCCACTTGCATATCACTAGAGATAGTATGGTGGGTATTATAATCAATAATAGTGATGAAGATCACCTTAAAGATAGGGAGGTTATCTTGGTAGCTACCAAAGTCATAATAAATGGAACATATATTACAAATATTCAATCACTTTCTATTTGTGTGGGGAGGTAATTCATATCACATGAAACTTCCCATCAAATCCTTAATTGGTAACTTATTGGACTTATTGTAGAGTCACAAAATATAGCATAGTATGAAGGATTATCCAGTGTTATATAATCATAGGAAGGATAATATGGTGTGCAATGTGAACAAAGTGATCACTCACCCAAAATAAAAATATTTCATATATGTTATCATCTAAAACTCTTATAGGTAAAAATGTATCACACCTTTAGAGATGCCTATATAAATTCCCATTTGGAAGGTGCATGAGAACAAATATTTAGATCTTGTGAAAGAGAATGTTTTGATGAATGAAGTAGCCCATTTTTTTATTAATCCAAAACAAAGATACTAGTGAAGAATATCCTATGGATATAGAGGCCCTGATGTATGAGAAAATATTATGAATAATGTGACAGGAATGGGTATTCAAAACTCTAATAGACCTCTTAAGACACGTGATTACTTTTCATAAGGAATATATTTCTCAAAATATCACAAATTTATTGTATAATATACAAGAATGTGTAAAAAATGGTATAAAATTTCATAATGAGTGGTCTGATATGTAAATACTAATAAGTCATTGGATGTTGATGCAAGTATGGATATCAATCTCATACTCTATGAAATCCCTAATGCAATATTTTTCTTTAGGATAACTATAAATATGATTCCCTTATCCACTTGGGAAGCCATCTGAAGGCCACCTCTAAGCTATAGTCCTATCATGTTGAGTTTTAAATATTAAAGTTGTGTTGAGCTTATTGAAAGGATTGAAGATGTAGAAATAAAATTAGATGACCCAAGTTTGTTTAGGGAGTTTTAGGGTATTTAACATTAATATTAATTAAACTTGCTACCCTAATCTAGTTGGGAATAAATAAGACTATGATTATCAAATGACCATAAATAAAATGGAAATATGGGTATAATCACATAAAAGTGATGTGTGTATTGCCATACCTTTGGAAAATTTGAAGAATAAGCCATGCATGATACTAAAATAACCTTATACTCCATATGTGCATAGCCCAAAGATAGTTGATTTAAAATTAATATACATCCTAAGATATAAGATTTGAGAGACAAAATTTTTCCTTGTGTATGATAGCCTACACAAGAGCTCTATTATTGTAGAGAAAATATTTACAATGGATTATACAATTAAAAAATCTTAGATAGCCCCTCAATTCTATAATTTGGGACCATACAAGTCACCTTCTATGTGATCACCCACACAGTTAGAGATTAAGAATATCTACAGTTAGGTGTGACATATGTTAATTATATATTGAGCACACAAGTGAAAGTGTAGTAACATAGTTATTGGCTTAATATGTTAGTTAAGATTATAATATTGTTAATTTGAATTGTTTTAGAGGTTGTCATGAAGTTAGATCCATGTGGATGCTTGATGCATGTGCATCCTATAAACAAGTAAATGAGATCTTGTCAGTAGTATAAGAGGTTCATTAAGTCTCAATAAGTTCTTATTTTGGAATTATAAGTGTGATTAGAGTCATTTTTAGTTTTTGAAGAGTTTCCCTCCAAAATGTCAAATTTATATTTTTAGATGTTGTTAGTCTAAGTCCATGAGTAAATGTAACTTTTGTAAGGTTATATAAAGATTATAACAAGTTATATTAGGTTATTAGTTACAATTATGAAATTTAGTATAAGTATCTTAAACCTTATATAGGTCATAATTATCACTTGTGTCTTAAATAGTTAATGTAACCATAAAGACATATACATGAGGTCAGCTTACTAAAATGAAACCAAGTGAGTGAGAGAGAATCTAAATAAGTTTGGTTAATTTATAATCTTATATTGAAATAAAATAAAGTGGTAATTATCATTCCTAATCCAAATGAACCATATAATGTTAGTTTTTATCTTAATAATGACAATAATGATCACTTTATAAGGTTAAAGTAAGTGGCAGGGTTGTTTCAAGAAAGCAAGGGCTTTGTATAAGCCGTTGTATTGTAAATAATAATAAAAAATTATCACATATTTTAAAGTGTATTTTATATATTTTAATTCAATTTAAGTTATTTTATATTGTATTCAAGCTTAAAAACTCATTTAAACCCTTAAAACCCTCATAATTTTGTGTTTTTGCATCTACAGTCGATTTTAGAGGCCTAGTTACACATGGAGGTTAATGTATGGGTTGGTTTTGACTATTAGATATGGTAGAGGAGTTATGTAAGAAAAATATACAGGTGGTATGTTTTCAAAACCTCTAATGATCTTTATAAATAATCACTAAATATCTCTCAACCTGCAACATTTTTATGTAAACCTGTAGTCAAGGTTTCATTACTAAAAGGTCTTTAAATACTAACATACTTTACAAAATGAATTAAAACTTCGTGAGAAGTTGGGAAAGGACATTTAAAACCTGATAAAAATAATTTAAGAACAAATATAACTCAATAATTATAGGTATAGAGGATTGTTTTTATGTACACATATATAAGACTATTTTTGAGAAGTTTGTGTATGAGGTAAGATGAGTATTTAATTATTTTGAGTTATAAAAACTTTTATAATAATTGGAACATGTTATACATATTAAAATACTACTATATAACTAATACTTAAGTGATACAATTTCTCTATTTTTTGAAATTGACTTATTAGAGCTACAAAATAAACCTAGAGACCTAAAAACCTAAAAAGACAAAATTTGAGAATGAGAACTTAACTTCTTAGAGTCATATATAATTTTGATTTATTATATGTATTAAAACCTAAAAAATTCCTATTAGTTATAATTAGATCTCTCCAAGAGGATATTGATGGTCTTGAGAAAGATCTCAACAAGGATATAAATGGTATTATTAATTGAAAATAAAATTCCTCAATACTCTTGTATATATAATTTAATATATCTAAAAATGGTTATTTTAACTTGGAATGATATTATGAAGATGTTTTCCCCATAAATTTTAGTGAAGTAAAGGGCATATATCCTTCATTGGGGGAGACACACATTGAACATAAAGAGTGTGATGAAGAATTAAGAAAAAAATGGATATAGGTTAAATCAAAATATGAATGTTAATGTGAAATAATAATTATATACCAATGAGACTAATCAATAATATTCAAGACAGTGGAAACACTACTGTTTAGGAGGGTAGAAAGTTCAAGTTGTTTGATAATTCAATTTATGGGGTTTAATCACTAAAAAATGGTATTAAAAACACATTTTTATGGGTGGATAACATATAGGACCATGTTATTTGCATCCCATCACACTTGGTCAATAAACCCTCCACTCATTTCAGCCTCAAAAATACCCTTCCCAATACAAGAAAAATGCAAAATTTTAGCCTAACTTCAGACATGCATATAATGAAAAATATTAGTCATTTAAAAAAAACCATAAGATCCCTCCTTTGTGTGTCTAAAAAAATATTATTTAAATCTATATCACTTCGGCTGAGCCTTTGAGATTAATTTGTGGCATAAGTTGTAGTGATAGGTCCTAAAATGCAATGTTTTGGCAATGAAGAGACAACTTCTCAAGCTCCAACGCACATTTTTACATCCAAGAGCCCTAGGTGAAAATATATTTATTGGATCACATTTGGATAGGTTAATTACATGTGATTCCATGACTTTGATGTTCAAGTCTAGCTAGAAATACATTTTCACTACTATTCACAAGGGCAAAAACACTGACAACAAATGTTGTCAAAGCTTGAGATGTTGTTCAAGAACTCCATTTCTAGTGCTTATTAATTATAAAATAAAATCTAAAAAACATATATGTGGGTAGATAACATTTATTACCACATTATTGGCACCCCATCATACCTAATCAACAAACCCACCACCCATTATTTCCTCCAAAACCACCTTCCCAATACAAGAAAAAATGCAAAATTTTAGCCTAACTTTAGACATGCATATAATAGAAATTGTAATTCATTTTTATGAACCATAAGATCCCTCCTCTACATGTTTTAAAACTATTATTTCAATTTATATCACTTTGACTAAACCTTTGAGGCAAATTTGTGGCATAAGTTGTAGTGACGGGTCCTAAAATGTAACTTTTTGGCAATGAAGATGTTAGGATGTGGAGCCTAAAAGCTTCACTTGTGCATACTTTAGCAGTTTAGGTCTACACAGTCACCGGCGTCAGTCAGGAGCGACCGACGTCGGTCAGCAGCAGTGCAGGAGATGCCGACGTTGGCAGGTAGTCGGCCGATGTCGGTCATGGCAAGCAGGCAGGAACCGTCGTCAGTTACCTGTGCATCCAGAATCTATTTCCGTGGACAGCAGTGTTAGTTTGCATGGCGAGTTTGAGTCTTAGTCTTGATCCGCGTTTCCAATATTAGCAAGACTGAATTTAGAAGCCTTTGTTCAAGAGGCATAACTGATTGTTGTAAGAGCATGCATACGTTTGCTAATTCTATATGTAGGATTAGATCTTCTTAGCTAAGTAAGTGAATTGTAGTTGTTGAAGAACAGTACAGAGTGTTGAATCAATCCAGACTTGTTGGATTTGATTGTGCTTGAGAGAGATAGCTCTTGAGGGATAGAGATCTAGTGTGAGATCTTGTGCATCTGAGAGAGGTGTGGAAGAAAGGTGTTTCTTCATTGTATTCCTTATGTAAAGAGTTTTAATACAAGTTTTCAGGGTGGTTTCTTGTATATCTTGTTCATGCTATTATTTGATTCTAGTTACTTGTCTATCTGATTTATTTCCACATTCATTTCTTGTGTAAGAGTGTAATAATTGTTGGTTGATCCCCAACAAGTGGTATCAGAGCTCAGGTTCACTAACAGGTGGTTCAGATCTGTGTAGTGTTTATTGATTACAGGGTAGTCACATAAGTTCTTGCAGGGATTTCTGTTTGAGTGGGAGAAGCAATGGCAGAAGAAAGTAAGCTTAGAATGGAAAAGTTTAATGGCAAAAACTATCAACACTGGAGAATGTAGATAGAGGATTATCTGTATCAGAAGGACTTATACTTACCGTTAAGTGGAATTGCCAAGAAGCCCAAAGACATGGAGGATGAGGATTGGGAAGTTCTTGATAGAAAGGCTCTGGGGTCAATAAGGCTCAGTTTAGCATCTACTGTGATATCCAATTTATCACAGGCAAAAACTACGGTAGAGTTAATGTCTACTTTGGCAAATATGTATGAAAAACCCTCCACTTCAAATAAGGTATATCTTATGAAGCAGTTATTTAATTTGCATATGAATGAAGGTGGATCTGTTTCTACTCATCTGAATGATTTAAATGGTATTGTTAACCAATTAAGTTCAGTCAATATTGCATTTGATGATGAAATAAAAGCTCTTTTAATATTATGTTCTTTGCCGGAAAGCTGGCACAGCTTAGTTATGGCAGTTAGTAATACTGCATCTGCATCACATATTCTGAAAGTAGAGGATGTTGTTAGTGTTATCTTGAATGAGGAAATTCACAGGAAAAGCACAGAAGAGACATCTGGGAATGCTTTGAATTTGGAGAGCAGAGGGAGGCAGAAAGAAAAGAGCAAAAGGAGATCAAGATCTAAGTCTAAAGTGAGAGGAAGATCCAAATCTAGGAATGGCAGGAAGCCACAATGCTGGAACTGTGGAAAGATGGGGCACATAAGCAGAGATTGCTGGTCTAAGCCTAAGGAGGACAATCAGCACGAAGGAAAAGATGAAGCCAAGGTTGCAGGTATTGCACAGGATGCTTTAATTTTCTCTTTGCACAATAATATAGAATCTTGGGTTGTAGATTCTGGTGCATCTTTTCATGCTACCCCTAACAGAGAATATTTCAGTGACTATGTCCAAGGTGATTTCGGAATAGTGTATTTAGGGGATGATGAGCCTTGTAAGATTATTGGCAAAGGTAAAGTGCAGTTAAAGATGCAGAATGGCAACACATGGGTGTTGAGAGACGTGATGCATGTTCCTAGCTTAAAGAGAAATTTGATTTCTGCAGGTAAGTTAGGGGATGAGGGTTGTACTGTAACTCTCACAGCAGGATCTTGGAAGGTGACCAAGGGAGCACTTGTTATGGCCAGAGGTAAGAGAGTAGGTACTCTCTATTTGTGTAACTGTGTTACTAACATTTCTCCTTCTGTTTTATCCACTTTAGATGTGGATGCAAAATTGTGGCACTCAAGGCTTGGCCACATGAGTGAGAAGGGGATGTCAATTCTTAAGTCCAAAGGTATGCTTTCAGATTTAAAAGGTATTGATCTAGAATTTTGTGAGCACTGTGTATTTGGAAAATAGAAAAGGGTTAGTTTTCTCAAAACTGGGTCTACTAGGAAGAGGCATAAGTTGTAGCTTGTTCACACAGACGTGTGGGGACCGGCTCAAGTTGCTTCCATTGGAGGATCACAGTACTACGTTTCATTCGTAGATGACGCCACAAGGAAGGTATGGATCTACTGTATTAAAAAGAAATTTGATGTTTTTGAGACTTTTAAGATTTGGAAAGCTATGGTTGAGAATGAAACAGGCAATAGATTAAAGTGCCTGAGATCTGACAATGGTGGAGAATTCTACGGTCATAAGTTCAGAGATTATTGTTACATGAATGGAATCCGTAGGCAAAGGACGGTTCCAAGGACACCTCAGCAGAATGGTATTGCTGAAAGGATGAACATGACAATAATGGAGTGTGCAAGATGTATGAGGTTGCATGCTGGCTTTCTCTTAGAGTTTTGGGCACAAGCTGTTGACACCGCAGTGTACCTGATTAACAGAGGACCCTCTACAGCTTTGGATGGTGGAATTCCAGAAGAGGCATGGACAGGTAAACAGGTAGATCTCTCATATCTCAAAGTTTTTGGTTGTGAAGCCTTTGTGTATATCGATAAGGAAAATAGAAAAAAGCTAGATGCTAAGTCTATAAGATGCACGTTTATTGGCTATGGCTCAGATGATTTTGGTTTTAGACTATGGAATTTAGAAACTAACAAGGTAATCAGGAGCCGGGATGTTGTTTTCAATGAGAGAGTGATGTATTGTGATCAGCTAAGGAAGATGAATCATTCTGGGCAGAGCAATGAAGAGTTGGATGAGGTGACGGTCCAAAGTGAGCTCGTGGGAAAAATAAATAATCACTTGCAGAAAAACACAGAGACTGACGTCGACAGGGTAGGAACCGACGTCGGTAGAATAGGTACCGACATCGGCCACACAGAGACCGATGTCGATAGGTCAGGAACCGAGGTCGGTCAGGCAGAACCGACGTTGGCCAGAGGCAGGCTTGGAAGTGACCGAGGTCGGTCACTGTCAGAGAATTTGGGTGGACAGCGTGTTGTGGACGAGTCTCAGACACCCATCAGGAGGACAGAAAGAGTAAATGGATTCCTTGAGTGAGAACCAGACATGGGATTTGGTTGAGTTGCCAGTAGGAAAGAGGACACTGAAGAATAGATGGACTTACAGATTGAAAGAAGGTGAGAATGGAAAGATGAGATACAAGGCCAGGTTAGTAGTGAAAGGATTTGCATAGAAACCAGGTATTGACTTTGGTGAGATTTTTTCTCCTGTAGTTAAAATGACTTCTATACGGACTGTACTGTCTTTGGTTGCTACTGAGGATTTGCATCTTGAGCAGCTAGATGTTAAGACAGATTTTCTTCATGGAGATTTGGATGAAGAAATTTATATGGAACAGCCAAAAGGATTCGAGGTCAAAGGTAAGGAGAACTTAGTGTGCAGGTTGAAGAAAAGCTTGTATGGCCTCAAGCAAGCTCCTAGGCAATGGTACTTGAAATTTGACAGGTTTATGACTGAGCATGGCTACAGTAGGTGTCAATCCGACCATTGCGTGTATTTCAAGAGACTGGATAATGGTAGGTACATTATTCTCTTGTTGTATGTAGATGATATGCTGGTTGCAGGATCTCACATGCAGGACATCTCTGAACTTAAGGTGAAGTTAGCTCAAACGTTTGCTATGAAGGATTTGGGAGCAGCAAAGAAAATCCTAGGCATGAGCATCAAGAGAGACAGGAAGAATCACAGGTTGATACTATCACAAGAAGATTATGTGAACAAGGTGTTGGAGAGGTTCAATATGCAGGATGCTAAACCAGTAAGTACACCTTTGGCTGGACATTTCAAGTTGAGTAAAGAACAATGTCCTGATTCACATGATGAGGTAGAGTACATGCAGAAGGTTCCATATTCTTCCACAGTAGGAAGTTTGATGTATGCAATGGTGTGTACTAGACCGGATATTGCCCAAGCAGTGGGAGTAGTAAGCAAGTATATGGCCAATCCAGGTAAGGAACATTGGAAAGCAGTTCAATGGATCCTTAGATATCAGGGAGGAACCAGCAGTAAGCATTTATGCTATGGAGGTTCAGATACTTCTCTACATGGCTATGTAGATTCAGATATGGTAGGGGATTTGGATGGCAGGAGGAGCACTACAAGTTATGTTTTCACTGTAGGTGGTACGACGGTTAACTGGATATCTAAGTTGCAGAAGGTGGTTGCATTGTCAACTACAGAGGCAGAGTATATTGCAGTCACGGAGGCTAGCAAGGAGATGATATGGATGACACGGTTCATGGATGAGCTTGGTAGGGAGCGTGAGAGTTGCAAATTGTATAGTGACAGTCAGAGTGCAATCCATTTGGCCAAGAATTCGGCCTTTCATTCAAGAACTAAGCACATACAGCTAAGGTACCATTTCATACGATAGGTATTGGAAGATGGTGAGTTGAAGCTGGAGAAGATCCATACAGATAAGAATCCTGCAGATATGTTAACTAAGCCAGTTACTAAGGAGAAGTTGAATCTTCATTCAACTTCGGTTGGTCTTCATGATTGAGTTGAAGATGGGGGAGCTAGAAGATGTTGCTGTACAGGTACTGGTGCAGCTGTTTATCTCCAAGTGGGAGATTGTTAGGATGTGGAGCCTAAAAGCTTCACTTGTGCATACTTTAGTAGTTCGGGTCTACACAGTCACCGGCGTCGGTCATGAGTGATCGACGTCAGTCAGCAGCAGTGCAGGAGACGCCGACGTCGGTAGGTAGTCGGCCGACGTCGGTCATGGCAAGCAGGCAGGAACTGGCGTCGGTTACCTGTGCGTCCAGAATCTATTTCCATGGACAACAGTGTTAGTTTGCATGGCGAGTTTGAGTCTTAGTCTTGATTCGCATTTCCAATATTAGCAAGACTGAATTTAGAAGCCTTTGTTCAAGAGGCATAACTGATTGTTGTAAGAGCATGCATACGTTTTCTAATTCTATATGTAGGATTAGATATTCTTAGCTAAGTAAGTGAATTGTAGTTGTTGAAGAACAGTATAGAGTGTTGAATCAATCCAGACTTGTTGGATTTGATTGTGCTTGAGAGAGATAGCTCTTGAGGGATAGAGATCTAGTGTGAGATCTTGTGCATCTGAGAGAGGTGTGGAAGAAAGGTGTTTCTTCATTGTATTCCTTATGTAAAGAGTTTTAATACAAGTTTTCAGGGTGGTTTCTTGTATATCTTGTTCATGTTGTTATTTGATTCTAGTTACTTGTCTATCTGATTTATTTCCGCATTCATTGCTTGTGTAAGAGTGTAATCATTGTTGGTTGATCCCCAACAGAAGATACAACTTCTCGAGCTTCAACACACATTTATACCTCTATGACCCATAGGTAAAAATATATCACTTATAACATAATTGAATTTTTGAATTACATGTTTTTACATGACCCTGATGTCTAACTCCAACCTAAAATACATTTTCACTGCTATTTAGGAGGGCAGGAAACACTGACAACAAATGTTGTCAAAGTTCGAGATGCTATTCAAGAAATCCATTTCTTGTGCTTATTATATACAAACTGACACTAAAAACATATCTATATGGAAAAATAAAATATATGACCATGTTATTAGCCTCATGTCATGCTTGATCAATGAATGTACCACCAATTCTGGCCTCAAGAATGACCTTTCTAATACAAGAAAAAATACATAATATTAGCCTAACTTTAGACATGAATATAATGAAAACTATAAGACATTTTGATAAACCAAAAGATCCCTACTTTATTTGTCTTAAAACTCTTCTTTCACCCTATATCACTTTTGTTGAACCTTCAATGGAAATTCATGGTATAATTGTAGTGAAGGGTCCTAAAATGTAATGTGTTGGTAGTGAAGAGATAACTTCTCAAGATCCAACACACATTTTTAAATTTGGGACCCCCAAATGAAAATATATCACTTATATCACATTCATATAGGTGAATTATATGTTTTTATATTAGCCTAGTGTCCAAGTCCACCCAAAAATATATTTTCACTACTATTCAAGAGGGCAAAAACACTGACAATAAATATTGTCAAAGTTCAAGATGTTATTCGAGAAATCCATTTTTAGTGCTTCTTCACTGAAAAATGGTACTAAAAACATGTAATAAATGGGCGAATAAAATATAGGA
This sequence comes from Torreya grandis, assembly GCA_037957365.1. Taxonomy (NCBI): domain Eukaryota; kingdom Viridiplantae; phylum Streptophyta; class Pinopsida; order Cupressales; family Taxaceae; genus Torreya; species Torreya grandis. Next base: position 477,699 of record JARHVA010003467.1, on the reverse strand, counting down.
AGACATTCTTGGCCTCCTATCATGCTTGATCGATAAACTGACCACCCATTCTAACCTCAAGAATGACCTTCACAATATAAGAAACAATGCAGAATTTTAGCCTAACTTCAAACATGCATAGAATGGAAACTATAAGTCATATTTATGAACCATAAGTTATATAATATTCATGTCTTAAAACTCTTCTTTCATTCTTGATCACTTTGTACAAACCTTTGATATTAATTTGTGGCATAAGTTACTATGACATGTCCTAAAATGTAACTTTCTGGTAGTGAAGAGACTTCTCAAGATCCAACATGCATTTTTACTTCCGAGACCACTAGGTGAAAATTTATAAATTATATCACATATAGATAGATGAATTACACATGTTTCCATGACCTTGAGTTCTAATTTCATCCATGTTATAAAAGGTTCTTAAAGCATTAGAAATATGCTAAAGATGAGGATAACTATGATATACTTTATGTGTACAATAGTGTATTGAATTCATATAGAAGTTTTGATAATATGAACATAGTAAGCATTAATTATCACATGTTATTTATGAATTAATAATACCTAATGTTTCATAAATATAAATAAATCATTTAGGTTAAATTAGGTAGAATGTAACCAAACATTATACATGAGAATGTACGAAATGAACATAGTAATAAATCACATAGGTAACCATAACCAGATGAATCTCTATTGATCTCTTCAAAAGTGGAACCCTTTTCTTATTACAATAAAAATTATATATAGATGTTTAAAGTCTATGACTGTTCATATTCTTCTTGTACTTGGTACCAAAAGTGGAGTCTATTCATATTCTAGCCTATTACAAGTCATGAAGATAGGACAAAATAGACTTATACTCAATAAAATGAGTACATAATGTATGAATATCAGGCAAATATCTTGTGTAGATTTAGAATATAAATTATTCTACCAACACTTTCCTCGAATTAAAAATTTGTCTCATCCCAAGACATCACAGGATCTTCAAAAAAAAAAATGAGCAGAGGCTAGAGAAATTGTTAGACTAGTAAGAGTCACAGTCATTGCTCAAGGTGATGTTTCTAGTTTTCACCTCTTACACACTACTTAGCCACCCTTTCAAATTTATAAATAAGTAGCATACCAACCTACCACCCTTTATGGGTTTTCAATAGGCTTGCATAATTAGGTGGCCATCTTTTATAGGTTTTTAACCATCCTGGCCCTGCTTATCTTACTAAATCATTCCCAATATAAATGTTAATACAAAAAAATTCAAAATTTATAATTTATATGATACTTAACTTGATGGTGGTGGCATAGGTGTAGATGATGCCTGACCAGAAGAGTCCTTGGAATTGAACTACATGACCTTGAATCGAGTGATGATCTACTAGATTTTTGAAGGCATAATTTTCATAGGTGTGTTGACAATATGAGAAACCTTGATGGAAAATGGAGTTAGATCCATTTTTTAGGCATGCCATTTCTGCATCACTTCTTAGATTAACCATAGCAAGGTGCACAACATATCATGATATTCAATTATCTACCTGAGATCATCATTTATATTCAAGGCTACCTTGGTGTTTGTGACCCTTTTTTGAATCTCTCCACTCAGCTACTCCATCTTGTCTATGTGTTAATGAGATTTAAGGCTGGCAATGGAACCACACAAAAGTTAATTCTACCAATTTAGGGATTTGTCATGCACATTATCCTTGACATTTAGAGACTCCTAGAGTGCTCCATCCTTATCCTCCCTAGTGGTAGTTTGGCTAACCATGGTTGCTTTAGTAGTGGTGGCCTTTGTAAAGTTTGTGCTTAAACTGGATAAATAGGTATCCAATTGATGCTTCTATTCTATCAAGCTACATATGACTTGTTGTGCTTTAAGTGTAGTAGTATCAAGTATTCCTTGATACTCCTTTAGTAGAGTGATGAGAGAATCAACCTCGGTCTTAACATTCTGGCCCAATGTGTTGATTGTGTAGATTTTTTATGTTGTGTACCATTCTTTGGTTAACTTAGAGATAAGTGTCTTGAGTCTGAATTGATTAGACAAAACTTGGTCTTCGATTACTCAAGTGACAAACTTAGGATAAATGTCTTGGATAATATTTGTATCTTTCTATAGGAAAGTCTTCAAATCAATGTTATCAAATTTAAATTGATCAATGTCTTGTTCTAGAGAGGTATCCTTATGCATAATAAACTCTTAGAATGTTTTCACACCCTCTAACTATTTATTTATGGGTAATCTGGAGACATCCAATGAGGCTTATTAATGAAGGTGGAATGTTTACAATGTTTCTATAATCACTGAAGGGTTGGGTCATGGCATGGTCACAAGTGGAAGTGAGAAGGTGGTGCACCAAGCACCCACAGTTAGGACATCCCATAGCTAGATTCCTCCCAAAGGAAATGTTGGTTATTATAAACCTATTAGGAATACATATGGTTCTTCTTCTTGATCTGGATACTTTGATCTAGCTTGTTATTGTTTAGGAACTTATTATTGTTGTTTCATAGCCTTTGTTGTAATTTTGAGTTACTACGCAATTTCTTCATCCTATTTTATTTTAACATCCTCCTTTGCTTTCTTATTAAGCTCATCCTACATAGCTTTATTTTTCACTTGTTCTTCCTCCTATAGATTTTGCATACATTTTTATTCTTTATTTTAATCCTTTAATGTAGTAGCCTTGGCTTATTTATCCATAGCCTATGCTTATGCTACTTGGTTAGCTTATACCTTGGTTACACTTGTTTGTTATTCCTATATTTAGGTCTAATATTTATGTAGGGATTAATCTTCTTATTATTTCTTCTTCATAGTTTTTTTGGCTTGCTATTGTGCATGAGTAGCATCCTCCATAGCCTACTTTGCCTATATCATTATATCTTATTTTTGTTTATCCTCTTTTTAACTTTGGCCTTGGAAATGATCTCAACATCTTTATTCTTTTGTTCTTTATCCATATTCTTTTGATGTACCTCCTATGCCTATTTGGATACATTGGAAACTTCTTGTGTCTTCTTGGATACCTTAATAACCTTCTATCGATTAGCCTCTACATCTTGGGCCTTTTGTGTGGCCTCGACTTCTTTAACTTGTTAACTTGCTTATTGATCTTGCTATTATTGAGCCTATTCTTTGTGTCATTTCTTCTCCTCTTTTTTGACTCACCATTATATTACATTATCTATTTCCTCCCATGAATCCTATTATTCTTCTACTATAATTTCTTCTAGTGTGAGCTCTTTGACCTTTGGGGATTTTTTTGAAGGTAGTGAATGACTTGGCTAGACCATATAGCTAGAAACATGTGCTTTCTTGCACCCCAAGGTAACTAACCTACATTTGGGTGGTGGAGAATTTGAATATGGATAGGGATGTGTTTCCTAAATAATGGATTTTAGGTCAAATGTGCATTCTTTGAGGATAGAAGAGACCCTAGCCTCACACCTAGTTCTTGTCCTACGCACCAAGGACTCCTATGGGATTTTTGTTAGTGGCATAAATACATCTATGGTTATGAAGGGGGTATAAGGTTGTTACTATAATAATTCAACCCTTTTCTACATCTACTCAACTTATTCTCACATACTATTAACTATGATGGATGTAAGGCATGGTGGTAGTTCTACCGACAGACTTGGAGGAACCTTCTTGTGTACTTGGACCATATGCACTACCTTTTCAAAGATGAATTAATTCTCCTCATCTCTATCATAAAAATATCATACAATGTCTGCAACCATTCACTAATAAACCTTTTACTCATCCTACCCATTTGGGGTAGGTCACATCAACTTATGATCTAGGGCACTTTAGGGTCATCAAGACAGGTTTTGGTACTCCTAGTCTTGTAATTAAATAGAAGAGACACTGATTGTTTATCGATATATATATTTCACTTTCATTTTTATGGATATAAATTTGTGTATTATTATTAGTTTTATACTACAGGGACTGTTGTGCTAGGTGGTATAGCTTGGATTAGTGTGGCATGCCTAGTTACATAGTATTTTTTCATGTCAACTTCAACCTATGACATGGCCATGGTAATAAATAATGGTAGACATCTAAATGATGACCTTGATAGCTCATGAATATGGATGAACATACCTTTTGGTATAAAATTGATAGTATTATGTTGCCCCAAGTATTGCATGATATTTAGTGGTACTCAAAAAATGTATGGTGATCATCTCCAAGAACTCCTCCCACTATGTCTTAAATTTACCATCATGGGATAGGGCACCATATTAATGTACCCATATTAGGGTATGGAATTATTGTGTTGGCCAATAGTCAATGTTGGGGTTTACATCTCCTTTATGGGACTTCTATTGAGTGAAATGAAGTAGAAAGATGAGGAACTAGTACTGGAAGGTCTACTTGGATGAAGTATAACACTTGTCAATTTTTGTCAGTAGCTCCTAAAAAAAGTATTTAATATAATTAAACTAATTTTTATGGTGGATCATGTGGTGTACAATATCTATGACCCTTTTTTTAATTTTATTTACAGACTTAGTGTTCTGTTAGAACATTTATGTGATGCATTCTACCAAGATGTGTACTAGTTCATCTTGAATTTATTTGATTGGGATTTCTTTGGATCCCTAAACATATAATTCTCTAGCCTCATAAAGGATAGGAGTGATTCTCATATTATATGGGCCAATATAATCTCCTCATGCAAACATGCCCAATGCTTTGGCCATGGCTTATGTGTTTATGACTACCATAGTGTCAGGGTTAATGTCGATGTTGCCATCATTATAGTGGTTGAGTAGAACTTTCAAAATATCCCCTAAGTTACCAAAATTAGGCATGTTAAGTAGCCTCTCAATGTTTTTGTTATGGAATTATTGGGGAACTAAAATAAAAAGTGGTTATGCAACATCGACGGGATTTGATCAAAAGAGTTTTTGATCTACCACTTGAAGGAAATCAAATGGCTATAAATCAGTGAATTTTGTTTGCCAAAGCATTAGGTCTATACCCATTGCTTCTTTTTAATAAATTTTCAAACTCCTAATGAGTTGTGAATGATTTATGATCACTAAGTGATGAAATTGAAACTTTTTTGGCTCTTTATGTAGTAAAAATTAGCTCAACTCTTAAAATTTTAGCTCGTGAAAATATTTTCAAGGATGAAATGTAGACTTGGTTCATAACCTTAGGCCTTTATATATTTCATTATTGTTTTTTTCTATTTAAATGCCATGTTAATATATCCATTCAACATTAATGCAAATTTTGACGTGGTAAATCTTATCTAATATTATAATTAAGGTAGTTAGTTATTGGTGCATGCATTGAGATACACTGTTATGTTTTTTATTATCTATAATAGAGTATGAGTGGATGATGTTAACTAGCTATTGATTTGGTGTATATTAGGTCAATCTAACCTTAGATCTAGAATTAACTACTTGGGTATGACCATTATATGGTAAATATCTTGGTTGATGTGACTTGACCATATATTTTCCAGACTTAATTGATTTCTTTTGCTCCTAATGACATCCATGATGGTGCACCTAAATTATTATATGCATGATTGGTGCATGATATACTTAGTATCCTAGTTATCAAAAGATACTAAAGAGATCATCTAAAAATACACACACACACATAGAAAAAGAAACACATAAGAAAGCATACAAAAATGGGAAATCCTAATCTACTCAGTACTACTCAGCACCCACTCATTTAGTAGAAAGTTATCAATTAAAACTAGTGGTAGTAGGATTTAAGCCTACATCCATTAACCTACCCTAGAAAAATGATTCCTTGTATATCTCTTGAAAAAATGATTCCTTGTGATATTTCATGTATAACATAAGCCCCTTTCCATCTAATCTATAATTTACCTAGAAATGTTCTAAAGTGACTATCATATAACAAAACTAGGTGATCTTTATGAAATTTCTTATGGCATAGATTCATGTCATGTCATTATTTCTATCTCTACTTATGAACTTCATGTGTCCAAGATGCTCTACATCAATACTCATCCATCCTATTTAGTTTGATAATCCTATTGGTGAGAGACTCATGATCCCCTAGTCTCATGACCATTGCAATGCATAGATTGGGTATCAAGTATTCCATCAGCATGACTGCTTCAAGCCCATATACCAACTAGAATGGAGTAAAACTTATATCCCTCTTATATTACATGAAATATTCCTAAAAATCATAGGGATGTGATCTTCCCAATCATCTCTTCTGACATCATAGATATTTTTCAACATCTTTCCCAACACTTTGTTAGAAGCCTCAGCTTGGCCATTAGCTTTTGGATGGTATGCAGTACTTTTATGATGAGATATCATGAATTATTCAATAAGATATTTAATGGTATTATTCAGGAATTGTGTCCCTCTATTGCTAATTATCTTGATAGGGCACCCAAATATTGTAATGATATTCTCATAAATAAACTTTGTTGTATCTTTCACAACACAACTGGGTGTCACAATATCTTTGACCCATTTGGTAAAGTAATATGGCATAGTGATAATATACCTTGCTTTGCTACATTTACTTGAGGGATTGATAGGCCCTAAAAAATCAACACCCCAACTATTCAAAAAGTTATTTGGATAAAAAAGGCTCCAAAGGCACTTCATATTTCAAGAGTGGTGTACCCATGTGTTGACATACATCATATTACTGTGCTACTCTATATGCATCCTAAAAAAGATTCAACTACCATAACCCAATCTATAATAATTTCCTTATAGTAGCTTCTCTGGAAAAATATCCTCTTGATATTCCTTGGTGTGCCTCTTGTAAGAGTTGTGGACTTCATGTTCTATAAATACCTGATGCAGTACTTCATCCTTCCCCAAATGATATAAAATCCCATTGATAATGGTATATGGCAAAGTTTTGGTGACAAATTGCTTCTTGTCTCTTTCTTGATATTGCAAAAGGAATACTCCTTGTTTTAGGAAATTAGCAATTGCCTCAAAAATTTTGGGGATCATATAAATACAAAATAGATGGGCTTCAAGAGAATATTCTTGTAATTCTTGTAGTTCTTCCCAAATTGTGATGTGACTGAGATGATCTGGTCCCACATTTTTTCTTCCTGATTTGACATTAATGTAAAATTGAAATTCTTGAAATAACAATAACCATCTATAAATGCATCCTCAAAGCATTGAATTATTGATAAGGTAGCACAAAGCTTGATTATCCATGAAAAATTCAAATGGTGTTGGAAGAAGATAATGTCAAAATTTCTATAGTGAGAAAACTATAGCCAATGTTTCTCTTTTAGGTATCATGTAATTCATTTCTACATTAAATAAATTTTAGCTTTCAAAATGTATGGAGTGTTCTAGTTCACCATCTCCTGGATGCATAAGCATAACATCGACTATGATACTAAAAGCATCAACATAAACATGAAAGGGTTTACTCCAATTTAGAAAGATAAGAATAAGTGTAGTGACTAGTCTTTATTTTAGTTTAATAAATGCTATTGGCACTCAAAATTCTATACAAACTTCACACCTTTATGTATTAAATACTCCAATGAAGATGAAATGGATGCATATCCCTTGATAAAAAATTTATGGTACCTTGTATGGCCAATAAAATATCTCACTTTTGTGGAACTGACTGGTGGAGGCATACTCAAATTGATTGTAATTTTGGCCTAGTCCACCAAAATGCCTTCACTACACACTACATGACCTAGAAGCACACCAAAAGGTGTAAAAAATAAGCACTTTTTTCAAATTTAGGGTAATGTACAAATCTCAACAACATCTTAACATGAGGCATAAATTGGAAAAATGTTCTTTAAATAAATAAAATACTACCTAATCATCAAGATAGAATTCTAAGAAGTCATGAATGAAATATTTGAATGCATCCATCTTGTGTTTTTGATGCATATACCATGTCTATGGTAAAGGGGTAAGTGTGTAATGAAATATGTGAACCCAGTACTTTGGCGCCACACATTCTTTAGTCTTGACTTCAACAAATTTGTGAATATGGATTTTAGGGCACTCACCTTCCTAATAGAATATCCAATTACTTTTGATGACCTATGATAGTTGGAATATACTAATCATAAGTTTGCATGCATTATTCTAATAAAGTAAATCATTTATATGAATTTCCCACTATGTCACTGTAACTCCTTTCAAAGCATAATTCAAGGCACTGACCCTTTGACTAATGGTAAGTACATGGACTTATAGGCATATAATGAATTGATTGATATCCTCGGTCGTATAATATGAAGGAAGTTGTCTCTTATGGGAAAATACCATCCTTATAGGTTAGACTTCATGATCACCATGAGCCTAGTTGAGTAGATGTGTATTTGAGTCTCCACTAATAAATGAAGCTATTTCCCAAGATAAAGTGCCTTTTTTGGTCAGCTCTATATAGTCATGTCTATGATCATCTACTTAATATAGGAAATCAACTTTTGAGTGAGTAGGGGATTTAACAGCCATGGATGTACAATCCTCTATGAAAATCTAATGTGACAATGGTGGAGTAACTATTGGTTTGAGCTTCCATTATTCCAATGTATTCAATTATTGAGTGAGTAAAGATTATACCTAAGGTTTAAAATGCTCATACAAGAAGTTACACGTAGCTACATGTAGAAATTTTGGGTTCTCTTTGGAGTTTACCTTCATCAAACTGGTTCCTTATGTAATATAAGGAGATTCTGGTTCATCTAGAATAATTTAAGTTTTATGCAACTTATTCAAAGTAATGATGAAAATATTATGTCTTTAATGTGCCTCTAGTTGATTTTACACAATATTGTTATTTATCTAACCATCATATGCCCATTTAATGTCAATCAATGTAGGGTAATGAGTTGTTATTTTCATTATATCAATGAATTCAAATTCACCACACAGGCTTAGTTATATGAATTTGATCTTAATGTATTCTAATCTTCAAATGGGTTCAACTATTCCATAGTCTAATAAGATCAGAGTTACTAGGCTATAACTTCAAACCATCTATCCAATTGCCTCCCATGTAGACTTGGGAATCATGTTGACCATGCTTTCAAAATAAAAAATAGAATTTGGAATTTCATATCCTACAACTTCAATATCAATTCACATATCTACATCCCATGGCTTCTTTGTTTTAACATAACAAATAAGATTTTCTATCTTATATTTCCCTCACTATGCACACTCCATTAAATTATGTAGAAAGTTTTTAGTGTTCTAAGAGATGTCTTCATTGGGTAGTGTATCTAAAAGCTTCAGTAAATATATAAATGTAGTAAAAAATTCATTATAACACATAATTCACATGATTTGACCATAAATTTTGAAATTTATTGTTATATCATCTCCTCTAGTGTTGTCTTGATGTTGAATATTTTTCAACATATGCACAACTGCATACGTGAGCCCCTTTTATATAGTTGGGTCTTGGTATTTGTCCTATTTGGGTTTCTAGATTCCTTAGTCCTAAGGCATTTTAAGAGGAGGTAATCCTCTCTCTGTGTGATGGTTACTTATAATGGAATTTAGCAAAGCATCCTCCTTAGGCTATGCATTTACCATGTTAACATTCTTGATAGACTTTTCTTTTCTTTGATTTTCTAAGATAGGATAATATTCTATCTTGTATTGATCATATACTATACAATATGCATAGAAATATTATCTTTGGGGATTCAAAGGGAAATTACAATGCACATGATTATAGTCTCCACATAAATATCATTACAAAGGAGGGCATGGATAATTATTTCTTATGGCACCTTGGTAAACTCCTTTGTATCCACCCCTAAACCCTCCTATGTTTTATTGATAACCTACTTTATACTTTCCTTATTTCTATATGTATTATAATACTAGTACTACTGGGTATTATCTCCAAATCTAAATTGTTGTTGCATAACTGGTGGGGTCTAACTAGTTTGTTGTTGTTACATCATTGCTAGATTCCAGAGTACTATGTACTAGTACTATGGTAATGGTGGTGTCTAACTTGGTCAAGGAGGGGTCTAACTAGATACACCTTGATGTTGGTACTAAGGAGAACTAGGAGTCCATTATAGACCTTCTTGGTTTGCACAATCCTTATCAACCTCTAAGCTAGAATAATCTTCTTGGCTGAGGACACTCGCTACATAACGATGACAAATACATTATTTGTAATGTATTATTTTAGCTCCTATAAAACCCTAATTTTTTTTATTGAATTCATATGAATTAATAAATTACATTATAAAATCTATGGAATTTCGACATACTATTGCAAGAGATAACATTACATTATTACATTCCCTACTACTTTATAGATTTCATAAAACTGATCTTGGGATAGTCATTCTTTTGATGTCTTTCTTTCCTACATTCCATGCACCATAAATTTAGCTTAGGTTTATCTACCTCATGATATTGTTTCATCCTATTATTTAAATCTTCCAATGTATTTTCAATGTTATAATCCATGATGGGAACTTCCCCATAGTCTTCAATTTTCTCCACTCATAAAGAAATAGCTCTAGTATCTGCCTTAGTAGTATATTGATTATGTGATATAGCAAATCTAATTCTAGAATGCAGTCCTTTGATACACCACATATATTTATATTTATTTTCTAGGGAAAATTTCATCTTATTCATAATGTTGGAGAACTTGAGATCATAGTCACAAACTAATTCTCATGACTTCTACCTAATCTAATTTAAGTCTTGAATAGTCTGACTTGTACATTTATTTATCTTAAACTCTATGATAAGCCATTCCTTAACCTATTGTAGACTTGCATGCATAATTTATTTATGGTACATAAATTCAAGTGATCTTCTATTTAATTCCCCTATTAACTCACACTTCTTGATAGCCTCATCAATAATGCACTTAGTTTTCCATCTCATCTCACATGTTAATAAGTATTATTCAGGGTCCACAGACCCATCATATTTCACCAAATATATAAATTCTCCTACAACACCCATTGTGTAAATTAGTGTCAATGGGATTTGTTGTATAACTATTACAAGGAGAGGCTACATTATGTGTGATCTTGCTTGCATACTATGAAGATTTATCTATGTATTAGGAGAGTCATCTTGCACACTCTATTTTTTTGTGTTTCCTTCTTTTCTCTACTTGGTTTCAACATACCTTATGACCTTAAAAGCATTTACAAATTATGCTATTTCAATTTTAGTACCTCAATGATGTACTTTTATTGAAAATATACCTTCCTAACTACTGTCTTCCTACCCATTTGGTTTAAAACATCTACTAGAATATAAGAAATTAGATTGTGGGGATGTGTGCTCTTCTGGTGAATGATTCTTTCCTATAACTTCTTCTAAGCTTGAAACTATGATTACTCTAATTTATGTCTTCTTTTCTTAATACTTCATGTCTTTATTTTAATAATAGCCATTTTTATATCTATGCACTACATCTATCAACTAACTATTCTATTTCAACACTATTTTTGCCTTCTTCAAATATCTCTTCTTTTTCTCATTCTTCATCACTTATTTCTTTCTGTCAACTTCCATATTCTTCTTTACTATCATATTTAATCATCCTTCATTATTCATCTCTTTCATCTCATTTTTCAAGTCTTCCTACTCATTCATCATCTATTTTACTACCACTCTTAACTCTACTCGTAGCCACCTAGGTATTTTTCTGTTTACTTGATCTATTCTATTATCAAATCTCACATTTTGAATCTAGACATTTTTTTTTACCCTCCTTCCCTCCTATCTCCATTCTGGATTTAGGTTTAAGCCTTATACATTCATCTAATCATCATTCATTATCATGTTTCACACACCCCCATATGCCTAAAGTGACTATTCCATATTGGTTGTGGTAAGAACCATGGCCTTATCTACAACCAACATCTTCACCAAGATAAGTAGTTACTACAAAAATTTCCCTTGAATTCCTCTAATGAGCAAGTCCTTTGTAGTTTCCCAATGATCTATTTCTCTTGTTTATAATCCCTACAACTGATTTATCTTTTCTTCAGTCTAAATTATAATTTTTTCATTCTTGGGTAAAACAATAGTATTCCAACTATGCTAACTAGTTAAATATAAATTCAGGTCACTAGAAAATTTTATAAATATCTCCATGAATATGATCTCAAATGATTTCCTATATAGTAAGACTAGTCCTTTTTTATTCTTCTTCTGAAAAATTATAGATCCTTTGGTTTAACCATGTCTCCATATTTCTATGCCCTGGTAGCCATCTTAGCATAATTTCCTCTAGAAAGAGTGTTCCATACTAACCAAATTATTACTAGTAGAGGTTCCCATATCATCAAAACATGCTAAGGATGAGGATAACTATGATATACTTTATGTGCATAGAATAGTGTATTGAATTCATATAGAATTTTTGATAATAGGAACGTAGTAAGCATTAATTATCCTAAGTTATTTAGGAATTAAGAATAACCAATGTTTCATAACCAAAAATAAAGCATTCAAGTTAAATTATGTAGAAAGTAACCAAAAATTATACATGATAATGCATGAAAGGAACATAGTAAGAAATCACATAGGTAACTATAACCAAATGAATCTCTATTGATCTCTTCAAAAGTGGAACCCTTTTCATCTTACAATCAAAATTATATATAGACATTTCTAGTCTATGATTGTTCATCTTCTTCTCATACTTGGCTCTAAAAGTGGAGTCTTTCTATATTATAGCCTATTACAAGTCATGAAGATAGGACAAGATAGACTTATACATGACAAAATGAGTATATAACACACAAATATCAGATAAATATCATGTGCATCTTTAAAATCTAGTTCTTCTAGCAACAATCCAAAAATATATTTTCACTACTATTTAGGAAGGTTGAAACACTTACAACAAATGTTGTCAAAGCTCAAGATATTTTTAAATAACTCCATTTATAGTGCTTATTCACTTCAAATTGGCACTTCCAACACATCCATATGGGTGTATGATGTCTATTACCACATTCTTGTCCTCTCATCATGCTCGATCAACAAACCCACCACCCATTCTAAACTCAAGAATAACCTTACCAATAAAAGAAAAAATGAAGAATTTTATCCAAAATTTAGACATGCCTAGAAAATAAAATATATGTTACATCCTGATTCCTCTCTAAACAAACTATTTCATACCCATGGATATTTATAGTTGACACATTTGATTTGGTTAATTTTGACTGAGCTTTGAGATATATGCTATTATGGGATAGTAGTGTTAAGTTGTGGAGATAAAAGCTTCACTAATGTAAATGGAAGAGGTTGTTGAGTTACAGAGTAACCAACATTGGTAGGCCAACTGACGTCGGTCATATTCAGTGTACACAGTAACTGACATCGGTTATGGTCGGCTAGCATCGGTCAGACAGGAACCGACGTCAGTCACCTGTGCATTCTAGAACTGTTCTAATTTTAGATGAACAGTTAGTTTGCATGTAAAAGACTAATTTTAGTCTTGAGTCCACTTTTCTAATTATTGTTTGGTTTGGGATCTATTTAAGAGACCCATGGGGCTGTATTGTAATCAAGGACAAGGTCAAGTACTTGTAAAGGATAAGGACTAGATCCTTCCAAGTGTAAGATCAGTTAGATCTGCAAGTCTGCAAGATCAGGGAGATCTACATGGTAAGCAAGGTCAGTTAGATCTACAAGGTGAAAGATCAAGAAGATCTACTTGTGTGTGTGAGAGTAGGCAACAACGGTTGAGTTGATTGTCACTTTGTACTGGAGGGAACAACTCGGTTATTGAGTTGGTTGTAATTGATTGAAAGAGAGAACTCTTGAGGGAGAATTACTGTACACCCAAGAGGTGTGGAAGAGTGTGATTTATTCATTGTATTTCCTTCTGGAAGAGTGTTAATATAGATTGTATTATTTCTCGTATCATCTATTCTTTTCTATTTCTGAATTCTAGTTACTTATTACTTCTAGTTTAATTCCATGTTTAGTTGCTTATATACAAGGTAATCAATTGAGCTCTAAGGTACTAACATTTGGTATCAGAGTGAGCTACATGATCCTAATAAGTGGTATCGGAGCTTTGTGTTCTAGATTCCTAACAAGTGGTATCAGAGCTAGGATCACTAACAAATGATAGAGCGGGTTAGTGTTTTTTTTATTACAGGTTCACTCATAGGGGTTTCTATTTGAGTGGGAGTAAAGCAATGATAGAAGAAAGTAAGCTATGTAGGGGAAATCCAAGAACAAACACACCTGTTCTGATTCCTCTTGTTAGGATCTTGCTCCTCAGAAAGAGCACAATATGATTACCAAACCAAGCAACTTAATATGCAGAAATAACCAGAATCACAAGTAACTAGAATTCAGAATAACACAGAATATGAGAGACAATACACAACTTGTATTAATAACTCTTACAGAAAAGAATAAAATAAAGAGCCACCACACTCTTCCACCTTACAGAGGATTCCCAAACCTCAAGTGAACAATAATTCTTTCCTCAAAGCTCTCTCTCTCAAGTCCCAACACACAACTCAAACACAGAGTTGGTGTTCACCTCCAGTGCTCCACGCACACCACAAGTGCTCCACGCACTCCACAAGTACTCAAGGTACTTCAAGTAGATCTCCCATGAACCTACAACAACCTGCAATTCAACAGACCATACTTATAGAAGGAACTGCCTTGCCTTCCTCTTAGCTCTCCATGTACTCCACATACATCACAGTGAGTACACATCGTACTCCAAGTAGATCCTGCCTGATCCTACTCCCTGTTGTGTTGCTGTCCTATATGATCTCCAACCTACAGATCAATAAGTGGTTCTGCACACCTGTGAACCTTGACCTTGCACACACACACACACATACAGATCAACGATCTTACTTACCATGTAGATCTCTTATAAGGGTCATGCTCACATGATGACCAAGATCATACATACCTGAAGAATCCTGCTGACTCTCCAATCTAGCACCAACACGCCTGGTACTGTGGCACTAGGAGGAACGCACCATTGCTCTACCTCTCTCTAAAGGAGCTATTTGCTTTCTTACTCCCTAGCACAAGTTTCCAATACAACCATGAGTCTATTATATAGATCTCATCCAAACAATAATTAGACATCTAATTACAATAATTAGATCCACAACTCTCAGTCTATAATTAGCCCTGATCATGCAAACACTTGGTTCATCAACTCACTGCCTATAATATACTCACATTTGAACCACACAGGCGACTGACGTCAGTCCCTATCTGCCTGGGGTTCACCGACGTCGATCGACTAGTGACCGACGTCGGTTGCCTTCCTGCCTTAACCTGCCGATGTCGGTTGGCCTAACCGATGCTGATGACAGTAACACTCCACAAATCTCCTGCAACCTCCTTCATGTCTGCATCAGTGAATATTTTAGTTCTACAACCTTACAATCTCCCACTTGGAGATAAACAGCTACACTGTACCTATACCTGTACTCCATCTAATCTGTTTCCTGATTTGTATCCCTCTTCAAGCTCAATCCTGAAGACAACCCACCACACATCCCGTGGTGTACCTCCTATCATCTGAGTACCCTGCCACATCCGAACCTACAAACCCATGTAGTGAAGTCCTGACCGTGCATAGCAAAACCTGCTGCTGGTCCCTCTCAAATACCTGAGAACCCACTTCCCTGAATTGGCTCCTAACTCTCTGACAGCTCCCACTGCATGGGAATACTCAGGTCTATACTAGACCTCATGTGATTTCAGACACTGTACCTATCCAGCCCTTAGTGTGCTCTAGCTCTACATCCTGAACCTCACCAACACCTGATTCACATCAGCTCCCACTGGAGACAAAATCTACCTGTGATCTCCATGTCTCCCATGTCAAAGAATTCTGCTGCTCCAAACTCCTCATGACATGCCACTAAACTAATCTTACCCTTAGCTTAGCAAAACCCTGTATGTACAAACCTGCTAGCTAGCATACCATCCACATACAACAACAGAATGATGTCATGACTCATCATCCCCCTGGTAAGACAAACCACAGTAGTTACCCTGACATTGACTGAAGCCATGCTTCATCCTCCACCTGTCAAACCTGGTACCACTGTCTTGCAGCTCCTCAAGACCATAAGACCTAGTCTTTCGTCTCACATATCCGTTCACTCTATTCTTTAACTAAGGAATCCATTTGTCTCTGTGCTTTTGCACCGACTGGAAACCCTACCAAATCTCTCGTCTGGTTCTGCATCATATCCTTGCCATGCTCCCACCTATTTCCTGGATCCTTCCTGCTCTACAACCAGCAACGAGTATAAATAAGATGAACAACAAATTTAAGGGCCTACTTACGTCTTCAGTCCTCCGTATGGGTGTTTGAGACTCCTTGACAGCATGCTGTCCACCCAAAATCTATTACAGTGACCGACCTCGGTCACTCCATAGTCTGCATCCGACCGACATTGGTTCCCATGCGTCTATCCCTGACTACCGACCCTGCCGATGTCGGTGTCCCTATTGCTGACGTCAGTTCTCCTGACTGACGTCAGTTCTCCTGACTGACGTCAGTTCTCCTGACTGACGTCAGTCTTACCTACTACCGACGTCGGTCTTACCCTGCCCGACACTGTCGGCTTCGGTCTACACATGACCGACATCAGCACCTGTCTGTTCGATGCCGGTTCCTCCTGACCGACGCCGGTATCTATGTTCGCCTGTGAGTGATGAATTTTTACCTGCGAGATCCTTTGAATCAATCTCCATGTCCAAACTGCTCTGCTCAGAAGTATCCAGCACCATCCACTGGTTTCTGTCTGCCATCTCCTCCAAGAACACCAAGGCTTTCCAGTCCTTAAGCCTGTCAAATATATCAATCTTCCGCTTAAGAACATGCATCTCCTTCCTGCTCATATGACTAAGCCTACAAAGCCATGTCTTCGCAACAGAAGAAGAATCAGTAATATAAACAAGTAGATAAAGAGCACCTATTTTCTTACCACCAGCTAATTCAAGTGTACCCGCTGTGAGAGTTCTTGTGCATCTCTCATCACCCAATTTTCTTGAAGAAATTAGCCATATCTCCAAGCCTAGGACCTGCATGACCTTCATCAACACCTGTGTGTTGGATGCCTGCAATTTCAGCATCACTTCGCCTTTGCCAATTCTTTGGCAAGGCTCACCAGCTCCTCTACCTAGGGCTGCATGGAAAGAGGCAACCGAATTTTTTAACCAAGATTCAAATTTATCCAAGAAACCTCCCAGAGCATCCTGTGCCACATCACCTGCAACATCTGCTTCATCAGTTTCTTCATGCTGATCTGCTACCAACCAACAATTTTCTTTTACCTGCTCTTTCTTTCTATAGGACCGTGAGTGACCATCTGTGCTTTTCAACTCTTCCATTCTTAGCTTACTTTCATCTACCGTTGCTCTACTCCCACTCAATCAGAAACCCCTGAGAGTGACCTATAACCAAACACAACCCTGCTTCCTGCAACCTTAGCTCTGATACCACTTGTTGGTATCGAGCTCATGAACCTACAACCAGGCTCTGATACCAGTTGTAGGGGAAATCCAAGAACAAACACACCTATTCTGATTCCTCTTGTTAGGATCTTGCTCCTCAGAAAGAGCACAATATGATTACCAAACCAAGCAACTTAATATGCGGAAATAACCAAAATCACAAGTAACTAGAATTCATAATAACATAGAATATGAGAGACAATACACAACTTGTATTAATAACTCTTACAGAAAAGAATACAATAAAGAGCCGCCACACTCTTCCACCTTACAGAGGATTCCCACACCTCAAGTGAACAGTAATTCTTTCCTCAAAGCTCTCTCTCTCAAGTCCCAACACACAACTCAAACATAGAGTTGGTGTTCACCTCCAGTGCTCCACGCACACCACAAGTGCTCCACGCACTCCACAAGTACTCAAGGTACTTCAAGTAGATCTCCCATGAACCTGCAACAACCTGCAATTCAATAGACCATACTTATGGAAGGAACTACCTTGCCTTCCTCTTAGCTCTCCATGTACTCCACGTACATCACAGTGAGTACACACCATACTCCAAGTAGATCCTGCCTGATCCTGCTCCCTATTGTGTTGCTATCATATCTGATCTCCAACCTACAGATCAATAAGTGGTTCTGCACACCTGTGAACCTTGACCTTACACACACACACACCTGCAGATCAATGATCTTACTTACCATGTAGATCTCCTATAAGGGTCATGCTCACCTGATGACCAAGATCATACATACCTGAAGAATCCTGCTGACTCTCCAATCCAGCACCAACACACCTAGTACTATGGCACTAAGAGGAACACACCATTGCTCTACCTCTCTCTGAAGGAGCTATTTGCTCTCTTACTCCCTAGCACAAGTTTCCAATACAACCATGAGTCTATTATATAGATCTCATCCAAACAATAATTAGACATCTAATTACAATAATTAGATCCACAGCTCTCAGTCTATAATTAGCCCTGATCATGCAGACACTTGGTTCGTAAACTCACTGCCCATAATATACTCGTAGTCAAACCACACAGGCGACCGACGTCAGTCCCTATCTGCCTAGGGGTCACCGACGTCGGCCGACTAGTGACCGACGTCGGTTGCCTTCCTGCCTTAACCTACCGACGTCAGTTGGCCTAACCGACGCTAGTGAAAGTAACACTCCACAACTCTCCTGCAACCTCCTCCGTGTCTGCATCAGTGAAGCTTTTAGCTCCACAACCTAACAAGCTAAGAATGGAGAAATTCAATGGCAAGAATTATCAATTATGGAGGATGCAGATAGAAGATTATCAATATCAAAAAGATCTGTACTTACTGTTGGGTGGGGTTTCATGTAAGCCCACATGTATGCATGATGACGAATGGAAGGTTCTTGATAGAAAGGCTCTTAGAGTTATAAGGCTGACCTTGGCAGATTTTGTGTTTTCCAACTTATCTCAGGCAAGGACAATGGTAGAGTTAATGGAATCTTTGGAAAATTTATATGAAAAACCCTCAGCTTGGTATTTCTTATGAAGCAATTATTTAATTTACAAATGCTGGAAGGTGGATCGGTATATAGTCATCTTAGTGATTTCCATGGTTTGGTAAACTAGTTAAATTTAGTCAAAATAGTTTTTTATGATGAAATTAAGGCTCTCTTAATTTTATGCTCTTTACCTGAAAGCTGGCATAGCTTGGTAATGGCAGTTAGTAATACTGCATCTGCTTCAAATATCTTGAAAGTTGATGATGTTGTTAGTGTAATCTTGAATGAATAAATTCACAAGAAAAGCATAGGGGAGACATCAGATAATGCTTTAAGTTTTGAAAGTAGGGGATGGCAAAGAGAGAAGGGCAAGCAAGGGAAATCAAGGTCAAAGATAGGCAGTAGATCCAAATCCAGAAATGGCAGTATAACTTGCTGGAATTGTGGAAAGAAAGGACATGCAAAGAAAGATTTTTGGTTGAAAGAAGATCAACATGAAGGTAATGAAGAAGCAAAAGATGTAGGTATTGTTGCACAGGATGCTCTCATATTTTCTTTGGATAGTCAGGTAGAATCATGGGTTTTAGATTCTGGTGCTTCTTTCCATGCAACCCCAAATAGAGAATTTTTTCATGATTATGTCCATGGAGACTTTGGAAAAGTTTATTTAGGGGATGGTGAGCCTTGTCAAATGGTTGGCAAAGGGAAAGTGCAACTAAAATTACAGACTGGAAACATATGGGTGTTAAAGGATGTCATGCATGTACCCATCCTGAAGAGGAATTTGATTTTTGTAGGAAAGTTGGGTGATGAGGGTTGCATAGTAACTCTCACAGTGGAATCTTAGAAAGTTTCCAAGGGTACATTTGTATTAGCTAGAGGTAAGAAAGTAGGTACACTTTATCTATCTACTTGTATTACTAATTCTCCTTCTATTTTATCTACTTTAGATGTAGATGCAAAGATGTGGCTCTGTAGGCTTGGTCACATGAGTGAGAAGGGAATGGATGTTCTTAAGTCAAAAGGTATGATTTCAAATTTGATAGACTAAGATTTCTGTGAGCATTGTATGTTTGGGAAACAGGTGAAAGTGAGGTTTCTCACAACTGGGTCAACAAAGAAGAAGCACAGGTTGGAGCTTGTTCACACAAAGGTGTGGGGACCAGCTCAGGGAGCTTCTATTGGAGGATCACAGTATTATGTTTCTAATGCTACAAGAAAGGTATGGGTTTATTGCATAAAGAGGAAATTTGATGTTTTTGACATATTTAAGACATGGAAAGCCTTGGTTTTCAAGGAGAAGATGATGGATAGAGATCATCTCAAGAGGCTGAATATTTTTGAGCAGGGCAATGTTGATTTGGACAAGGTTATGATCTAAAGTGAGCTCACAAGTAAAAATCATCACTCATAGGAAAACACATTTATCAATTTCGATCAGATGAGAACCGATGTCGATCAGGCAGGAACCAACGTCGGTCTAGTGGAGACCAAAGTCGATGATGTTGGTTAGGTGGTAACTGACGTCAGTTAGGTAAGAACTGACATCAATCAGGTTGGTTGCATGGAACTGACATCAGTTGGGTGCAGACTGAGAGATGACCAAGATCGGTCACTATTAGAACAAAATTTGGGTAGATAGCAAGTTGTCAATGAGTCTCAAATGACCATGTGGAGGACTAAAAGGGTAATTAAGCCTCAAATTCATTATTTCCCTTCTTTATACTACTTGTTGCTCATTGATGGTGGAAAACCATGAAGTTTTGAAGAGGTAATGCAGGTAAAATCTAAGAACAATGGGAGCATGGCATGAATGAGGAAGTTAATTCCTTGGAAAAGAACCAAACGTGGGATTTAGTTGAGTTGCCAGCTAAAAAGAAAGCACTGAAAGATGAATGGATTCACAGGTTAAAGAAAGGAGAGAATGGACAGGTGAGATAGAAGGCTAGGTTATATGGTCTTGAGCAAGCTCTAGGATAGTGGTATAGGTTTGACAAGTTTATGACAAAGCATGACTTTAGTCAATGTCAATGTAACCATTGTGTTTATTTTACCAGGTTGGATAATGGTCGCTACATTATCCTGTTATTGTATGTACTGTATATGCTTGTTACAGGGTCACACATGTAGGGAATTTTTGAGCTAAAGGTAAAAGTAGCTCAGACATGTGCCAGGAAGGATTTAGGAGAAATAATCCTTGGCATGAGTATTTCTAGAGATAGAAAAAATCACAGGTTGATTTTGTCTCAAGAGGATTATGTGAATAAGGTAGTGGAGAGGTTCAATTTGTAGGATGTAAAACCGGTTAACACACCTATGGTTGGACAGTTCAAGTTGAGCTATGAACAATGTCTTAAATCACATGATGAGGTTGAGTACATGGTATGTACTAGACTTGATATTACCCAAGCAGTGGGAGTTGTTAGCAAGTTTATGGCCAATTCAGGAAAGGAACACTGGAAAGCAATTCAGTGGATTCTCAGATATCTGAGAGGGACCAATAGCAGGTATTTATGATATGCAGGGTCAAACACTTCTCTACATGGGTATGTAGATTCAGATATGGCAGGTGACTTGGATGGCAGGAGAAGCACCACAGGATATGGTTCACTATTGGTGGAATGGCGGTTAGCTAGATTTTAGAGATGCAGAAGGTTGTTGCAGTCACAAAGGCTAGCAAGGAAATGATATGGATGACTTGGTTCATGGAAGAGTTGGGAAAGGAGCAAGAGAGTTACAGATTATACAGTAATAGTCAAAGAGTAATTCATTTGGCAAAGGATTCAGCCTTTCATTGAAGAACCAGATATATACAGCTTAGGTTCCACTTCATTCGATAGGTATTGGAGGATGGACAGTTGAAGCTGGAAAAGATCCATACAGATACGAACCCTATTGATATGTTAACAAAGCTGGGAACAAAGTAAAAGTTAAATCTTCATTCAACTTTTGTTGGTCTTCAAGATTGAACTTGAAGATGGAAATACAAGCCAAAAACAAATTAGAGGACATTGCTATACAGGTACATGTGTAACTATTTATCTCCAAGTGGGAGATTGTTAAGTTGTGGAGCTAAAAACTTCACTGATGCAAATGGAGGAGGTTGCTGAGTTATAGAGTAACCGACGTTGATAGGCCAACCAACAGTGGTTATATTTAGTGTACATAGTAATTGACATTAGTTATGGTCAGCTGGCATCGGTCAGACAGGAACCGGCGTCGGTCACCTATGCGTTCCAGAACTGTTCTAATTTTAGATGAACAGTTAGTTTGCATGTAAAAGACTAATTTTAGTCTTGAGTCCACTTTTCTAATTATTGTTTAGTTTGAGATATATTTAAGAGACCCATGGGGCTATATTGTAATCAAGGACAAGGTCAAGTACTTGTAAAGTATAAGGACTAGATCCTTCCAAGTGTAAGATCAGTTAGATCTACAAGTGTGCAAGATCAGGGAGATCTACATGGTAAGTAAGGTCAGTTAGATCTGTAAGGTGCAAGATCAAGAACATTTGCTTGTGTGTGTGAGAGTAGGCAACAACGGTTGAGTTGATTGTCACTTTGTACTAGAGGGAACAACTTAGTTATTGAGTTGGTTGTAATTGATTGAGAGAGAGAACTCTTGAGGGAGAATTAATGTACACCCAAGAGGTGTGGAAGAGTGTGATTTCTTCATTGTATTTCCTTATGGAAGAGTGTTAATGCTGATTGTATTGTTTCTTGTATCATCTATTCTTTGCTATTTCTGAATTCTAGTTACTTATTACTTCTAGTTTAATTCTGTGTTTAGTTGCTTATATACAAGGTAATCAATTGAGCTCTAAGGTACTAACATTTGGTATCAGAGTGAGCTACAGGATCCTAATAAGTGGTATCAGAGCTTTATGTTCTAGATTCTTGACAAGTAGGATATCATTTAGGTTACATGTTTGAATTATTATGAGTTAGTTTTAGTATATGTATTTATATTAGGAACATGTTTATGTGTTGTTTCAGTGATATTTTATGATGTATGTATATCGTGTTGATATGATCTAACTACTTGCTTGTTGTGAGGTTGACTCAAGAGAACTCATCCCTCAGAGTGTGATAGAGGGAGAACATCATTATAGAGGGTGAAGTAGATATATATGTCAAATAAAAATACAAAAAATGTCTATAACCATGTTCTTGGCCTTTCATCATGCCCGATAAACAAACCCACCACCCAATCTAGCCTCAAGAATGACCTTCCCAATATAATAAAAATATAAAATTATGCCTAACTACAGATGTGCACAAAAAATAAAATATAAGTCATTTTAAAAAATCATAAGATACCTCATATTCATGTCTATAAAATATTATTTTATCCTAGATCACTTTGGTCTAACCTTCGATATCAATTCATGGCATAATTTGCAATGTCGAATCCTAAAATATAACTTTTTGGCAATGAAGAGAAATTTTCGAGCTCTAACATGTATTTTTACTTCTAGGAGCCCCATGTGAAAATTTATCACTTATAACATGTCTATATAGGTGAATTAAATATTTTTCCATGGCTCTAACATCTAATTCGACCCAAAAATACATTTTCACTACTATTCAGGAAGGCATAAACATTGACAACAAATGTTGTCAAAGCTCAAGACGTTGTTCAAAAATTCTATTTATGATGATTAAATTTTAAAATAGAATTAAAAACATTTTTTTATGGATATATAATGTCTATTACCATTTTATTTTCCTTCCATCATGCCCGATCGACAAACCCACCACCCATTTTGGCCTCAAGAATAACCTTCCCAATATAAGAAAAAATATAGAATTTTAGCCTAACTTTAGACGTGCATAGAACAAAAAATATAAATATTTTTGATGAACCATAAGATCCCTCCTATTCATGTCTAAAAAATATTCTT
Organism: Torreya grandis; assembly: GCA_037957365.1. NCBI lineage: Eukaryota > Viridiplantae > Streptophyta > Pinopsida > Cupressales > Taxaceae > Torreya > Torreya grandis. The sequence continues at coordinate 453,811 of JARHVA010003467.1, read as the reverse complement.
CTACACTATAATTGTTTTTCCAAACCTTCAAGATCGATTATTGGCATAAGTTACAGTGATGACCATCCTAAAATGCAACTTTTTAACAATAAAGAGACAACTTATCGAGCTCTAACATGATTTTTTACCTATAGGAACCCCATGTGAAAATTTATAACTTTTATTACATCTATATATGTGAATTTCACATTTTTACATGACCCTAACATCTAATTCCACCCAAAAATACATTTTCACTACTGTTCAAGAGGGCAGAAACACTGATAATAGATGTTGTCAATGCTCAAGATGTTCAAAAAATCCATTTTTGATGATTATTTGATTAAAAAAAACAATGATAACACATTATTATGGGTGGATAAACTATAATACCAGTTTTTTAATCCCTTCATGCTCGATCAACAAACCCACCAACTCTTGCAGCCTCAAAAATGACCTTCCCAATACAATAAGGGCCATAACTTGGGTTTTATAGCTCCAAATGACTTAAAATTTGGATTTAAGGTATAAATTAACATTTAAAAACTTTTTTAAACTTTTATTATGTTTTTAATATGCTGAATAATATATAAAAGATAAAAACATAGGCCTACACATGCAAAAATGAAGAAAATAAAGGAAAATCAGACCAAATGTGTTATAAGTCAAGTTCTATTGCTCCAAATGATATAAATTTAAATTTTTAGATGATTAATTATGTATTTAATATGTTTTAGGTACTATATATCCTTAAAATCCAATAAAAATGAAGTTATACATGATTTTTTGAAAACATGGCTTTGTTTCTAGGCCCAAATGAGCTAGGTTGAGTAGTACTTAATCACTTTATGAAGGTATTAGATTATTTAATGGACATGGAATATGTCAAAGATTATATAAATTGTTTTCAAATACCTTTAAATATTATTCTCATCTCAAATATAAAATATTTCTCTTCATCCACCTCCAAATAGGCCTAGCAAGTTAGTGACCAAGTGAAACTTCTTGTAATAAAAGTGATGATGACCCAATGTGAGAGGTTATCATGATTAAAGCTATTAATTATATATTTTTTTTATAAATTTAAGAACTCCTGTTGATCATAATAATATTAATCTATATACTATCTACATTGGCTACACTAATGAGGTGGATTGGCGTAGTCAAGAATTTAAAGGAGATAGTTTGCCTCTCTAAAGAAAGAGTTCTCTAATTTGAGGTTTTTATCATATTTTGAGATGTAATAAGACTTTAAAATATAGATACACTTTTTTTCCATTATTAAGGTAGAGGATGGCCATAATTGGGAATCCTACATTAAAAATCATGTAATGTCATTAAGATGTTAGTGACTGCAATGATAGAATGGCAACTTGGGAGTTGAAAATAAGTTACATCCAAATAGGAAGGAATAAATGATAAATTGAGAGATAGTTAGATCATGATATTTGATGTGGACTAGGCCAAGACTAATGAATAAATTCATAAAAAATATAGACTTATAAGACTATTTTTTGTAAAGTGAGTGTAATAGAGCCTTGAAGGTCATCAATCTCCTATGAAATAAGATTTTAATAATGTCAAACATGTTACCCCTATGCCTTGATCAAGTTAATATTCATTTGATGGAGTCAAATAAGCAATGAATGTATTTAAATATAGCCTCTATAATAATGGAACTACTTCATGGGAGTTGAAAACAAGATGGTTCAATAAGAAGTGAAACATTAAAGTTAAGGACATGGTCAGTTAAGATCAAAATGGAATCAAGGAGACCGCCATCCCTAAATATAAGTCAACTCATGAAGGAATTTGACCACATAAAACACTTAAAACAACCATGATGCTCCTTTTATTCCTTCCTTCATTCAAGGCAACCTCATTTCAAGGACAAATGTTAAGTAATTTTAGCTTGATCCTATTTAGCTTCAAGTTATGGAATTCCTTACTAACAATGCCAACTGCATGATGATGGAAGTTTGTATGGCAGCAATAACCTAAAAAAAAATATATCAAGTAATTAAAAATGAAATTTATAAGTACTACCTAGAAAATAAAAAACATTTGGTAAAACTTATTATATCTACATTTTATAATTCAACATACCTGCACATATCAATCCATATGACCACTAGGATTTGCTCTAATCTTGATAGTAGAAAGAATAGTTTCATGGTATAATTAACTAACTTTCCATATATTATTGTTTAATGGCCTCCCATGATATTTTTTCAATTGAATATTCATCACAAGAACCAAATTTAAATAGTTTAGTATCTTCCTATGTGTTTTAAAAGTCTTCAAACAATCATATATCTGAAATTTTGGTTAGATATCATCGAAGCCAAGTTCTAGTTACTACCATAGACCAAGTAGGATACTCAATGTTTTCTCCATCTATGACTCTAGAAGTCAATTTTTTATTTTCCTCTCCACACTGACATAAGTATTTATGTGTCCCCTCTTCATTGTCATTATCTTCAATAACTACAAAAACATGTCCTATATTTAAAAAAAAAACATTTTTTTATGACACTAGATGAAGATAAATAATGGGAAATTAAATGGTACATAATGAAGAATATTCTACCTAGATACACTATATTAGATACATGGTCAAAGTCATGTAATGGTGTCATATCTTTAAATTACAATTCTCATGGAACTTGGTATGTGTTAATTGGAATTAGAGGTCTATAAATCTAATCATCCATCCATTCTTATGATTCACACTCATTATAAATAGAGTATATGCATGCAGAATAGAAACATGCCAAATGTCTCATATGAATAGTCTAAGAGCCTACATTTGAGATTCAAAATAAGTGGGGATCACTTGAATTTGTTAAAGTCATATAATCCTCATACTCTTCCAAATTTTCATCATCCCTTAACCAAAAATGTCTATGAATAGTAGAATTTGGTTGAGCACCATGGCACATGTTATCATTACACCATTTAGTCATGCTTTGTGCATCAGTCAAATGATCCCCCTCATCAAATTTTAATTTCTCCATTGCAAGGGATCTTTTTTCACATGCTCTAACACCATCATGTTCCCCTTTTCCATGGCTATCCTTAATAAAACTCTAAATATGTTCTACACCAATGTTAGCATGTATCTAGGTCAACTAATAAAACATCTGTGCATTCTTGAACTATGACGTGAAATTTTCCAACCAAATTTAATGTTGATTGAGATGAATGTTCCTCTCAGTCAATTATCTATAGAATTCTCAAAAAAATTGTGCACGTACTTTGTACAATGTGATCAATCATCACTAATATAAAAATGGTACTCCATTAATATTTTTTGATCTTGCCCAATGCTATTATATGCATGCATGAATGTTATATGTATGAATATGGAAACTTGTGATGAGTTGTAACATTATGATTAAACTTCCATTTGTGGTTTAAATGTGTAATTTTTATAAAAGTCAACTATTGAACCAATCAAACCAAGTGGGAATGTGTCCTTGCTTATCTTGAATTTTTCACCAAACCATCTAGCCTTGTGTGTGCCTTACATACTCATAAACAATTTTTTCCCTAATTTTGACCATAAATTCTCAAGTGGGCATCTGTTTTATAACAAGTTAACATCTTTTAAGTTCTTTTCCATATTTTCAATTAATAAGTCACAGATTTGTATTTGCTCAAACCAACTAATTCCTATCTAATTTCACTTGTTTCATCTTCATGGATATAATTTTTTTAATTTTTGCAATCCACCACAAATTTTATAATTTCCATCCGAACATGCTTTATTATAAAAGAATTGTCCATCCAGTCTTTCACAAAAAATGGATAGAATAAATTCCCTAGGTAATTTTGATGGAACTTCTAGGCCACACTCCTACAAAATATTGTTAGTATATAAAGTACAAGGAATATGGTGTAAAACATCATAACACATTTAAAACTCAACATGTTACCTACAACAACAAGTGGTGCATGTGCAATTTATTATTATATAAAAGGTTTGTCCATATCAAAATATGTTTGACTAATATAAATTTATGGATGTTTTTCCAAAAACTTGGATTACAATTATGTTTGAGTAGTATTCAATAAATGTTTTGGATGTGGTTCACGGTTAAGAGAACCAACTCTTGTTTTGAATACATCTCTTGCATTGGGTGAAATTCTAGTGTTATCCTTCCGAATTATGTAACTCTTTTAAAGCATTGGTTAATAACTTGTCCTTTCATGGAAGTTGACCAGAGAATGCGTAGAGATCATTGGCATTGGGTTTATTAAGTATTTTACATATTGAAATTGATTTCATTAATGTTTTTTGTTTGTATCAAGTGTTCAGATTATTTTTTTAATCAATCATTTCCCCCCTATTTGACTACTTACTGCACAAGTTTTGATTATACATCGACAAACATTACAATATTCATTGCATGATTTAGGGCCTATAATATGATATGCATAGTTTAAGTTGTCAACATTTTTTATGTTTTCATCATCCATATTAGATGTTCTTACCCCTAATATGTACATGGTAGGTCTCATCTTTTAGTATCATGAGTCAAATTATGAAAGAAATTATCCCAATTTTTTTGAGTCATTCTTCTTGAATGGTGATTATAAATTTTGTTATAAATTGGTTTTAAAATATTTTCATTGACTTAAATTAAGTATTACATTTTCTATGCAAAATTCTTAGAGGTGTTGTTACTTATGGAACTTGTTGAGACTATGTTTTAAAATCTTCATTATTTTTGTTGATTACTGATGGGATGACATTTTCTTCATTATTTATTTCCTTATTATATTCTTCTATGAAATTTTATTTATTATGAATTTCATTATTATTTCTTTCAATGAAAATTTCTTCATTGTTGGGGGTAAGACATCATGCATATAGTCATCATCAACAAAATCAAAAACAATATACTTTAAATGTGAGCTTCCAACATTATCTAATTCATTATTATCAATTTTATCATTATGTAATTTAATATTGTGAATTATTTCATTATTGATTTAATTATATTTAATTTCATAATCATTCAATTTATTATTAACAATTGCATCAGTCTCTACAACATTTATCTCATTAGAGATAGTTTCTATAGCTTGTTTTAAACTAAGTGTTTGCATTCATACATTGCTTTTGTCTCTCACTTCTTGTATTTTATCAAGTGTTTTATTATTCAACTTCTTTCCCTTTCTCAAATGTGATCCATCACCCATTGGACAATTAATAGCCTTTCAATGGTAGGGTTCAAAAAATCACTTGATAACTCTTGTTCCCAAATTTTAATTACTATAGAAACATAAAGAGAATGTATGTTGGTACATATTTCTCAGTTTGGGTAAAGAATGGTTAGTAAAAAGTTATTTTTTGTCTATATCCAGTTAACGTGTACACTTTATATTATAAAACATATGCATTATATTATAATGCGTACATGTTATACTATAATGTGTATGAATTATACTATAATGCATATATGTTACATAATGTGTATGCATTACATAGCATGTACATGTTATGGCATAATGCACATGCATTATAAATAATGCATACGTGTTACATTTTCCAATTCAAATTTTGAGCCTTTTGGAACAAAAATTTCTTGGATTCTTGAGCCAAAAGATTGGACTTATCATTTTATAGATAAGTCTAAGAGGTTAGATTGAAAACAAAAAATTTAAACTTCCATTACCAAATACACTAGGAATTTCATCAACCAAATTTGAAAAATTATTAACATGTTGAAGAGCACGCTCTCCTCTTTCCATAAATATTATTTTTATAGCTTTTGGACTATTTTAAGGTTACAAACTATGTTGCTCTAACTATAGCTTTTTTAGGCCATCACATGCTGCAAATATACATGCCTATGCATGTTAATATAAAAAAAAAAATCATCCAAGGGAAAAACAAATTATATGGTCAAAAACTAGGCATAATTCTATAAACATTCAAAAAAAATCTATTTTGTATTTTTTTGAGGTAGTTAGGGGGGCACATGACTGGCTATCCATTTTTTATCATTTTTTAGGATTTATTTACTTAAAAATTAATAATATAAAATATTCACTAGTAAAATATAAAAAAATATAGTTCACAAACTATAATATGTTATATAAATATTCACCAAAGGGTTTCAAACAATACTAAATGATGTTCAAAAAATGGTGGGCCACACGATCATCTATCTAATCTATTTTCTTTAAAAAAATAGGAGTTCCTATTCAAATTTTAGATGTTTAACCTTGTTATACTTAATCATTTAATTTTTTTTTTTTTTTTTGGGAAGTAGACTTGAAGTGCTACAATTCATGTTCTTATAGCATCTTCAAATTTTGAGTGTATCTATTTAAAATTATCTACATAAGTTCAATTTTCTAAAATTTCAATAAAATCATGTCCACATGTAGCTTGTTTTTATCCCCAAAATTTGTGTACTTGCCCATTGGTTAGAGGGATAAAAGTCATAAATTTATATTGTTCTGATGCTTGTTAGGGTGATAAAAGATGTCTAGGCTAAACTTAGGAGGTTCTAGTTTTGAAAAGATATCCATTTTGTAAAATATATGGCAAAGGACATTAAATCCATTTTAGGGACACTAGTCATGTGGTGCTAGTGTCTTTATTATGGTGCTAGTGTCTATCTAGAAGAACACGAGGCACAAAGGGCTAGGATCAGGAAATGAGGGTTTGAGACTACTTTAGGGATGACTAGGGATGTTTGTGGCCCATACAAAGGATGTATAAGTGTGATAATAGGATATATATAATAGGTATATGGATAAATTAGGGATAATTAGTCTCATGTATCACTCTTAGCACTCAAATACCACTTTTGCATTATTACAGTTAACATTTACATAATTCCTTATTATTTAAATGTTGATTTCAAATATTGGTTTTAAAATAAAAGAGTCAAAGTCACAAATTCAAAGGTGTCAAAGTATTTTTGTCATCAAATTCATTTAGGCTTATATGTCATATAGATTCTTTGTTAAAAAATGTAAAAAATAAAAAAATTAAAAAATTAAAAATGTAATCGGATGCATTTTTTGTGGAAACTGACGTCCTTAGCCAATACAAATTGTGAGAGAGTCATAATGGATAAACTAGATGAAATATAAAATATTTCAAAAATGACTTGTAAACATATGGTAGAACAAAATATCTCTAAGGAAAGGATAAAAGACAACAAAAAGAAGAAAACAAAGCAAAATGAAAAAAACTACAAGATCTATATATTTAAGGTGCTGAAGTAGGTGCACTGAGATATTGATATTTATAGCAAACATATTCATAAAATGAAATATTTTATTAATGATATCTTTTATAAATTGGATAAAGAGGCATCTAAGCTCACTTGTCACAACAAGAAGCAAATTATTACATCCAGGGAAATTTAGATAGTTGTGTGATCATATATTTCTAAGAGATCTCATTAAACATGTTATTTTTAAAAATACCAAAGTTGTAACTGAGTTAAGCAATTCTTAAGTATCTATTGATGGACGTTAGAGGGAATGGAGGAATGAGTATTTATACACATCTCATTATCCATTAATAATGGGGTGATTTCGCTAGAGTGCTACATTTATTTTATTTTTAATACATATTTGTAAGTGTGATAAATACGAGGTGTGTTTCCTATTTTCCAACATAGTGTATTGCATAAGAAATGTTATGGAGATGTAGAAGTGAAAGTTGAACATATGGTTCCTTCTTGTAGTTCCCACACTTTATAGGTTGATGAGGTTCTATCAATGAATGGTTTATGGCATATGGTTTATGTTTGAAGTTACCACACCAATTCAATAGATGCGTTCTTGACAGTGAATGGTTTATGAGAAGTTGATGATGTTATTTCTCTAATTTTATTAATTCCTATGAAACACAAATTACCATGTAAGGCCTAAGGGAGGCAATGTTAGAAAATGTTAGTCCTCACATTGATTTGGGTTAATATTAAAAAGTGAATAATTACATGAGTAATAATTCACTAGTTATTATATTGGGTTAGTTAGTAGAATATATTTTCTATGATATTTTTGTGAGTTACAACAATATTACTTATATAGTTTAGTTGTTATTTACCTATGAGATATTCTAAGTTAGTGAGTATTCATAGGGACATAAAGAGTTAATTGTGTATAAACGAATCTCCATCATTAAAGGGAGACTTTCTTATATGTGTGTGTAATGCCTAAATTAATATGTAATAGGAAATTTAGAGTGTGTAATAGAGTGAAATTTATTATTATATTTTGTGATTATAAATCTCTAAACTATGTTTGGATCCAATATTTATTGTATGATTTAAATCAATTAATAATATCATTAGATTATCAACACACTAATACTATATAGAAGATCAAAGAGGAAGGCAAGGAGCAATGTCAATATGATAAGTTTGACAACCAAGTCAATTAAAAAGGAAAAGTTGACAGTTGAAACTATAATTTGAAAGGTATTTCAATTTTTTAAGGAAATTATCTTTGATGGTGTACTTTTTGAGTGATATATATTCTGGCCACATCTTCCATGTGTCATACTTCTTATGCACTATGACCACTAGGGATGAATATTCACTTTGTCTATGTCTAATAATACCCACATCCAACATCTCATATGCCATATTTTCAAATTTAATTTTCTAGGCATATGGATACTTATATGATATGATTTTTTATGGTTGACTCCCTAAAAGAATTCTAAAAGCATGATCATGTTCTCTTATTGGTGTTATTTATTTTTGCATGGCACTAAAAAACATTAGGTGGTTATCAATAATCATTTGTAGACTAGGATGTGTAGGTGCCTTTCTTGGTTAAAATTCAATAGAAAGGAATTGGGATACAAATATTTCATCCCCTTTTTGATAATATTCATCATCTGATGAAAACTAACCAAATTAGTAGATTTCACCCATTATCTACATAGTTCAAATGTTTTACCTTCTAAATGAGAATGAACAAACAATTCCTAAAAATTCATTTCTATTATTCCCAAGGTTATGAGCCATTGGACTTCCAAAACAATGTTTAACCCACCCATGAGAATATAAAACTTAAGAGAAGATAACTTGTAGTCTCCCATTAAAGGTTAATATTATGGCATTTCTTAAAATAATTTATTATGCCACCATCTACAATCATGACCTAAAAATATGGAGTTAGGTAAATGAAATAGTTCAAATGAGTAGCCAACTTATTGTTGATGAAGTTATGTGTACAACCTAAGTCAGTCAAAATTATCACATTATGTTTCTTGAGGAAACAAAAGGTGACCATACCTAAAAGTACATGACACAAGATAGTAGGTTGGTAAGCTTCAATTTCCTCTTCTATCTCTTCCTCATACTCACTTGAAGGTTCATCATATTCTTCATCTTCATTGGTTCCTTTGATTTAGTACAATTTTTTCTCATTACTTTTATGTCCTTTTCTCCACTTGCTATTATAGTCGAAACATAACCCTTTTGCATGTTTCTCTTCAATTTATTAAGGGGTCAATATTATAGGATGAGGAAAGTATTATGTTGGGGATTGTGTTCTTAGCCATTAGTGAAAAACCTTCATTTGACCATATCTTTTTCCTCTATCTTGTGTACTAATGTTATGGATTCAAAAAATGAATTTGGATTAAACATGTGAACATAAAGTTGAATGTTATCCTTGATCCCTCCTAAGAACATGTCATTCATGTTGTCCTCATTGATGTCATGCATATATAAGGATAGATTTTAAAATCATTAAATATAATCCTTGATAAGTAATGTTTTTCATAACTTTACTAATTAATTGAATTAGTTTTCAAATATGTTGCCATAGTGCCTCGTAAGTTCTTTAGTAAACACTAACCAGTTAATAGGAGGCCTTTATTTTTATTTTGAGCACACAACCACCTATACCAAATGAATTACTTAGGTTCCATATATGAGATGACATGAACACATTTTTTTCACATGGGGTGTAATTTAGATCAAATTATTTTTCCATTTTTTTGATCCAAGTGAGTGGATCCTTACAATCAACCTTGCACACTTCCAATTTTTGCATCATGTTCTTCAAATTGTTATTTGTGTTTTGAATGTTTTAGTTGGGAGAACCTAAATGGAATGGTGGAGGATTATTTGGATATGGAATATGAGCTAAAAGTGTGTTCAATTTCCCATTAATATTTTTCAATTGAGACTTCACTTCATCTATGTTACCTTTTATCGCATCATGATCATCTTTCTTCACCATGATTTGTAGATAAAATAGTATACCTTGCATATTAGATTGTATGTCTTGCTCACTATACTCAAGCTAACTCACTTTATGATCTATCACATAAAATATTAGAGAAAATTATCCAATAAATCCCTCTTCTGAATCCATCTCTTCATTTTTATGAGTTTTTCTTGGAGTTTTAGCACCCTTGCCTCATCCCCTAGTTTGTGGTCCTACCATAACAAGGCTGGACAATGTTGATACTGATTGTTACCTTTGACCCAAATTTTGCCAAGCATATTTGTAAAGATGTCAGACTTTAATCAAAAAATATAAATAACATAACTCAACTAGATTTTTTCAAGTTTTTTGAAAATGTAAATAATTCAAAAAAAAATTTCAAATGTAGCCTATAGAGTGAATTTATGAAAAATCCTAAATCGATAATAACTCAATCAAAACTTATTCCCAACCCATAATTTTTTTGATTTGTCTTTGAAATATTTTACAACTTTAATAAAAACATTGTAGATAAATTCAATACATATTCCAAGATATAAGATCTTCTATAAAATTAGGGTTTCACCCACTTAATAATTAAAATTGAAGATTTGATACCACTTGTAATGAAATTAATTCACTAATAAAGTAGTGTTGTTCCCAAAATCCATCACTTGTTTTTGTGGACAACATGCTGACTATTTAGGTCCTACAAGCCAAAATTCTCTCTTTCTTTCTTTCAAAACATTCTAAGCAGTTAAGTTTTCAAAAATATTCAAGCCTTTTCAGCTAAGGGAGTCACAGGTTCAATAGGCGGGCTTTCTTCAAAGGAAGTTCAAAAAACTTAAGGCTTTTCCTTAGCATTTTGAGGATGGTTCAATGCAAAGGCTCAATCAAAAGACTTAACGGCAGTCTTTAAACAATTGGAATGAACCATTGAACCATTGAACCCCACCTCCAAAAGGTTTAAAGTTTCAATGGGTTCAAAGGTTCAACAACTTCAACAAACTTAGAGAATAAAAGGAGTCAAAGAGATAAGGTTGAACCGTTGAACCTTGAACCAAAATGGTTCATAAGGTTCAAAGGTTCAATGATTTCAATAAGTCTGAAAGACTTAAAGAAAATAAGGAATCAAAGAGCGAAGATTAAACTATTGAACCATTGAACCTTGAACCAAAAGAGTTCAAAGGTTCAATGAGTTCAAAGCTTCAATGACTTAGATAGACTTAGAAAATCTAGAGAATTTGAAGCTTCAAAGAAATCAAAGAAATAAGAATGAATCATTGAACCATTGAACCTTGAACCAAAATGGTTCATAAGGTCCAAAGGTTCAACGAGTTCAATAAGTTCGATAGACTTAGAGAATAAAAGGCTTCAAAGAAAGAGAATGAACTATTGAACCTTGAACCCTAAAGGTTCAAAGAGTTCAAGGTTCAACGGGTTTAAAGAGTTTATAAGATCGAATGGAAGCTTCAAGTGAATGAAGGAAGCATAAGATTCCAAAGAAGTTCAAAGAAATGGTTCGATTGAAGAAGAAAAGAAAGTGAATGTGGTCCTTCACAAAAAATTGAACCATTGAACCTTTGAACCAAAAGAGTTCAAAGTTCAAAGTTCAAAGAGGTTTAAAGTGACCAGTGACATCCCTGTGGATGTCAAATTTAGGGTGATGGAATAACTATTGGTTTTCAAAAGACCTGAGAACAAGCTCAGTGACTAGCCCAAAAAGGAGCTGATGGAACCCGTAGAAAGTGAGAAGGTAGCCCCAAGAGCTCAGATTGCTTAAGAAGAGACAAAACATGGTAAGGAAGGAGAGAACAACTACAGGAAATCCAAAAATATCTATAGGAGAGTTATTTCCAGTAGGTGGAATAGTCCACCAGGTGGACATTAGGGAACACAAACATTCAAAGGTGTGGCCTATTTTTTGCATTAAGTAAAGGCAAATGCGCAGTTGTGTAAGCATCATTAAGAAGACTAGATAACCCATGCTGAGGAAGGGACATTTGAGATAATTCAGAATGCCAAAGTAAAGGCTGATGACCTATTCCATCATGGCCCTTTCATAGATATTCAATGCATTCAATTTAACATGGGTCATTTTTATGAAAACAAGTGCCCAAGTCTCTCTTGTAATGCTATATATTTTAATATCTCATTTTGTATAAGGGAGATCTCTCTGTTATCAGAAGTGAAGCTCTACCCAAATTGAAAGGCATTCTTGAGACTTTGAGCTCAGACTATTAATCATATTTTGTTAAATTAATGAGAAAGCAAGTGACCTTTCAAACTTTGTGTTGGAATAAGCTTGTGTCATCTAGAAAATTATTCTTATGTCTATTTCCTAAATACAATCTTGTCCATTTAATAAAACAAGTGGAAGTAAGCTGGAAGATGTCCTGAAGCTAACTATGAGAGACTTTGTGCTACCATAATTGCCTTCAATCTATGTTTAGTGTAAAGGATACTAGAGAGACTTTGAGCTCCCTTTATCCTTTGTAACCTTTTACTCTATTGTAGTTAAAGTGGATACTTTGGGATATGCTTCAAACTATTGTGTTCCTTTGTCCTAATTAGTAGGAGAGACAATGAAAGACTTTGTGCTTTTGTTGGTTTTTTGTGGCTTCTGTTACTACCCAAGAAGAATCCTGCTATTGAATGAATATCACTTCTGAAAGAAGAGAAGTGCCTTTCAGTAATTACACTAGAATTCTCCTCTATCCTATGAACATCATCTCTAAAAAAAAAGAGATGGATGGTATGATTTCACCCCTGTGTGTATTTTTAGTTTATATATATATATATATATATATATATATACATACTATAGTTTATAGGGAACCTACCCTTTCTAAGAGGAGAGATTTATCTCATTCTGGCTATGGTCACCACACCCATTTTATTGCATAAATCTCCTTATGTTGTGGTTGATGTAACCATTTTGCCGTTAGTCAACTGGTGACAAAATATTCACCCAATAAGTAGAATAATAGCAATAGGTCATAATATGACTAAAATAGATTAGAATATATGAATAAATGTCTAGCCATTTTGAGGAGGCAACCTCAAAAATCATATAATAAGAAAAAAATTCACAATATGATCCTCAAACACTAATCATTACCTCTTATTTATAGTCTTATTAGGACATGGTTATTCTATAGGCTGACCTAACTAGTGAAATAAGATATTAGATAAATGTAATATGATAAGGAAGGTTTATTTATAAGTCACAAGTTAGCCACACATATAACCATAAAATATATAGGTTAAGGGTGTAGCAGATATCAAGGTCTCGATGTATGTGCAATATCTAGAAACTTGTCACTTTATCTTTGAAATCCTAGGTCCACTTTTAATGATATATTTAGGACTAAAATGGGGAATAAGGTGGGTTGAGCTGACCTTAATGAATGCTTAAAAATTATTACCTATGTAATACTTTGAAAAATAAAGTCAACCCATGTGAAGTTCTCCCTATTAGGTATATCTATGTAATGGTTTTATTTTAATGAATGTTACATGTGATTTAGATTTTTGTACTTAATAAAAGGTAATCTTGGCTTAGATTAGGTAATTTATACTTGGATAAGACCTACTATTTTTGATTTATTGATAATTTTTGAAGTATAAGGTGTCCCCTTTGAATGTGCAAAAGTGTATAAGTGTTTCCTTGAGGAATGCTAGATAAGTATTGATAAGGAAATAGCCCAAAACCTATTATGTATTTATAAGGGACTCTTTAGGTAATTTCTCATGCCACTAACATGCAAAACATATAGATTAACCCATCAAGATGATTTGAATTTAAAAATGATTGTTGCGTGGCATGAGGATAAGTCTGTCAAAGTTTGGCACCTTCAAATTTCCATAGGCATATGAGTCTTGATGGATTCATTCAAAAGGTAAGAATATTTATTTAAGTATATAGATATAGTCTAAGTATTATTTTAAGCAAGTTAGGCATAGAATATAGAATTCCTATATGTGATTAATAGAAAATTGAGAATGTCAGACCATAAAAAGCATATGGATAGAAGAAAAGGGTGTGCAAAAACCATATGTGTGTGCACAAGTCATGTAAGATGAAGGTAGGTAAAAAATGACATTTCCAAGTGTCTATTACCATATTTTAGTGTCTATACCTATAATTATGATATTCTTGAATGACATGTTTTTTTGTATAAAAGAACATCTCAAAGGCAACATTATAATTGTGACTTGGGAATTTAGATTTTAGAATTCTATAAAATTAATACAAGACAAGATACTAAATTTAATGTTAGCATTCTATTTTATCTTTAGAGAGTTATACCCATAAATATTTATGTATTAATATAATATATAAATGTTATTTCAAATGGTAAAGTGGGTAGGTTCCCCCCTAACCATCTAGAGTCTACTTTGAATAAGCATTTTGAAAAAAAATGTTGATAATATATTAGTAATAATGTTGATTTTCATGTGATTTGAAATGAATATCCAAAATATAATATACTACATATGAGTATTTTATTACTTAAAAAACATTTTATTGGTAAAATGTCTACTCTCTATCAAATGAGTGTAGCATAAAAATGGAAGTCTTCTCATAAGGTTAAAATAACTTGACCTCATTAGTGGATATTTTAATAGTAATTGCCCTGAGGGTGCAAGGAATGCCAAAAGGAATGCATAAGTTATTTATTCTCATTTTTAGAGTATATTTCCACTTTAAGTGTTTCCTTGTTGAGTGTATTATGTAGACACCCCATAAACTAATCACAAATCATTCACCCATTATCTCAATTAGTGACTCCTCTATCATGAAATTCATATTATATCAAAAATGATGCCCTCTTATAAACTAATGTGGCATGAAATTTGCGTAATATTCGTAACTCACTTCAACCACACCCTTTTATCATTCTCTCAATCACTTTTAGCGTATTCCCTATCTCATTTTTGGATTTTAAAACATTTGGTTTAGTTTCTTTGGACCCCTAATGCATATTTAACATTTTTCCTAGCATGTTTAAGCCATCAAGGCTTTCCAAAACTCAAGTGGATTTTGACATGGCTTGAGATTTATAATTTATTTTGCCAAATTCAACTCATTATACACCTAATCTCAAAAGTAATTGATGCTTGGTTGATAAACACTCACCTTAACCCTAAGTAAAAATCTAAAAGACCTAAGTCTTTGTCAAGATCAAAATCTCTTGGCGTTTATCACAGTGTTAGAGTGTATAGGGCCTGTGATTAATGAGAGGAAGGCATGAAACTAAGGAAAGGTGAACACATGGCCCTTACTATTCCTAGCCACTCCTAGGCTAGTAGGGTAGACAAACCTTGGGATGAATGATTAATCTAAGAACCAAGTGGGCATAGTTGGTAGGCTGATGAAGGCCCACTAAAAATAAGACTATGACATTTGTGAAGTAGAGTGAGCATATGGTAAAGATAAAAGGGGTCTGAGAGGAAGTAAAGAAGTAGATGTGAATCCCATAGCAAGTAAGATTTATCCATGTGTAAAATGTAGAGCAAGGCCAAGAGATATGACACTCAAGTCTGAAACATGACTTGTGGTGACACCCCATTAGTCCTAGGGTGGTAAATTTTATAGGGCTCAAGCTCAATGAGATAAAGGTATGATTAGGGTCACAATCCTGATTTGCCAATTTTGATAGGTCTGATAATGTCTAGAACTAATAAAAAGGTGAGCATATGTCCCTCTCCATGCCTAACCCCTTCTTGGGATGTTATGGAAGTTAGACCTCAGGGTGAATGAAGGATTTCTAAGTGGTATCCACAATTTCAAGATGGGAACCAATTAGAAATAGGATGATAGAATAACCAGAGTCTATTATAAGGTGATGTGGAGCCCATATAAGGTAATATTTTACCATGTCATGAATGCAAAGTGGGGTGGGAAGATATGACATATGGTTCTACAACATGACGCGTGATAACCTCTAAATACATTCATCCTGACCCACTAATACATATTGTGTGGATCTCATTATTTTTATTTTTATAATGTTTTATGTGAGGATATTTTCATTTAATATCAGTGTGGTAAAATGAGAAAGTGTAAATATTCTTATTTTTTATAATTTTATAAAGAATAAATATATATTTTATAATGTGTTTTTCTTCTCACATTATTGTTTGATTTAAACTATTATTTTACAGTGGGAAATAAGAATTCAAGATATTTCAAAACTGTGGTTACACTAAGGACTTTAAGTAGTATCAAGTGAGTTATCATAATCTCTATTTGAATCTATAAACATAATTTTTGACAATTTTTACATGAAAAATTGGCACAAGCCACACACCTCTCACCCCTATCCTATGCAGTGTCCAAGTGTCCAAATATGTGGTGGCATGTTAGGAGGATGATGAACGAATCTATGAACATGGACTATTTTTAAGAGAGTTAAGTGATAGTGGTGAGGGTTAATGATATGGAATTTCAAGTGTTATTGTAGCCTAGAGGACCCATAATTTACACTAGACTCCCATTCTTACCCCCTTTTAAGGATGGTAGGGAAGTCAAACACTTGTTCAAATGAAGGCTTACTAGATGATAGTCACAGCCTTGAACTAGGAAAAAAGTGGATACAGGGTGGTAAGTTGGTTAGAGCCCATGACAAATAAGATCCCAAAACTTTTCAAGTGGTGTGAGTTTTTGAGAAACCTAAAAGGGTTCTGATATGTAGTAAAGAAGGTAATGAACATTAGAATCTAAATTTGATGGACCATCTAAATGTATCCAAGCCATTAATCTGAGAACACATGAAAAAGATGATAAATGCAAAAAATAGGTTAATGCTAAAATGTCACACCACAAACACCCATTGAGAACACCTATTGAGTGATCCCCCTAAAATTTTTTTTAGAATAATTAGAAAATTATCTCTTAACCTTTTAAAAATATGCCCAATATAAATTCAATAGAAGATATATTTTGATAGATATGTCTCAAACAAGAAAAAACAAGCTTTTGGTAGGTTATGTATTTCCTGTAATGAAATTACTTCAACAATAAAGTAGAACAACAATAATATATCACAATATGACTAAAATATTGTAGAATATATAAATAAAAGACAAGCCACTTTGAGGGGGAAACCTCCATAATATTCAATAAGATCAAAATTCACAATATGAAGATAAACAACTACCCACAACCTCTTATATATAGTCTACCTAGGCCATGGTTACTCCATAGGCCAACCTAATAACCAAATAAATGCATAGATAAATGTGAAATGACATCAAAGAGGGAAAATAAGCCATGTGTTAACTATTCCTATCCCAATACATGTGGTAGGTTAAGGGCATAACATGCCCTTCTCATTAAAACCAGCATTGTCCTCAATGTTGAAAAGTTTTGGATGTTGTAGAAAATGATCACCCTCCCAAGTTGCATCCTCACTACTCAAGTTCTTCCACTTGATGATATATTCCTTAATCTCTATGGTTCTTAACCTCTTAGTACATGTTTTTAGGATCTTATCTAGTTCCAAAATGACTTGTCCTTATTCATCTAGTTCTTGTAGCTCTATCTAGACTGAAACTTTATATCTAATGACCCTCTTCAAGTAGGAAACATGAAATACTAGGTGTATGCAAGATGAATGAGGTAACTCTAGCTTGTAAGCCACACTTTTGATTTTTTGTAGAACTTGATAACAGCCATAATACTTAGGATCAAGTTTTTTGTCATTTTTTTGTTGTTTCAAGGACATCTACTTGTAAGGTTATAAATGTACAAAGACCTAGTCACTCATGTCAAAATGTTACTCACTACAGTGTTGATATTCTTGTTGCTTTATCCTATTATGTTCCAAGGCCAAATTCTCTCTCAAACTAGACAAAACCTCTTGTTGATGTTGAATGTTCTCCTCAACATCTCAAAACTTGGTTTGCACCCTTAAGTAAGAAGTGATGAAAGGTGGATGGTAACCATATAGTTCTAGAATTGGGAACATTTTAGAAGAGGTATGGAAAGATGTGTTATACCACCATTTTTTAAGTCGTATCTATTTAATCTAATGGTTCTTTTTATCTAATACAAAACAACAAAGATACCCCTCTAAACATTTTTTGACCACTTTTGTTTGTCCATCAAATTGGGGGTGGTAAGATGAGCTATGAGCTAGCTGAGTACCCAAATAGGAAAATAGTTAAGTCAAAAAATTACTAGTGAAAATAAGATCATGATCAATTACAATTATTTTTGGGTTTTCATGTGATTTAATTATTTTAGGGACAATGGATTTTTATTCCTATTTTAGTTAAGAGTTTGGATTAATAAATCAATAAATAATATTTCAATAATTACAGTCCTAATTTATATAATTTATTTATCTTTTTTACCTTCTAAAAATAGAAAAAAATAAGGATAAATATAACTTATCTTGAAATTGGACTGAGATGGATGATACAAAGGCTAAAACTAGATGTGCAAGATTGGGACAGTGTCATGGATCTAAATCTAGATTTCATTTAGCAAAAGGATAGGAGCATCGAAAACAAGACACTTTGGGTCTGGCACTATTGTCCACTCCTACCACTATTATCCAAACTAGTCACAGAGACCTAAAACTTTTTGGGTTTTTGAATTATTCCTATGTGATTCTACCTATAAAATCTTGAGTGTTGATTATCAATGAAACTCATTGTAGAGATGATTTAATCTCTAAACAATAACTCCATCATACTTGATAAAAAAATATTTGAATCACTTGAGAAAGGGGGATTAGTGTGTAATATGCACTAAACATGTAATCCATACCCCTTATATGGTCATGCTACCTATATACCAATACTCCAAAGAGGGATCAATCCATATGTAGTTCTCCAACTTGATGTTCTTTGTGCAATACTGTGATGTGAATGCAAAAATGCCAAGTTGAGAATGTTTGAGGTGGCTAGGGGCTTATATGATGGTTTGAATATGTTTGTATCTATGTTGGGTGACTATATGTAGATAATAACAAAGTTTTCCTTAGTTTTTTATTTATATTCTTACTTGCTTTGTAAGATTTGTCACCTCCTTTGTAAATGATCTTTGGATAGGCTTTTATAGGGAACCATTTGTCATGGGTTAGATGTATTCATGTTAGGATGACATAATGAAGGATAACTAACAGATGGAAATGATTGTTGGAGCTCAAAATGCAAATGGATAGAAGTACCAAAAATAGGACACCCTAGGGTCTGACACTATAGTCCAAGTATGGTACTCATATCCTACAGGCTCGAGACCTAGGAGAATAGGATTGGCCTCAAAAAATGGTCTGGTTGAGATAGAATCAAGGTTTAGAAGGTTTCAAATGACCAATAATGATCAAAAAGATGTCTCAAAGGTTCATAAGAGCATGAAAAAAGGACCTATGGATAGGGTATCACAAGCCACACTCAAACTACCAATTTGGACATTTTATATGACTACATTTATTCCCCCCTTTATTTTAGTGTTGTATCAAAGTGAAATACTAGGATAAAGGAAAATTAGAACTCATATATGAACCTACCTACAAGGGTGAATCCCATGAAGATGTGTGATGTTTAGTGTGCATAGAGAGAGCACATTGTGTAGCATAAATATAAAAAATAAAAAAGGAGTAGATCAGTTATTACTAGACACATTATGTCTAAAATAAAAATGTATAAAAAGTTGGGTAAAAGAGAGAGGAAGAGAAAAGAATGAATACACCTCACCGAGTACGTGGACCAATATAAAACCTATTGTGATTTTGAGTGATGTTGTACCAAAATTAATATTGTGAATGGAGTTGACTGTTCAATTCCCTGAGAGTGGCTTAAGAATAAAAATACTGGACCTTTGGCTCCACCATCACCCACCAAATGAAGCTATGTTATCATGCATGTGTTAATCAATTTTTGGACTATGTATCCAATCCATCTAAGTAGGTGGCTCAAGAATACAAAGGATATTTAGTCCTTTGGCTCCAACATTGCCCACTAAGTGAAGTTATGAACTGATACTGGTATAAATGTGTGCTATATGAGATGGCTCATGAAGCCCATGAATGCTCTATAATCTAAAAATGTGGCATGGATAGATGAATGTGTACTAAGAACTAGCCCAATCTTGGCCACTCAAAAAGGTGGATATTATGCTTGTATACCTGGGTAATGAATTTAACTTAGAAAGAAAAGAAGGCAAATGTGTCATACACATTTCCCCCAATCAATGGTGTCTATAACATGGATTTTGATCTGGAAGTTATACCAATGCCCAATCTAAAACTGGAAGCAAGAGCCATCATGTTGTGCATGATGTGCCATATATTTGGATAATCTAAGTAAAATTATATTGAAACTACCCAATCTAAACTAAACTTAGATTTCTATCTATTTCTATAAAATTTAGGTTTTTTGTTGTTTGGATAAGAGCACCAAAAATAGGAAACTTTGTTGTTCAATGTTATAGTCCAAATATGACATTCTTGTCCTTTATTATTTATGATGATTATTCTATATTCATCACTATCTTTTTAGTCTATTCTGCTTGGTTTGAATTTTGAATGTTGTTCTGAATGTTTTGAAAATTGATTTTTGACTGGTAGAAGGCTCTGATCTCTATGACAAAACCATTGTTTGTTTCCCCCTCTTCTCAGGTTAGGAATGAAGACCCTACAATGACTTCCCTCAGAAGAAAGATCCCTAAAAGTGTATTATGTTACAAAATACATGATATAACAATGATAATTGAAAATATGTCTCAAGATATAGCATATTTTGTATTAGAGATTGTTAGATCAATAGGGGTATGCCTAGATAGATGCAATAATGTAATAGCATGTGCAGGATATTGAACTAAAAGTGTAAATTTGGTTATTTATTAGTTGTCAAGGAGGGATGGAGCACTATTTCCATCATGGCATCCAATAAAGTAATATAATGCATGATGAATATCATAGCATTGTAAATAATTGAGAAGCAAACAAGCATGTAAGGCAAGAAGAAAATGCATACAAAAGAGGCCAAGGGGCCAAGAAAATAATGGACATGGTTAGATGTCACTCAAACTTGGAAAGAAAACATAAAATGCATGTTCAAATACCCACATACACATATAATTGAAAACAAGCAAGGTTGGCATGAGGGTCACAAGCACATAGAAGAGTACAAACAAAAGACATTGACAAATGTCCTAAGGCAAACACAAGAGAAAAAATAGGAATTGATAAATGAAATCACATCTAGCTACTCAATGCAAGAAAGGAAAAAATGTAAATGCTAGAAATAATATCAGATATAACTAATCAAAAAAAAAAGTGAAAGTATACTAAACATGTAGTACAAGACTAAGTAGATGCTAAGAAATACACAAGTGCTATATACTAGTGAGTGACGATAGAGTAATCTATGTAAGCTAGTAAGTAATGTACATCATCATGATAACTAGAGTGTGTGGTGTAGAAAAGACATAACCTAGATGTGTAGTCTTGTAGAAGATTCTCCCAGTGGGTAGATATGTCGATGTATGTCTTGAATGTATAAGTAGGATGCCTATTTAATGGGTAAAGTGAAGCAATTAAGGATATGAGTGTCACTGCACACACTAAAAAAAGATCAAGTGAATCATGGTGATGTAGATAAATTGACAAACAATAACATATAACAACAAAATATAAGTCTAACATGGTAATAGAAATGTAAGTCATGGATAATGCATATAGTTGAAAATGTTTTTGGTGTTTTTATATGTTATATTGTTTTTGGTATTTTGAGCTATTTGAATGTTTTTGTAGTTTGACATGTTATATTATTTTTAATATTTTTTGAAATAAGCTATGTACAAGCAAGCAAAAATATACTATGTATAGGTAAGCTAAGAAATTATGTACATGTAAAAATTAACTATGTACAAGTAAATGAGTAAATTATATACACAATGGTGTAAAAAGACTAAGTTGGAGGGGGTAAAGGGTTCAAATATGGATCCCATTGAGGATAGAGATGGAAGAAGGGATCATGTCCGTCATCAAATGCCTCAATATCATCATCATAAGTGTCATCATATGTCACAGGCTCTGTATACATGGTGGTTATCTCCTCAGGTATCATTAAGATCCATGTGGTTTGTGTTGTTGGAGATCTATCACTCATAGTGGTGTCATCCTGCTGAAGGTGAATTGAAGGTTTCTCTAGTGTTGAATATGTTGGTTCATCTCTTGGGAATTTAACTCTAGTAGTAGATAACCTCAATGGAATTGGTGGAGTTGATACGGATGGTGGTATAATCTAAATAGTACCCTAAACTTATAATTTATCTAATCTATATTGTAAATTTATACATGAGTCTATGTCATGGCTTGTGATTTTATAAAAGAGAAAAACTCATTGACCATCCTATCATGATAACCTGCTAATAGATTTATGTCATATTGTAGGTAATATGATTAATCCATGATCAAGTAATATTTATAGCATCATCTATGGTTGATGTTGTGTGTTACATGCCTAAATCTTAATGACTAGATCTATATCTATAGAGGTAACCATGTGGATTGTATATTCCAAGTGATCTATTTATGACTATGAATATGTAATATATCATGCAATTATAGTGTGAGATGTTGAGTGATGTAGGATGTGTGATGAGGGATCTAGAGTCATCTTAGTACTCTCTTAGGCTAACTGGTGTAAACCTCAATCCAAAAAAATAATCATCTATGAGTGTGGGTATCTTATCATCATCTAAAGTAGCCTAGGAATCTATATCAACATCATCCACATATGGTAACTTAGAATTTACCACAAGAGATAACTGTGATATGGGAGTCTCATCAATTGTAGTAGTAGAAGATAGAGGTGTTATGGGAGTAACTATAATTGATGGAGTAACCATGACTACCTAAAGAGTTATATCTATAGAATCAATTGAGATTATTGGAACTGTTATCATTAATTATGTGATTATAATAGGTGTAGGAATTGTAACTGCTAGAGTAACTGGAATGACTGAAGCTGTTATAACTAGTTGAGTGTTTGGAGCTAAGGAAAAAACTATAATTGGAAGAGTGTGAGATGCATTAGTCTCTCATACCTTATATGTATGTATCTAGTCAAGATAAATGTAATGAGGTAGTGCTTGAACTATTATATGAGGTGTCCCATTTGGTGAAATAGTCAAAGATGAATATAATTCTATAATATCTGAATGGTTGATTATATGTTGGGCATGTGTATAGGTATACTTCATGTAAAAACTTAACACATCAATGATTTGTAGATTAAACTACCCTCATAGAGTGTATCCAAGTAAAATATTATAATGAAGTGGTCCTAGCATGACCTAGAACTCTATAGAGAGGGTTTTCGGCCCTATCATGATATCCAAAGCAATGGTGCCTAATGTTTATTATGGTATATCATCAAACCATCTAATGTTCTTATATGAATTGTACATGGATTCCATATCTATGCCCATGGTATATAAAAAATTAATTTATATATGTTAAGTATGGAACCACTATCAACTAAAACTCTCTTAACTGCACTAGTTTTGAGTTGAGCTTGTATGAACAGTGATAAATTTTGATCAATAACTGTCTTAGAAGGCATGTCCTCATAATCAAAACAAATAACATATTCTATAGTTTATAATATGTTGACCACTGATGTAAAATAAGAAGGCTCTGATTGATAGGCATAAAAGTCTGAGTGAGTGCTTGAAAAAGAATGTCCTTGAACACATTTAATTTATAGAGAAGTTCTAACATGAAAATCTTAGCTGATGTGTTTCTCAACTAATAAATGATATCATATACCTTTATATGGATCTGTCTATGCAAGTGGGTTGGGCCTGGGATGGGAAGGAATAGGAGAGTTGCGAGGTTCCTGACTAGGCAGGGGAGGCATGGTGGTGGATTGAGTAACATCTCTAGCCACATTATCTACTATCTATATAGGATTAGTAGTATATATGAGAGGAGAGTATAGATAATTGATAGGTCAAGGTGGTAGAGGGATAAAGGGTGTCAAATGGGCTCTCTAGTGATAGTTAGTGACTTGGGGAAGAGTAAAATAGACCATGCAACATGACTCAACATGAGATAGAGACTCCAAGGAAGGTGAGACAAGAGTTATCTTAACATGTTTAGTAATGAATTTCTTAGTACCATCCCATATTATAAAAAGTAAGCATGAAAGAAAAATAATGAAGCTTAACATTAACATATAGTAAACTTCATCATTCATATACATGATAGGACCGAGTATGGACTCCTTATTGTTTGCAAAAATTGTTTTGAAATAAGTGAGATCCATGTTTGATTTTTATGTGAAATTTGATTTATATGTTTCTATGAACTGTGTTACCCATTATCTTTATTTTTTTAGTGTAATAGTTTTTATGGATGCATATGCTTTGTAAAACATCCCATGAGAATTTTGTTTTATCCCACATGCATGAGAAGTAGTAGTGACTTAGATTAGACTTAGTATATAACTGTTGAGGTCAATTAAAGCATCCATAAATTTATTGTATTGAGCTTGCTCAAAGGAGGTTTCCCCTTGGAAGTGGCTTGCGATCAATATAATCATTTTAGTGCTTCTACTAATTTTATAAATCTAATATTTTATATATTTATAACAATTTTTTGGAGGATCCTCTTATCTGGTATCAGATTTCTTTCCAAGGCCAATTTGTTTTCAAAAATTCTTGCCTCTATTCTATTGCATAATTCCCTTTAATAATTTTTCAAAAAATCTTAACTTTATTTTATGGCATAATTCATTTACATAATTTTTTGTATCACAATAATCTATTTCAACTCAAGGTAAAACATGACTACATAACTATGGGAAGTGCTTGGGTGAAATCCCTAAAATGCATTGTGAGGAATATCACAAGAAACCCAAAGTAGCTATCCCATTGAGAAGACCTGCCAACAAAATGGGCAACAACCCCTTCCCAATTGAGTAGTTCCCATTTGTGAAGAAAACCAAGAGCTGTCATTGAGAGATCAATCTGTGGCTAAAAAAATTGGAGAGTAGTACTTGCTTAGATGGCATTGGTGGCTAGAGTGATATCTGTAAACCATTGACACTTGGGACCCATTTCTATCAGTTTTAAAATATTACCGTGGAGTATCATAAAAATTTCCATATCAGATCTTCAGACTTGTCATACCAATTTTAGCGTATTACCAACAGAGTATCAAAAAATTGACATATCATATCTTCAGTAGAGTATCATTAGTTTGGCCATACTAGTTTCATTAAATTACCCATAGAGTATCATAAAATTGGCATATCATATCTACAAACTTGTTTTAGCATATTCTCAATAGATGTGTTTTACAGAACATAGAAACAAGAGTAAATTATTTTTCATTTTTTCCATATCTCTCCATCTATCGACCTATTGATCCTCAAATTTTATCCAAACACTTAAAATTCCATTCCCCACATCTTCCTCTTTGAGGTCCCATATCTTTATTCCACTCCTAATTCCCATAAATATTAATTTATCTATTTTTTAGGTTTTGCCATAACTTCTATTTTTGTCCATTTGCCTCAAAAAATTTCCATAGTGTTCCTCTCACCTTTCTAGCCATTTGACCCTCTTTGATAAATTTTCTATTTTTTCTATTTTCACTTCTAAAATTTCCCTTGCCTTCATCAATCCTACTCCCATTGAAATTAGTAAAAGTACCTTTACCCCTTCCTATTTTTCCCAAATTAAAAAATTCTCATACTAAAGATGTTTTAACTCTAGTTTTCCTACCCATTTCCAAAAAAAACTCTTATTTTGGTAATGGTAGTAACCCGAACAAGAGAAAAAAATATGAAGGATGAAATTGTTGCCCTTAAGACCCACATCAAAGATCTTGATAAAAAATCTTGGCCTTAGTCTTCAACATATCACCATGAACAATAGAAAATATCCAGAGTCCCCTTTAGACACTAGGTTTTCTTGTTCTAGCACTTTTTATGTGTTGAGGCTTAATTTTAATCGATTCAATTGTGTAGATCCAACTAGATGGATCTATCGAGAAGAATAATATTTTAGTCTACATAATACTCGAGATGCCAATAAGGTCCTGCTTGCCTCCTTTCACTTGGAACATGGAGCCCTTCAATGGTATCAATGGTATAGCAAGGCTAATGATGAACCCATATGGACTTATTTTTGTATCCTCATTTTTTAATGGTTTGGTCCTAGTACTTTTGATGAATTCACTGGAGCACTCACTAAACTTTGCCAAATAGGAACTATGAGAAAATATCAAACAAAATTTGAAAAGATGGCCAATAACACAAATATTATTTGATGATTTCTTCAATAGTTGTTTTATCAGTAGACTGAAGGATGCAATTTGATCTAAGGTCAAAATGTTTCATCCCAACATGATGATGGATATGTTAGTGTTGGATAAGTTGGTAGAGGACAAGATCATAACTCAACAATGATTCAAATCCAATTTTAATCCATTCAAAAATATAGTGCCACAATTATCTCAAATAATGTCAACCCTTAGAACCACTCTTATTAGGCATTTGACTAAATTAGAGATGCAAGCCCATAGATAAAAAGGATTGTGTTATAATTGTGATGATAGATTCACTCAAGGACATCGATTTATCGAACAAAATCTCTACCTATTATATGTAGGCTCTCTAATCAAAATTAAAGATTGAGAAGATGTTCAAGATACAATAGATGATTTGGAAAAAGCTCAATCAATTATGGAACCTACTTCTCAAGAAGACCAACTAGATATCTCTCTCCATGACTTAGTAGGAGTCACCACCCCACAAACTATGCAAGTCACGGGTCACTTTAATAAATTCCCTCTCACAATACTCATTGATTTTGGTATCACTCATAACTTCATTAACCCTCGATTTCCAAATAGGGTGATTATTTTGTCTATCCTTTCTCCAAATTTGAACTCATCATTGCCAACGGGGGCACATTACCTTATAAAAGAAAGTATCATAATGTGTGTATCTCAATTGGAGATTATAACTTACTCTCTAATATGTTTGACTTGCCTTTAGGTGGATGTGATGTTGTTTTGGGAACCCAATGGTTATGCACACTTGGACCTATATTATGGTATTTTATTGAATTATGGATGTAATTTGTAGATAATAGTCAAAAACACACATCGAAAGGCTTATAATCAGGGTCTCTTAGCATCATAAGTTCACATCACATATAAATTTTTTTTATAAGAATTCACATGGCATCATTACCTAGCTCTATTCCATTCAAATTCAACCATAAACAACCTCCACTACTCCTACTTTTTAAACCATAATGCATAGGTATGCAGGTGCCTTTATTGAACCCATGGGATTTCCACCTTTATAGCCAGAATAACATGATATTTATCTCCTTCTTAGAGTGTTCCTCCCAAAATCCATCCCTATCGCTACCTATTTCATCAAAAGACTAAGATCGAGATGCTCGTTTGAGACTTACTAAAGAAAGGTATTATTTTCCCTAGTATCAACCCATATTCTTCCCTAATTATCCTTGTTTGGAAAAAAATATGGGTCATGGCACTTTTGCATTGACTTTTAAGCACGTAATCACATCACAATCAAGGATAAGTTCCTAATCCATGTTATTTATGAGCTTCTTGATGAGCTTCATGGCACTCATTTTTTCTCTAAGTTAGATGTCTGCTCTAGATATCACTAAAACCAACTTCATGAGGATGATATCCTGAAGAAAACTTTTCACATGTATGATGGTCACTATGAGTTTTTCATCATGCCTTTTGGCCTCACTAATTCTCCATCAACATTACAAGTACTGATGAATAAAATATTTTGGCCCTACCTATGTAAATGCATTCTAGTCTTCTTTGATGATATCCTTATCTATAGTAAAACATGGTCTGAGCATCTCCAACATCTAGAGCTCACACTGTAACTTCTCTCTGACCATCAACTTTGTGTAAAATAGTCTAAATATGCTTTTGGATAGGATGAATTAGATTATCTTAGGCATATTGTTTCATCCCAATGGGTTTGGGTGGATCCTAAAAAGATAGATTCCATGACAAATTGGCTTCATCCTCAAACACTCAAGAGCTTCTCTAGTTTTTTGGGGTTGACTGGATACTATCGTAAGTTTGTCAAGGATTATGGGAAAATCACATCTCCACTAATATCTATGTTTAAAAAATATTTTTTCACATGGAAACAAGTTATTGAGTGTACATTTCAATAATTGAAACAAGTTATGCATACTACACCTATTCTAACTATGCCAAATTTTTACAAGACCTTCATTATCGAGAGCAATACTTGTGTCAATGGACTTGGTGTTGTTCTCCTCCAAGACTGATACCCTATTGCATTCACTATCAAAGCCCTTTTTCATAATAATTTAGTACTCTTTAAATATGATAAGGAAATGATGGTTGTTTAACATGCAGTATAAAAGTGGTGGCCATACCTACTGAGCAATTATTTTTACATCAAAACTTATCACCAGAGTCTAAAATATTTCCTAAAATAATGGGTCTCTACCCCATCACAATATAAATGGGTTAGTAAAATAATGAGTTATGACTATGATATCACTTATAAGAAGGGTAAGTACAATATTATGCTTGATGATCTGTCTCGCATATTTGCAAACCAAGCCTCCCTTTTAGCTATTTCTATGCCTATTCCAAAATGGGTAGACACTTTACAATAGGGGTATGTCAGTGACTCCTCATTATCTCAAATCATTCAATGGTTGGCCACTAACCCTTCTATTATATCATATTTTTCTTGGGATGGTGCTTCCTTGTGATACAAGGGTCATATGGTGCTTCACCAGAGTATAGACCTTTAGTAGGTTATAGTTTATGAACTCCATGATTTTCCATCTACATGTCACTCAGGGTTTCTCAAAACTTATGAGCGAGCATAGTGCAACTTATTTTAGAAGGGAATGAAAAATATAAATTAATAGATGATGGTTAAATGTAATACTTACTAATACAATAAGGGTGAAATGACACTCATCCCTAGGTTACTCAAACCCTTGTCCATCCCTACTATGATTTGGACTAATATATATGGATTTCATTAAAGGGATCCTTAAATCTAGAGGGAAAATAGTGATCTTGGTTGTGATTGATTGTCTCTCTCAATATAGTCATTTTTTTGCCCTCAATAATCCCTATACTACCTCCACAATCACACAATTTTTTTAGGACCAAATTTTCCATCTTCATGGCATTCCTTCATCCATTGTCTCAGATCATGATGCAACCTTCACCAGCGATTTTTGGATATAACTATTTCATCTTACAGGCACTCAACTGAAGATGAGTTCTGGGTATCATCCCCAAATGGATGGGTAGACTAAAATTATTTAAAAATTCTTAGAGACTTTCCTTTGTTGTTTCACCTTATAACAACAATATTAGTGGGAAAAGTGGCTCTCTCCCATCGAATGGTGGTACAATACCTCCTACAACACTTTGATTTAATTGTTTTGGAAATATTAGTGTATTATTCCTAATTTAGTTAAAGGTCTAGAATAATAAAATCATTAAATAAATATGCAATAATTAAGCTACTAATTTGTCTAATTTGACTCTAATTTTAACCTTTCTAAAAATAATAATAAAGGAGAGAAAATAATAGTTATCTAGAAATTAATTGAGATGATTGTTGTAGGGTCTAAAATTCACTATGTAAACCTAGGACACTATCATAAATCAGGATTTGGACTTCATTTTATGATTGGATAGGAGCACCAAAATAGGACACCCTAGGTTCTAGTGTTATAGTCATCTTCTACATCTATTTTCAAGAGATTTGAGCTTTTTGGGTTTTATTTGTTGTGTCTGTGTGAGCTTACCTATGAAATTTTGATTGTTAGATGTCCAAAAAACTCCTTGTAGAGATGATTTAGTATTAAAACCCTAGACTCCATTATGATTTGACAAACTTTGGGAAAGAGGGGGGGTTAGTGTGTGTAAGATGTACTGAACATGTATCTACACCCCTTGTGTGGGCATTCTACCTACATACCAATACTCTGAAGAGGGATCAAGTCATATGTATTTCTCCCACTTGATGTGTTTTGTGTAATTATGTGTATGAAGATGAATATGCTAAAAATAGGTGTGCTTGAGGTGGCTAGGGATAGGTTTAAGGATTTTAATAAGCTTGTAGTAGTATTCGTTGGCTATATACAAAGAATAGGGAAGATTACCTAAGTATTCTTGCTTGTATTCTTGCTTGATTTGTGATATTTTCCAACCCTTTCCAAATTAACTTTGAATGGGATTTTATAGGGATCTATTGGTCATGGGTTGAATGTGCTCACATTAGGCTAACAAGAAGAGGGATAAGAACTAGAAGGAACTGACCATTGGAGGAAAAATACACTTAAACAAGAGCATCAAAAAATAGACACTAGAGGGCCCAATGTTATGGTCCAAGTTGGGCACTATAGTCCTAAAGGTATGGGACCTAAGGGGATAGATTTTTCATGAAAAGAGTGATCTAGTTAAGCTGGGATCAGATTTGGAAGGCCACAGATGATTGGTAATTAGTGAAAATATACCTATGAGGATCATGAGAGCAATCAAGAGAGACCTATAGGTTGGGTGTCATTAGCCACACTCAAGTTACCAATTTTCACATTTTATATGACTTTATTTGCCCCCTCCTTTATGCTAGTGATGCAAAAAAACAAAATACTAAGATAAAGGGAAAATAGAAAACATACTTGAACTTACCTATAAAGGTGAAACTTATGAAGCTATGTGATGCTAGGTGTGTGTAGAGAGAGCACATTCTGAAGTGTAAATC
This sequence comes from Torreya grandis, assembly GCA_037957365.1. Taxonomy (NCBI): domain Eukaryota; kingdom Viridiplantae; phylum Streptophyta; class Pinopsida; order Cupressales; family Taxaceae; genus Torreya; species Torreya grandis. Next base: position 422,824 of record JARHVA010003467.1, on the reverse strand, counting down.
TACAAGAAAAAAATAAAGATTAGATCAATTCTTACTAGATACAATATATCTAAAATAAGAACATATAAAGTTGGGTAAGAGAGAGAGGAAGAGACAGGAATGAATACACCTCACCTAATACATGAACCAATACAAAACCTATTATGATGCTAAGTGATGTTGAGTAATGCTGAGTAATATTGAATGATGTTGTACCAAGAGTAATATCACAAATGGAGCTGAGTACTCAATTCCTTAGAAGTGGCTCAAGAATGTAAAGGCTGGCCCTTTGGGTCCATCATCACCCACTAAGTGAAGCTATGTGATCATACATATGTTAATCAATTTTGACTCTGTGTCTAATCCCTTTGAGTAGGTGGCTTAAGAATACAAAGGATAGCTAGTCCTTTGACTCTGTCATTACCCTATGAAATGAAGCTATGAATCGATACTGGTATAAATGTGTGTCATATGGGATGGCACGTGAAGCCCATGACTTCTCTAAAAATTGAAAATGTGGTGTGAATATTTGAATGTATACTGAAAACTAGGCCAATTTTGACTAACTTGAAAAAGGTGGAGATTATGCTTATATGAAAGCCACTCTAAAACTAGGCTATAAGCTTATGTGGAAACTACTTGGAAATGTAGAAGTTAGGCTTTTATGAAAGCCACTCCAAAATGATGCCAACCACCTATAGATGGAATAAGGTATGCAACTACTGATAATGCTTGGGTAATATACTGAACTCAAAAAGAAAATGAAACAAATGTGCCACACATATTGCCCAAATCATTGGTGTCTGAAACATGTATTTTGATTTGGAAGTTATATCAACTAATGTATCTAAAATTGGAAGTGAGAGCCATCATGCCATGCATGATGCCCCTACATCTAGATTATCTAAGCAAAAGTATACTATAAACTATTGATTCTAAACTAGTATGAATGTGAAAAACTATAGTTGAACCTACTTTTAGAAATTTTGGTTTTTTTTTTCTTTTTGGATAGGAGCACTAAAAATATACACTAGAGGGTTTGGTGTTGTAGTCCAATCTTGGCATTGTTGTCTTGGGCTAAATCTGATAAATGTTTTGATATTTTCATTATCTACTTGGTATGTTCTATCTAGTTTGATGTTTGGTTATTATTCTAGGTGTTTTGAATAAGCTTTTCTTATTGTTAAGAGCTCTGATCTCTATGATAAAACCTCTATTTGTTTCCCCCTCTTATAAGGGTAGAATGAAGACCTCAAAATGACTATTTTTAGAATAAATATCCCTATAGGTGTGTTATACTACAAAGATACATGATATAACAATGATAATTGACAAGATATCTCAAGATATAACATGGTTTTTAATGAGATATTGTTAGATCAACAGGGGTATGCCTAGATAGATATAACAATGTAATAGCATGTGAAATATAATAAAGTAGAACTAGAAGTCTGGTTAGTTATTAATTGTTAGTTATCATGGAGGGATGGAGCATGATGTCCATTATGGCATTCAATAAAACAAGATAATGCATGATGTGGATCATGGCATTGCAAACAATCAAGAAGTAATCAAACAACAAGTATACAATGAAAAAATAAAGAAGCATATAAGAGTGACCAAGGGTCCAAGAAAAAAAGGAACATGGCCACATATCACTCAACAAGAAGGCAAGCATATAATGCATGTTTAAATGACCACATACAAATATAATTGGAAACTAACAAGGTTGGTACAAAGGGCATAGGCACATATAAGAGTAAAAATAAAGGACATTAGCAAATATCCTAAGGCACACACAAGAATATAAGAAAAGGACATTGGCAAATGTCCTAAGGCACATAAAGGAGACAAAGTAGGAACTAATAAATGCAATCACATCTAGTTATGCAAAGCAAGAAAAAAAGGCATGTAATATTGGAAATATAATTAAATCTAACTAATCAAAGAAAGAAGTGAAAGTATGTAAGACATATAGTACAATACTAGGTATATGCTAAGAAATATATGTGTTATATACTAGCGAGTGTTGATAGAGTAATATATGTAAGATAATAATTAATATACATCAACATAATAACTAGAGTGTGTGGTGTAGGAATGGCATAATCTAGATGGTGTAGTCATGTAGAAGATGCCCCAAGTGGGTAGATATATCAATATGTGTCTCAAATGTAGAATTAGGATTTCCCCTCAATGGGTAGAGTGAAGTAATCAAGGATATAATGTCACTACACACAATCAAGGAAAGATCAAGTGAAGCATGGTAATTATTGACCATTTTTTTGCCCAACAGGACAAAAAATCAGTCCCCCTTCTTTTTTTATGCTATTCTGAGATAGTACTTTTGATTTTACACGAGTCTTTTAATTTTTACACACTAAATTTTTTTTACAGACTCTGCAGATTTTCTATAGACTCTGCAGGTCTATTTCTACAGACTCTGGAGGTCTATTTCTATGAACTCTGTAGGTGAAGTTTCTATAGATTCTAGAAAGAAGTTTTCTATGGACTCTGCAAGTTAGTCTTTTGGTGCATGAAGAATTAGTTCAGAGAGTGTTGGGTTTTACAAGGCTTCTTTAGGCTCTTATTTGAATAAATTCACAAGGAAGGTTGGCATCACTGAACCATTGAACCATTGAACTAGTTTAATGCCTTGGTTTAAAATCTTGGTTCAATCGGCAGGCTCATCACTCAAGTTCAACACAAATTTCAATGCTTGGTTCATCGCTTTGGTTCAACATCCAAGTTCAATAGCCTAAGTTTAAATGGCACGGTCCAGTGGCTTTTAGTTCATTTATGAGTTCAATCACTTAGTTCAACAAGCTCGATTCAATGCTCAGTTCAAAGGCTCGATTTAAAAAATGCTTGAATCATTGAACCTGTTCAATGGATTGGTTCAACGGTTGGTTCAAAGGAGTGGTTCAATGGGAAAAGTTCAAAGGCTTATTTTAAAGTGGCACTGTTCAAGTGAATGCCATGTAGTGTTAAACTATTAAACTGTTGAACCATTTTTGGTTCAATCAGTCGATTTAATAGCTGGGTTCAAGGGAGCATCCTAAAGCTAAAATGGCAAGTGACCTTACAGAGGGCAATTTTGAGTCCAAAAGCCCTTGCGAAGGGTAGGGAACACTTCAAGGGTAGCTGAAGGATTTCAAAATGTGAAAAAATCTTAAGGAATTGAATTCTTTCAGACTTTTTGTCTAAAGGAACTAATTTTGACAAAAAGTCTAAAGGAATTTAGAGGAAGCCCATGATCTCAAAAGGACATGAAGAAATCAAGGCAGCCATTTCTCGTAGACTTTTTGTCTGTGAGAAAAAAGCTCGCAGAGAAAGCCCGTAAAAAAGGCCCAAAGGAATTTCACCAAGGACAGTGACGTCCCAGAAGCCATCAACTTTAATTATATGGATTAGCCATTGTTTTTCAAATGAAAATAGGTGCATGGATGTCAAATTTAAGATAGTGAAATAGTCATTTGCTTTTAAATTGCCTAAGTGCCAACCATGAAAAGAGCCCAAGGAACGCAGAGACCTGCTAGAAGATCACCCTTGAGGGATAAAGGAGCAGGAAGAGACAAAGTAGGAAGAATACAAGGTGTATAAAGAGACAAAGCATCCAAGTGGTGAGAGGAGATGTCAATTCAAGGATTTATTCTTGCAGTTGGAATAGCACTTGCCAAATGGACAACTAAACGATGCAAACAGTAAGTGGCGTAACATGTTTCCTCTAGTTTACATTTATAAGTAGACAAGCCATGCAAATTCCTTGAAGGGAGTAGTTTGTTTGTAGAGAAAAGGCATGAATTGCATTTCCTCATTAAGGTTGGGATGCCAAAGTCAAATCAGGAGCCGAAAATCAAATGGCTCCCTCTTCCCAAGGATCAGAGCGGATATGGGCTAGCTTGCAAAAAGAGTGCCAAAGTCTTTCCTAGAAAGTGTCCAAGTTCTTTCCCTCTTTCTATATATTTTAAAATTCTCATTTTGATATGGATCCACTCTCTTAGCCTTAAGGCAAAACTCTGCCCAAAAATCTCTCAGGCTTGTAAGGCAAACCTACCAGATTTTACCTTGAATCAAGACTTAGCATTTTTACCTCTATCTAGACTTGCACTTTAAAGTATATGTCTGTGTTCTTCTTTTGTGTCAAGTCATTGTCTTTCATGCTTCTCATAGATCGAATAAAACATGTCTAGTGCATTGTGAAGTCTCCTTTCTATAGGTCTGCCAGAAGTGTTCCCAAGGGAATGTAGGTGCCTGTGAATAGGCTATCATAAGTGTGTCTAAGGACACCTCTGGTAGTTTCTTCCTCCCTGTATTTCCATGAACCTCTAGCTGACTATTGCAGAAGAGCTTCCCACTTTAGATGAAGTGTATGCATGCTTGTTTTTGGTGAAAAGCATATATTCAGGCTGGGTGGGTCAACTTTTTTGGTGTATCACCTTTTCATTTTTAGGCTTAGGTTCTATTTTTAGCATCTCTCTCTCCCTTTTCATCCCCCATTTTTACATTTCGTTTTTAGCAGTAGGAGAAACCAGGGCCTAAAGGATACATTAGAGGGAGCTAGCCCTTATCTAGAGACTCTCCCCTCCAACTTCACTGGTCCCACAAGTGAGAGGGGAGTTTTCATTATTGAGTGTGGAAGGGCAGAAGCTAGGCGTCCTACCCCCGGGTGCAATCCACTACATCAACAATTTTTGGCATGCTTGGTGGGACCAACTAAGACAAGTTGTGTCCAAAGAGTTGAAGAATTTTTGGTGTGTTCTTTAACTGACCAGCCTTTGGAGGCTTTTGTATCAACACCAATGGCGACTCGGAGTTGAATCAACTAGTTAAGCAGCCTGGTGCCATAAAAAATCACATTATTTTTATGTATAATTCCTTTACACAAAATCATGGACCTTGTATTCCTTCATATAACTTTGATCAGACTCAGAATTTTCATGTAATCACCTCAAGCAGCCCTCCTAGTTGCCCTTCAACAATAAGGGAGGTGGCGCTGGAGTTTGAGAAGCAGGTAATAGAAATCGATAGACTAGATGAGTAGTATGGATATCAGCAGGAGTTGATGTATAAAGAGGAGTGCTTGTTCATGCAAGCTTAGGCCTTGCAGTCCATGGAGGAGGAGGTAGCAAAATGGAAAAATCCATTCATTCAAGGTAGTCAGCCTTGCACACCCCCTCCTATCCTAAATAAATCCCCCTCTTGTGTACCAAATCCTTTCTACCAGATGGCACTTGCTCATTTTGGCTCATTCGATGCATCAATCAACCCTGCTCTTGACGCCATGTGCCTAGCCTTCAAGCATCAAAGGGAACTAGAACAACCTCTCATAGAGATGAACCTTCTAAGTTCCTTAGATTGTGAATCTTCCTTTGGGGGGAACATTATGAACCAGCACATATCTCTCAAAATTGCTCCTACTCAACATGATGATGTTGGTGACCTATAAGAAAGACTCTTTCAGGATAATCTAGCCAAGTAAATTGAAGATTTAGAGGCTAAGATGAGGTTGCTTCGTGAAAGAGAGTTAGAACTTTTAGACCTTGTGGAGGAGCCCCAAGACCTTGGAGAAAACAAAGTTGTTGCCTGTTCACAAGAGCAAAATTCCAGTTCTGAGATCTTGAACTAGAAGAAAATAGTAGAATCATGGGGCAAGAAGGAGGAGAAGGGTTTTTCTCAAAACCTTGAAAAAGATGAGGTTGTTCCTACTCATGATGATGCTGGTGACCTCTAAGAGGATATGGCCAGAAGAATTACAGAGTTAGAATCCAGAGAGAGATTCCTCAGCCAAGGTGTGATGGATGGTTTAGACCCAATGACACATTCCATTTCTAAACACATCCCATCTACACATCCCCAAGAGAGCTATCAGGCCACACCTAATATTGATGAAGTGCTAGCTAGATGGAAGGAGGAGAATCATTCAATTCTAGCTCAAGGACTGCCTCTTCTTCCACATGTTTTTCCCACTTCATCCCTTCTCAAGGAGGAACCTATTTTGTAGGAGGCAAATGAGGAGCAGAATATCCAATCTATAGTTTCCCAAGAGGCTATCATGAGTAACAAGGAAGAAGAAATCATCATCGATGATCCTTGTGAAGACCTTGTCAGTAATGGAGAAGACACAGGGCATGCATACATGTAGATGTTCCAATAATATGAGGAGGAACATAAGCATGGTGAGCTCTCTCCCCCTTTGTTTGATGAACTTGTTGTTTCGATGAGGAGGACTACTATGCCGAGGAGCCTGAGTTAGAAGAGGATTTAGAGAATATATTTGAACATCTAGAGATCCTGATCTTTGAGGAGGAAAAGGAGAGGTCTATCTTCCTTGAGGAAAACTTTGAAGAAGAAAGTTTTAAATAGAGAGGTGATGTTCTATGGGATGAATAGTCAATTTATAATTCCATTTCAAACACCACCATAGTCACCCTTCTTCAAGAAAGCCAAGAGGAAGTAGAGGATGAGTCTAACAGAGTCTTCAATGAAGTAGAAGGAAATGGGTCAGACCATGATGCACTGCAAGAAAGGTATACATATCAAAGGGCTTATGGTGATGAGCCAACAACCATTGATTTCTTGGTGAAATGCACTAGCATGAAGGACTAACATTCAACAAGCCTCCAAGAACAAGAAGAATACATGTATGTTGGAGGCATGTTCAAATCTGATCCACTCAGATACCAGCCAATCCAGATGGTAGGCAAGAGGAGCAAGTCACCAAATCTCTTGTTCATTTAGCCACTTGTCTATCACTATAAGTCTTCTTACCAGGAGGGGGACTTAAGAAGTTTTCCCTTTGATCCAAGGGGAAGCAGATGTACCTGGTTAGTTGTACATAGTAGTTTTCTTTCAATTTATTTTCCTACTTTCCCTAAGTGCAGTTTGCACAGGTAGTGTTTTTAGTCTTGTGTGTGCTTTCCTTTGTGTGTGGGGTAAAAGGCTTCATGTTTGATTCTTGGATCTTTGGGGCTGTTGCTAACCATTTTTCAGAGCTACATCTAACTCTGTGCCCAATTGACTATAAGGCAACTGGTCTCTAAGCATAGCAGGCATGCTTCCCCTAGGAGTCACCAATTTGTTGACCATTTTTTTTCCCAACAAGCTAAAAAATTAGTCCCCCTTCTTTTTTTATGCTGTTTTGAGCCAGTACTTTTGATTTTGCATGAGTCTTGCAATTTATACGAACTCTATAGATTTTATACATACTCTACAAGTCTATTTCTATGAACTCTATAGGTCTATTTCTACAGACTCTATAGGTGAAGTTTCTATAGATTCTGCAAAGAAGTTTTCTATAGACTCTATAGGTTAGTATTTTGGTGCATGAAGAATCAATTCAGAGAGTGTTGGGTTTTACAAGGCTTCTTCAAGCTCTTGTCTGAATAAATTCAGAAGGAAGGTTGGCATCATTGAACCATTGAACTGGTTCAATGCCTTGGTTCATCACTTTGGTTCAACATCTGAGTTCAATAGCCTAAGTTCAAATGGTGCAGTTCAGTGGCTTTTAGTTCATCACTAGGTTCAATCACTCAGTTTAACAAGCTTGATTCAATGCTCGGTTCAACAAACTCTTGAACCATTGAACCAGTTCAATGGATTGGTTCAACGGTTTGTTTAAAGGAGCTATTCAATGGGAAAAGTTCAAAGGCTTATTTTAAAGCAACACAGTTCAAGTGAATGGCGTGCAGTGTTGAACCATTGAACCATTGAACCATTAAACCATTTTTGGTTCAATCAGTCAGTTCAATGGCTTGGTTCAAGGGAGCGTCCTAAATCTAAAATGGCAAGTGCCCTTGTGGAGGGTAGTTTTGAGTCCAAAAGCCCTTGCGGAGGGCAAGGAACACTTTGAGGGTAGTCGAAGGATTTCAAAATGTGAAAAAATCTTAAGGCATTAAATTCTTTCAAACTTTTTGTCTGAAGGAATTCTTTCAGACAAAAAGTTTGAAGGAATTTAGAGGAAGGCCACGAACTCAAAAGGACATGAATAAATCAAGGTGGCCATTTCTTGCGGACTTTTTGTCTATGGGAAAAAAGCCTGCAGAGAAAGCCTGCAGAAAAGGCTCGAAGGAATTCACCAAGGACGGTGACATCCCAAAAGCCATCAAATTTAAGAAGATGGATTAGCCATTGTTTTTCAAATGATGATGGGTGCATGGACATTAAATTTAAGATGGTGAAATAGCTGTTTACTTTTAAATTACCTAAGCACCAACCATGAAAAGAGCCCAAGGAATGCAGTGACCCACCAGAAGATCACCCCTAAGCGCTAAAGAAGCAGAAAGAGACAAATTAGGAAGAATACAAGGTGAAGAAAGATACAAAGCATCTAAGTGGCAAGAGGAGATGTCAATTCAGGGATTTATTCCTATAGTTGGAATAGCACTTGCCAGATGGACAACCAAATGGTGCAAATAGTAAACGATGCAGCTTGTTTCCTCCAGTTTGTATTTATAAGCAGACAAGCCACGAAAATGCCTTAAAGGGATCAATTTATTCATAGAGAAAAGGTGCAACTTGCATTTCCTCATTAAGGTTGGGATGCCAAAGTCAAAGCAGGAGCTGACAATCAAACGACTCCTTCTTCCCAAGGCTCAGAGTGCACATGGGCTAGCTTGCAAAAAGAGCGCCAAAGTCTTTCCCATAAAGTGGCCAAGTTCTCTCCCTCTTTATTTATATTTTAAAATTCTCATTTTTGAGATAGATCCACTCTTTTAGCCTTAAGGCAAAACTCTACCCAAAAATCTCTTGGGCTTGTAAGGCAGAGCTACCAAATTTTACCTTAAATCAGGACTGAGCATTTTTACCTCTATCTAGACTTGCACTTTAAAGTATATGTCTATTTTCTTATTTTATGTCAAGTAATTATATTTCATGCTTCTCACAGATTGACTACAACATGTCTAGTGCATTGTGAAGTCTCCTTTCTGTAGGACTGCCAGAAGTGTTCCTAGGGGAATCTTGGTTCTTGTGAATAGGCTGCCATAAGTGTGTCTAAGGACACCTCTAGTAGTTTCTTCCTCCTTGTATTTCCACAGACCCCTAGCTGACTGTTGCAGAAGAGCTTCCTACTTTAGATGAAGTGTATGGGCACTTATTTTTGGTGAAAACTGTATATTCAGGCTGGGTGGGTCAACTTTTTTGGTGTATCACCTTTTCATTTTTAGGCTTAAGTTTTGTTTTTAGCATCTCTCTCTCCCTTTTCATCCCCCCCTTTTTACATTTGTTTGTTAGCAGTAGGAGAAACTAGGGCCTAAAAGATACATCAGAGGGAGCTAGCCCTTATCTAGAGACTCTCCCCTCCAGCTTCGCTGGTCCCACAAGCGAGAGGGGAGTTTCCATTATTGCATGTGGAAGGGGAGGAGCTAGGCATCTTGCCCTCGGGTGCAATCCACTGCATTAACAATAATATAGATACATCAACAAACAATAGCATAGAATAGTAAATTTAAGTATAGCATATAGTATAAATGTAAAACATGGATAATACATACAATTGAAATTATTTTGATGTTTTTTAATATTTGAATGTTTTTGTATTTTGAAATATTATATTGTTTTTAGTATTTTGATAATAAGCTATGTATAATCAATAATAAGGAAATTATGTACAAGAAATTAAAAAGAAGCTATATACAAGTAAGGTTGATAATAAATGATACTAACTAATGAGTCTCATGTGAGACTCCCTATCATGGTATCTTGTATCAAGGAGAGGAATCGTGTGTGATCATGAAGCATGATGGAAGGGCTAAGACTGTGGCTTTGAAAGTTATGTATGTTGTAACTGCTCTAAAATATTTGAAGTAGAAACCAAATTTGGGTTCCTCCTATAACCTTTAGAAGTGGATGCAACTATAGGGCTCTTAAGGACCCATCTGGTAGTAGAATAAGCTCTCTGAACATGTACTCTTTAAGTGGTTTTATGAGACCTCAATGATATTGATTTGGGTGTGAACATTATAGCTAGAAGCTATCTAGAATCCTAAAACTATGGTTGCTTTGAAGGAGACCTCTATGGTATTGTATAAACTCATATGATAGTGATGGATGCCTCAAGTTTGTATGAATTTGAACTGGAGGAAGAATTAAAATTGGTAGCTAAACTAAAACTAGTGGCAAAACTAAAACTGGTGACTGCACTATAGAAGATGGCTCTAAAATGGGGAATGGTAACTCATATGAAACTCTACCAACTATAATAACCTGATTATCATGAATGAGTTTCATGTATCTATGAAATATATAAGGTACTACTCAAAAAATTTGAATCCATGGTCGACCATGTAACATATCAAAAACTCCCACACTAAAAATAATAGTGAATGGTGTGGCCACATGGATTGGACCAACTTGTAGAGGAAGTACGATCTCACCCAATAAACCTTGTATGTGCCCACTAAATCCATTGATAATTATGTCCATTGGGGTAATATCCTACTCTAAATGTCCCAAATGCTATAGTAATGTCATAGTGCACATGTTCACACTGGATCCATTATCTATGAGAACACTATGAATAGGATGTGTATGAATGTAAGATCTAATAAAGAGTGCATGATAATTCGAATCATCCTTGACTATCTTATGTTCTAAGAAGGAGATGGAAGGTCTACTTGGAACTCTAAAATTATATACACCAATCATGTTGCTCAAAGTATGTAACTCAACTAAAAGTGACCTGTATGTATCTGGAGGGGGATGTGTATGACATGCATGGTGAACACCTGATGTTTCCACTATCTCTTGTTTAGAATGTTGTGAAAAAGGATCTAAAAATATTTTCAAAGCTTTATCTTACATTTGATTTACCTGAGGAGGCTGAAATGAAGTATCAAGATCAATATTATTGTCATCTATTAAGTCTTATATCTTGTGTTTTAAACTGATGCATCTATTTGTTGTATTGTTGGGTGCCTTGTGAAACTCATAAAATGCATGTTGATCATATCCCCATGGAAGAGGCTTTGTTGGATCAACTTATTGAATATGAGGGAGAGGTATGATATTACATTCCAATAACTAGTATAAAACTCTACTCAAAGAAACTGTTAGATTGGTAAAAATCAAGGAGGTGTTGAACCACTTACTGAGGAGGCTATGAAGCTGCATTTACTATAGGTTGATTCTAACTCTTGCTATCATTGACCTTGAATTTGTATGGGACTTTGTTGTTACTCTTGTTTGTTATTTTTGATATACTTGTGTACTTGATTTTTCCCATTGAAATTAATTTGAATTTGCTTTCCTTTAGTGTATGACATAATTTAGTGAAGGAAGAGAAAATTTTGAACATTATTGACTCATATAAAGCTGTTAGAAGACTCTGTTTGAAGAGGTCTTGTAACTCTTGATCAACCATGGGGCTAGTCATTTTAGTCAAGATAGTCTTATATTAAATAACATAATATTTGAGATGCTCATTTGATCTTTGTTTCTATTTTGCAACTTGGAAATATGAAACCTTATCACCAATTTTAATACTAAAATGAGCTAAGAACATGTCAGGTAAAGGATTGAATGTGTTGATCAACTAATTGGTTAGACTATAGAACCATTGTAAAGCATAATCCTTTTAACTTTGTATAAATAAATTGGTAAGTATCCAGTAATTTGGCACATATTCTAAGCATGTTGTGTGAAAATATCTCAAATGTGTCTTTGGATCACCCTTGCCATCATATAGAGTAAGCTTGGGTTAAACAAAACCTTATGGCAAGGGTGTGGAAGCAATGTGATGTGTCAATGGTGTATGTAGTAGATCAAAAGAATCCAAATCCTGCATAGGTCTAGAGGCACCTTGCTCAATATGTAGCACCTTGGATTGAAGAGATCTTATCTCTTATATAAGGGTTGCCACATCAAGAGACAGAGATGTACTAGTTGTTGTTAATGTCATAGAGATAGGTTGGGATACTATAGGGGGTTATTGAGATATGGTTGCCCCTGTAGTGTCATTTATAATTGGTTTCTCTATGGTTTGAGAATATTGACTATTATTCACTTTTTGTTGTTCTTCTTGAAGTATTTTAAGCATGTCGGCTTGCATGTCAGGGTGTTTAGTTAAGAGTTCTTGAAGTTCTCTTTTATTGCTTTCATCAAAACCAATGTAATGGGCCATTATTAAAGGAGGAAAACAAATTGAAAATTTATTGAATTTTTTAAAATAATTTGTAATAAGTAATGTGTTATACAAGGAAAGCACTAAATATAATAAATGTAAAGTCCTCAAAATAGAAAATTGGAAAGTACATAAAAAGGATACGAAGCTCACAAATAGGTAAGGTGATATCTCAAGAAGCAAATGGGAGCTAGTATATGCAACTAGGGTTTTGAATGAAAATATTTTAAAATTACTAAAGAATTGTAATATTTGATGCAAATTTTTTTATTTTAATATGCTAGTAAAAAATTAAAAAACTAGTGGAAAATTCTTGATTTGAAAGGACCTAGTGTATGCAACTATGGTTTTGAAAAAAATATTTTTTAAAAAATTTACTATGGAATTTTAAAATTCAAAGTGAATTTTTTATTTAAATATGAAATTAAAAAATCATTAAATATTTATAAAATTAGCAAGAAATTATTCCTAGGGTTTTTAGGGTTTTTGTACATAAAAAGAACTAGTAAATTAAATGAGGGTTTTAAATAAATTATTTTTTAAATTAATATAGAATTTTAAAATTTAAACTAAATTTATGATTTAAATATGCAAGTAAAAAATCAAAAAAATATTGAAAAAATCACCAAGGAATTTTTCCTAAGGTTTTTATGGGTTTTATGCGTAAACAAAATAAGTCGCATTCACTAAATGATTTAACATTTTTGGGAATATTAGTGTATTATTCATAATATAGTTAAGGGTCTTGAGTAATAAAATTACTAAATAAATATGCAATAATTAAGCTACTAATTTTTATAATTTGACTATAATTTTAACCTTTTTAAAAATATTAATAAGGGAGATAAAATAAGACTTAGCTGGAAACTGACTGAGATAGGTGTTGCAAGGTCTAAAATTCACTATGTAGGATTGGGACACCATCACATATTAGGATCTAAAATTCATTTTATGATTAGATAGGATTTTTGAAATAGGACACCCTAGGGTATAGTGTTAAAGTTAACTTCTACCACTATTGTCCAAGAGATTTGAGCTTTCTAGGTTTTGTTCATTGTGTTTGTGACTCTGCTTGTGAAATTTCAACTGTTGGATGTCTGTGAAACTCCCTGTAGAACTGATTTAGTAATCAAAGCCTAGATGCCATTATGATTTGATAAAATTTGGGAAATAGGGGGGGGGTTAGTGTGTGTAAGATGCACTAAATGTGTATCCACACCCCTTGTGTGGGCATGCTACCTACATACCAATACTCCAAAGAGGGATCAAGCCATATGTAGTTCTCCCACTTGATGTGTTTTATGCAATTATGTGTATGAAGATTAAAATGCTAAAATTGGGTGTTCTTAACATGGCTAGGGATTGGTGTAAGGATTTAAATAAGATTGTAGTAGTATTGGCTATTTATATGTAGAGAATAGATAATATTTCCTGAGTAGTCTTGCTTGATTTATGATAATTTGCAACCCTTTCCAAATGAACTTTGAATGGGCTTTTATAGGGATTTGTTGGTCATGGGTTGAATGTGTTTTCATTAGGCCAACAAAAAGAAGGATAATAATTAGAAGGAGCTAGCCATTAGAGGCAAAAAATCACTTGGATAAGGGTATCAAAAGTGGACACTATAGGGCCCAACGCTATAGTGCAAGTTTGGTGCTATAGTCCTAAAGGTACAAGACCTAGGGGGATAGATTTGTTGTGGAAAGAGTAGTCTTAGATGAGCTGGGATCAGGTCTAGAAGGTTATAGATGATTATAAATTAGTGAAAAGATGCCTATGAGGGTCATAAGAGCAAGCAAGAGATACCTATGGGTTGGGTTTCATTAGCCACACTCAGGTTACCAATTTTCACATTTTATATGACTACATGCTTCAATGAAAATGACTCCATATGAAGCAGTCTATGTTCAAGCGCCACCAGTGCTCCTATACACCTCCAATAGTTTATCAATTTAAATGGTTGACATAATTCTTCAAACCTAGGATCAAATCCTCAGCACCCTGTGGGATAATCTTCATATGGTACAAAATTAAATGAAATAATAGGCTAATCAATACCATTCTAAGTGCACTTTTCAAGAACGTGATATGGTTTTTCTTCACCTACATCAATATAAGTAATCCTCTCTAAAAATTAAAGGGCATCATAAACTAGCTCCCAATTTTTATGGACCCTATAAGGTTCTCCAAAATATTTGGTTGATTGCTTATAAGTTGGAACTCCAACCTTCTTCTTGAGTTCACCTAGTATTTCATGTCTTTGGTCTAAACAAAGTTCTTGGCACAAACATTAGAATTCAGACTATTTTACTAGAACTTTATAATGAAGGATCCATCCTTCTCGATCTAGAGGTAATCCTAGATAGATTCAAATGCCAACTTCACTCTCACTCCATCATAGAGGTTTTAATTCAGTGGCATGAAATGCAACTATAGGATGTAACATGAGAACCATTATTTTAGATTCATCACCAATTCCCACATTTAAAGCTTTGAGGATAAAGATTTTTCTAAGAGAGAGGGGATGTTATGAACCCATGCTACCCCTTCTCTTTATTTTTCTAGTGTAATAGTTTTTATGGATGCATATACTTTGTAAATCATCCCACAAGCATTTTGTTTTATCCCACATGCATGGGAAGTAGTATTTGCTTATATTAGACTTAGTATATAAGTAAGTGTTGAGGCCAATGAAGGAATTCACAAATTGATTGTATTGAGCTTGCTCAAATGAGGTTTCCCCCTCGAAGTGGCCTAAAATCAATATAATCATTTTAATGCTTCTATTAATTTTATAAATTTGTTATTTTGTGAATTTTTATCAATTTGTTGTAGGAGGATCCTCTCATATGTGAAGTGATACATCAAAATCAAAGGGACATAGTATATTCAACTAGGGTTTGAAGGAATTTTTTTTTTATATTACTATGGTAATTTTTTTATTTATTATATGTGGAATTTTGATTTTTATATGCAATAAAAATTAAAAAAATACTAGAAAAATCAGCAAGGAATTTTCCTTAGGGTTTCTAGGGTTTTTGTGTGTAAACAAAGTAAGTTGGGTTCACCAAATGATTTATCTATTTTAGGAATAATAGATTTTTATTCTTATTTTAATTAAGGGTCTAGATTAATAAATCGGTAAAGAATATTGCAATAATTACAATCTTGATTTGTATAATTTATTTACCTTTTTAAAAATAGCAATAAATGAGGAGAAATATAACTTATCTTGAAAATAGACTGAGATGGATGATACAGAGGTTGGACCTGGCTATGTAAGACTGGGATAGTGTCATAGATTTAAATCTAGCTTTCATTTGGTGAAAGGATAGGAGCATTATTAATAGGACACTTTAAGGTCTGTAGTTGTTGTCCACTCCTATTGCTATTGTCCAAATTGGTCACAAAGACCTAAAAATTTTGTGTTTTTTCACTATTCCTATGTGAGCTTACCTATGAAATCTTGAGTGTTGTTGTTGAAAAAACTTATTTTAGATCTGATTTAATCTCTAAACCCTAACCCTCCATCATGCTCAATAAAATAATGTTTGAATCACTTGAGAAAGTGGGGTTAGTGTGTAAAATGCATTGAATGTGTAATCCATACCCTTTGTGTTGTCACACTGCCTACATACCAATACTCTGAAGAGGGATCAATCCATATGTAGTTCTCCTACTTAATGTGTTTTGTGCAATAGTGTGATCTAGATGTAAAATTGCCAAGTTGAAATTGTTTGAGGTGGCTAGGGATTGGTATAATGGTTTGAATATGTTTGTATCTATGTTGGGCGATTGTATGTAGAGAATAGGGAATTTTGTCTTAATGATTTGTTTTTATTCTTGCTTCCTTTGTAATATTTGTCACCTCCCTTTATAAATGATATTTGGATAGGCTTTTATAGGGAACCATTGGTCATGGGTTAGATGTATTCATGTTAGGCTGACATAATGAAGGATAGGGACTGGATGGAAATGACCATTAGGGCTCAAATTGCAAATAGATAGGAGTACTAAAAATGGGACACCTTAGGGTCTAACACTAAAGTCTAAGTATGGTACTCATGTCCTATAGGTTTAGGACCTGAGGGAATAGGATTGGCTTGGGAAATATGGTTTGGCTAAGTTGAAATCAGGTTTTAGAAGGCTTTGGATGATCGGTAATGAGCAAAATTATGTATGGAAATGTCACAAGAACATGAAAAAAATACCTATGGATAGGGTGTCACAAGCCACACTCAAACTACCAATTTGGACATTTTATATGACTACACCATGTAATTTTATAGCTATCTCCAAAAAATAGTTGCTACTATACTTGCTATAAATGGGTGTGAGAGGGAGAAAAAGGCATATTTTATAAGACTATCTAGAATTACCAAGATAACATTCTTGCCTTCATAAAAATGAAACCCTATGATGAAATCCATGGAAACCTCTTCCCACATTTGACTAGGAACTACTAAACATTATAACATATCAAGGATCTTAATTGTATCACCTTTGTTTTATTGGCATATTAAACAATCAGCTAAAAACATTGTACATCTCCCTTGAGTCCTTCCCAAAATATTTATTGTTTTATTCTATGATAAGTTTTCAAGAACCCATAGTGTCCCCCAATTTGAGATGCATGTAACTCTACAAGAATCTTACGCTTCATCTCTAAATCTTTACACAAATATAACCTATCCTTATACCATAGGGCATTACCTTTCCATTCAATTTTTTTAGAATATATATGACCTTATTGGATATTCTGAATCAGAACCTGTGTATCCTTGTCTTCCTCCCACTCTAACTTGGCTTCATCCACCCAATATACCTACAACATGGACATTGCACAAATTAATACTTTTATGGATGTATTTCATCTGGATAATGCATATACTAATATATTATATTTATCTTTATCTTTATTGTATATGATTTCAAAATCATAACCCAACATTTTATTACCTACTTCTATTGTTCCTTAGATGATAATCTTTGCTCCAAAAAGTATTTGAGATTATCATGATCTATTTTCACCTTAAAATGTCTACCCATCAGATAAGGCCTTTATTGTTTGACTACATGAAGAATAGCCACCGTTTTTTTCTCATAGATAGGTTTTTATAGATTCTTACCTTTGAATTGATGAGTCTCAAATTTAATTGGTCTTGTTTCCTACATTATTACTACTCCCAACCCTGATCTAGAAGCATCACTTTCAACAATGAATGTCTTTGAGAAGTCTAAAGAAGACAAAACTAGGGTGTTACACATAGCTACTTTTATTTTCTCAAATGCTTTAGTGGCTAAATCATTCTAGTGGAAGAAATTATTATTTATAAATGTAGTGAGTGGAGCTATTATGCTTCCATAACCTTTCACAAATCTTCAGTAGTAACCTGTCAATTTTTTGAACCCTCAGAGGTTTTTGAGAGTTTTGGGCATTGGCCATTCAAACATAGCTTTTATCTTCTAAGGATCAACTTTTATACCTTCATGGGATATAATGTAACCTAGGTACTCTACCTCATATACTCTAAAACCACATTTAGATGGCTTCGCATAAAGTTAATGCTGCTAAAAAAGTATCAAAAAGTGTTTCATATATTTCAATTGTGATTCCCATGTCTTACTATAAGGCAATATGTCATCAAATAAAACCATCACAAACTTCCTTAAAAGTTCCTAAAAATAGTGGTCATCAAGATCTAAAAATTAGATGGTGCATT
Organism: Torreya grandis; assembly: GCA_037957365.1. Taxonomy (NCBI): domain Eukaryota; kingdom Viridiplantae; phylum Streptophyta; class Pinopsida; order Cupressales; family Taxaceae; genus Torreya; species Torreya grandis. Next base: position 405,001 of record JARHVA010003467.1, on the reverse strand, counting down.
TGTAAAATTAAAGGGCATTACCAAAAACTTGTAATGGCCCTCATGAATTCTAAAAGTTGTTTTATGAGCATCTTCATCCTGGATTCTAATTTGATGGTACCTTGAATGAATATCTTATTTTGTGAAATAAAAAACACCATGAAACCCATCAATTACTAGAATAGTAAACTTATCTTTGATGGTGTACTTATTGAGTTCCCTATAGTCTATACACATCCTCCATGTGTCATCCTTCCTACACACCATGGCTACTTGTGATGAATATGCACTCTGGTTGTGCTTGATGATCCCTACCTCCAACATCTCATGGACCATATTTTTGATTTCACTCTTCTATGCATATGGATATCTATATGATCTGATATTTGGTGGTTAAATCCTTGGAAGTAGTGAATGGCACGATCATGTTTTATTTTTGGTGGTAGTCCTTTTGGCATCCCCCTAAAAATAGATGGGTGGTCATCAAGAATCATTTGTAGATCATGATGTATAGATAGATTTGTGGGTTGAAATTTTATGAAACATAATCATGCCATAAATCATTCTACCTCCCTTTTTAGTATCTTTGTCATCTAATGTGAACTAACCAATTGTGGATATTTTTCCCGTAATCCATGTAGTTCAATTTTCCTTCCTTCAAAATGAAAGTGCATGGATAGTTCTTGGAATTTCATCTCAATTGTACCCAATGTTGTGATCCATTAAAATCCTAAAACATTATCTACACCACCCATGGGAATAGCAAGTATAGAATAATCTATATTTTAATTTCCCGTAGCAAGCCTAATACTATGGCATTTCCCTAAATAATTGGTTATGCCACCATTTGTAATCATGACTTAAAATGTTGGTCTTGGTTAAATGAAATAGTTAAATGAAGTGGAAAACTTATGGTTGATGAAGATATGTGTGATTCTTGAGTCAATCAACATTGTAACCTTTTATATTTTGAGAAAACTCACCATCTTAAATGTTTTAGGAGTGTTAATACCTAAATATGCCTGACAAGATATTGTAGGTTGGGAATCTTTAGGTACCTCCTATATCTCTTCTTCATCATCATTGGAGGCAACATCCTCTTCATCATATTCATTGTATATGTGTACACCCTAAATTGGTCAAGTAACCACACATATCATGTCTTTAGATAGTCCTTTCATAGGATAATCTGACTATAGAATATGATCCTTGTTCACATTTAGCCATGTCTTTTGTTTTACTTATCTTGGTCTTGTTTCATGATTGAGTCACCTTTTTTCTTATTCCCAATCATTCGTATATTTTCAGAAAATCATTCCACCTCAATTAGGTCATGTTTTTTGTGCTCATTCTATCCCCCTTGGTCCTAAAATTATAGGATAGGATCACTAAGATTGGACTACAACGCTAGATCCTAGGGTGCCCATTTCTAGTGCTCCTATCCAAGGTCATTTTGAGTTCCAACAGTCAGTTTCCTTTGCTTAATGAGTCCCAACCTTTTCTTAGCTTTGTTTTTAATTTTTCTAATGTTGACCAAATGTGAATAAATCTCCCAAATTCAAAATAAAAAGTCTCCTATATAAATGACTTCACAAGGCATTTTATATTGAGCACTTACTACTTTGGCACATTACATAATAAAAATCAATCAATAGTATAGCTCAACATTTTGCATCTCACTTAGACTTGCATGTTTGATCAAAGAAGGGCCTAGGTGAAAGTCCATTCTTGCATCTACTATGTGCGTTGATTATGCATGTTCCCTAAGGGAGAACTACATTCAATTTGAGACCCTAGTATTGAGGGTGATGTAGGCAGCGATTAGGATAACATGGGTTATAGCTCATGCGATCATACTTCTTCTAACCCAATTATTTTTCCCTTTATTCTTTTGATGTATTTTTTGTTCTGTGTGTGTAGATAGACTCAGGTTTTTTAAATTGAAATGGATCTATAATGAGCTCTATTGACATTAAACCTCTAAAATTTCATACACATGCTCACATTTAGATAGTAAATAAAACCCATAAATTTTAGACCTTCAAAATAATAGCACCAAAAAAGGACTATAGTGCCAAACACTAAGGTGTTATATTTTTATGCTCCTATCCTTTCACAAAAAAAAATATAGATCTATATTTGTGATCATATCTAAGTCCTGTGTAGCAGATTTTAACCCTTGAATCATCTGTTTTAGCATGTTTCTCTAGATAAATTTATTTCTCTCCCTATGTAATTGACGTAATTAATTTTGATAAAAACTTGTATTTTACTATATTTTATTGATATTTACTTTTATTCCAAACCCTTTATTTTTTAGTAACTAGACCCTAATTTCTCAAAAATAATAAAACATTTGGTGAACTTGACTTACTTTGAACAAATCTAAAACACTAGGTACACTTAGGATTTTTCCTTCAAATTTTGTGCATAAATTTAACTTCAAATTTCTAATTTTTTAATAATTTTTTGTGCATTAATTATATTCAAATATTATTTTATAATTTAAATTATTGCCATAGTTTTCAAATATTCTAAAACCCTAACAAAAACCCTATATTTTCAATCTAGGTCCTCAAACCCTAAGCCTCCCTCCATTACAAATTTTAGAAAATATTCTAGAATTTTTGCAAATTATTTGGTGTGTCAAAAATATTTTAAAAATCTCAATATTAGTAGTTATTTTATGTAAAAATTAAATTTCAAATTTTTTATTTTTGTGCATTTATCCTATTCAAAATTATTTTTAGAATTTAAATTATTGTCATAATTTTCAAAAAATCTAAAAACCTAGCCCAAAACCCTAGATTTCCAAACTAGGTCCTCAAACCTCAAGCCTTCATTGTAATTTTTAGAAAAATATTTTGAAATTTTTGCAATTTGATTAGATTATCAAAAATATTTTCAAAATTTCTATGTTAGTAGTTATTTTTGCATTTATTTGCTTAATAGTACTTTTACACATTCTCTTTGGTGAAATAAATAAAATAAACACTAAGGAACTTCTTCCCTCTCATCCCATAGATTAGTTTTAAAAAAAAAAAAAATCATAATTATGTGATGCAAGAGCATCTACAAAAGTTTCAAATTCTAGTGTAAAAATTTAAATTTTGGTTTTCCCTCCAAATTGTGAGATTTCAAAATTTCACCTTCAAGGTAAATGTAATTATCAAAAAGTGAAAGTAAAAAGGTGAAAAGTGATTGTTAGATTGTTGAGAAAATTAGGGGGAAATGGTTGAAACTATTTTCAACCTTAGTAAATTGTTAAAACTTAAAAATAGTCTTTTGTTGCCGTAAGCCCAATTTGGGCGTAGAAGTTGGAAGAGAGATTCTTGAAAAGAAAGAAAAACAAAGAAGAATTCATTAAGAGGAGAGAGGAAAAATAAGATAAGAGAGGATGAGAGGGGCGTAGAAGTGGAGAAGGATAGAGAGGAAAAGTCCTCTCCTTCAAAGGAAAGAAGAAAGAATGAAGGATAGAGAGGAGAGTTAGTGAGGGAGGACCTCACTCAAGAGATGATAAGGTTAAGGAAAAAGGAGCAAATTTGATGTGAAGAATGTGTGAAGGAATAGACAAGGCTTTGGAAGCCATGGAACATTTGATATTGAACTGTAAGTTTCTTATTTGATCTATGAAAGAATGAATGTTTTGCTTCATGTGATTATGTTATGGTCTCTTTATGAAATTCTGGTGACAGGCCTGTGTGTGTATATGTGAATGTGTATGAATGATGGTTTTCTATAGATAATTGAGGAAATTACATGTAACCTGGTTATTTTGCATGTTGAGAATGATTTTAAACTGATATTCTGTGAACAAGAGGTCTTAAAAGTACTTTGAATGTATAAGAAGCCCAAACAGGCCTAAACTAGATATTTAGGAATTTAAAAATACAGCTCATTGTCTAAGGTAAAATCCACATGAAAATGTTTGGATGGAGTTGAAAATGACATGGAAATAGGTCTATAAGGCAAGTAGAAACCCAAGAAAGGAAGAAACAGGTTTAGAAACCCTTCTGGATATCCAAAAAACTCCAACTGTTGGCTCTCGGGTCTGTGTATGACAGAATACAGGAAAAGTCAAGAGATTTGCAAGTTTTGCATAGAAAATGGATTGATCAGGTTATATTTGATATATAATATGAATTGGGAAGTCATTTATAGGTTTACATGTTTGTATATCCTCTTGAGAGCCTATTTATAGATTGAAATAGAGGAGAAAACTAAGAACCCTGTTGACTGTTATAAAAATACAGTCAAAAGACACTAAATTGTTAAGCAAAGGAAGGTACAGAGGGTTGATATGAATTTGATGATTATTGGAGAAGGTGTAGGGGGTTAAAACAGACCATATAAAAGTGATTAGGACCCTTGAAACTGTCTATAACACTCCCAGAAAAAATAATAAGCTCTCGGCCTGTGACTGTCATGGGAAAATTCTGAATTAGGTTCAAACCCTCAAAATGAGTTTTAAATCTTGAAAACTCTTGAAACTTTGTAATTTTACCCTTTATAATGTTATAAAACTTTTGGAAGTGGTTTCAAGGTGATAAAGTATGGATAAGTATGGAAAAATACAATTACCAAGTGAAGCCTAGGTGCATGTGAAAGGAAGAGCATAGGCCAATATAGGAAAAGTGAATTTCTCCAAAGAAGTGCCCTAAAAAATGATTTATTCACCTGTAAGAAGGTAATGGGTATCTGTAATGATGCTTGGTTTGTTTATAAAGTCCATACTTTACTCTGGACAAGGTGTTTTGCACACAAGGAGGGCTTATTAGAACATGGCATAAAGAAGGAAGTACAATTCCGTACAAAGCAACCTTAGAATATTTTTTATTATGTTATAGAATAGTTTAATGGGTATCCATAAATGGTTTTACTTTCATTATTGAGCTAACCTATAAAAATTTATGGCCAATAAATAGGGAAAACAGGGCTACAAGGAATGAATGATCTAGATAGGTCTGTATAAGCTTGCTGATGGTTACAGATCAGTCGAAGGTCAGTTCAAATCATTTGGTATCAGAGCTTGAAGCTCTTGGGAATTGAAAATTTATTGATGGCTATGATTTCTAATGAGTTGTTACAGGGTTTGGCAAGAGGATTAGCAGGACAAGTATTAGGAGACCCTGGGGAGAAAAGGTATGCATAATTGTGCTATTTGATTTGAGTTATTGTACTGAGAAGCAATAAAGTGAAGGAGTTTTAGGTTCAATACAGCCAAGCCATTGAGGCTTAAGAAGAGAAGAAGCCAAGTAAGGCTTAGTGAAGGTCCAAGAAGAAGCTTGGATAGTTTGCCAAAAGACTAAGGTGAAATAGACTTGGGTGAGGTAAAGGATGGAGTTTGAAGCTTGGAGAGCTCAAAATTAAGAGATCAAGTGAATGCTCAAGAAGAAGATCCAAAGCAAGGTAAGCTTGGATTTATGATTTTTATTTGATGAAGTGTTGTATAAGAGTTGCTGTAGGATTGAGAAAAGGATCAAAAGACTAGGATGCAAAAGGCCTAGGTGAGATCAAGGAGATTGTCAAAAGACCAGTCAAGGAGAAAGGCTTGGGTGAGATAAGGGATCAAGAGACCAAGGTGGAAAATACTTGGGTGAAGATATCAGAGATGGAAGTATTGTTGAAGGCACTGCAGAACAACAAGGTACAGGAGGGCACCAAGAAGAAAGCAAGCATCAAAGGTATGAACAATTTTGTAATTGATAAAGAGATTGCTAATTTGAAGAGAGAGTTAGCTAAGGTTAAAGATGAGTATGAGTCTTGGATGCAGATGGATAAGCAAGCATGGGTATGGCCAATGAGGAGGAGGTTGAAGTGTCCAATAGATCTCCTAATGAAGAGGAGAAGAAGGCAAAAGGATATTGCCATGAAGAGAGAATCCCATAGAGGCAAGAGTATGAGAAGGTTGCCAAGTGAGCAGCAAGAGGAAGAAGTTGTGAAGAAGGTTCTCATTGTGGAGGACAAGAGAGGAGAAGAGAGAAAAGATGAAGTGCCAAGAAGAGCACTTGAAAAGATGAGAGTGTGGATGAAGAGAGCACTCATGGAGACATTATGGTCTCTTGTTTTTATATCTAATGTTGTTTTTGAGTGGGTAAATGCAGGTATGAGCAGCCTTATGAAGGTCAAGAGAAGGGCCTTGAAGAATGAAAATATTGGTGCAAGAGAGAGAAGTGAGTTTGATGTTGATAAATAAGAAGAGATGCATTGGTTAATGCATAATGGAGGTGTTGAATAACCCATACAAGTAAGAGAGATAGAAGATGAAGATGAATTCCATGATGCCATGGAGTACCTTGAAGAAGCAAATGGAAAACTATGCACAAAAGAGGATAGTGCAATCAAAGAATCCATGCAAATGAAGAAAACCATGAAACAACCCATCAAGGAGGTAAAGGTGAATTATAGTATTGATTTTTCTCATCCACTTAATTATGGAACAGCTATTGAACAGGTTGCAAAATTCCACAAGGAAGTAGTGGAAGTCCATCATCTTGCCAATGAAGAAGAGGGTATAGAATATTGTGATGACTTGGAAAACATTCCAATAGAACAAAGGAAGGAAACACACCTAAGGAAAGTGAATGCAAGCAAGAAGAAGAGTATGGCTAAACATCAAGCCATTGAAAAGGTAAAAATAAGTTCAAATTCAGATTTTTCAAATGCATATAAGAGTAAGACTACTGCTGTACAGATGGAGATGAAGAAGATTAATAACAATCCTTCAAATCCAGCAATAGACCATGGCTATGTGATACCAAAAAGGCTTAAGGGATCAGCAAATGTAATGAAAGACACAAAGTTCAATCAAGATGATGACTCAAGCAAGAAGCAAATACAAAGCAAGAAGGAAGAGGTAGAATGCAAAGTGAGCAAGGCCAGCCATCAAGCAAGACAACATGAAAATGTCAAAGAGCAGAAATTGGTTGGTGAATTGAACAAGTGGCGTCCTAAAGCTATGAAGAAGGTATGGATAGCTAAAGGTGAGGTGGAGCATGAGGATACAAATATAAAAGGTAAGTCAACTGCTTGCAATGAATGGGATAATGATTTGTTTGAATCATTTAATGATATGTTTATGGAAAATGAAGAATGTAAAATGTCTATGAAAACTAATATTCATCAAGGAGGGAGTTCCAAGAGGATGGATGATGAAAGTAGAGATGTGAAATCAGTTCACATGTTTGAAACAAACATTTAATGATATGTTTATGGAAAATGAAGAATGTAAAATGTCTATGAAAAATAATATTCATCAAGGAGGCAGTTCCAAGAGGATGGATGATGAAAGTATAGATGTGAAATCAGTTCACATGTTTGAAACAAACAAGGAGAGACAAGGTAATAGTACTCCTATTGTTTTTTATAAGTATATTGATGATGATGAAGAAGCTGATTTGTATGAAGAAACTATAAAGTGGATGAATGTATTTATAGAGGATGAAAAACAATCTGGTCCTAAGTTTGATATAGGACATGAAGATTTGGATAAGCATGTGTTGAGTGAAGAGATGAAGAGGATAGAAGAGTTGTTGAACCCTCCAAGAGAGTTGTGTAGTGACACCTATCAACATGGTGACACCATTGATCAGATGGAAAATGAATTGAAACAAGAACAAAGAATAGCATGAAGACAATCAAGGGGCTTCATGGCCTCAATGTTTTTATACTAAGGTTGCTTTTGATGTTTTGAATGCAGGTGTTAAAGTTGTGGAGATGAATGAAGTCCATAGTTCAATGGAAAAATTTTTGAACCAAGAAGATCAAGAAGATTTTGAAGACATGTATGAGAATGAAGCATGGAGATGGGACATAACAGCTGAGAAAGAAATGAGAATAAGAACATACCAGAAGAGGAAGAAAAGCAAGATGAAAGACAAAGACTACCAAAGACAAGCATTGGTATTGACAACAAGACCGTGGGATCCAGGTATACAAATGAAGGCTAAAGAATGGAGGAAGCATCCCATTTGAACTAAGGTTCAAATATTTTCTAGAAGGAGAGTATGATGTAGGATCATCTACAAAAGTTTCAAATTCTAGTGTAAAAATTCAAATTTTGGTTTTCCCTCCAAATTGTGAGATTTCAAAATTTCACCTTCAAGGTAAATGTAATTATCAAAAAGTGAAAGTAAAAAGGTGAAAAGTGATTTTTAGATTTTTGAGAAAACTAGGGGGAAATGGTTGAAACTATTTTCAACCTTAGTAAATTGTTAAAACTTAAAAACAGTCTTTTGTTGCCTTAAGCCCAATTTGGGCGTAGAAGTTGGAAGAGAGATTCTTGAAAAGAAAGAAAAACAAAGAAGAATTCATTAAGAGGAGAGAGGAAAAAGAAGATAAGAGAGGATGAGAGGGGCGTAGAAGTGGAGAAGGATAGAGAGGAAAAGTCCTCTCCTTCAAAGGAAAGAAGAAAGAATGAAGGATAGAGAGGAGAGTTAGTGAGGGAGGACCTCACTCAAGAGATGATAAGGTTAAGGAAAAAGGAGCAAATTTGATGTGAAGAATGTGTGAAGGAATAGACAAGGCTTTGGAAGCCATGGAACATTTGATATTGAACTGTAAGTTTCTTATTTGATCTATGAAAGAATGAATGTTTTGCTTCATGTGATTATGTTATGGTCTCTTTATGAAATTCTGGTGACAGGCCTGTGTGTGTATATGTGAATGTGTATGAATGATGGTTTTCTATAGATAATTGAGGAAATTACATGTAACCTGGTTATTTGGAATGTTTATAATGAGTTTAAACTGATATTATGTGAACAAGAGGTCTTAAAAGTACTTTGAATGTATAAGAAGCCCAAACAGGCCTAAACTAGATATTCAGGAATTTAAAAATACAGCTCATTGTCTAAGGTAAAATCCACATGAAAATGTTTGGATGGAGTTGAAAATGACATGGAAATAGGTCTATAAGGAAATTAGAAACCCAAGAAAGGAATAAACAGGTTTAGAAACCCTTCTGGATATCCAAAAAACTCCAACTGTTGGCTCTCGGGTCTGTGTATGACAGAATACAAGAAAAGTCAAGAGATTTGCAAGTTTTGCATAGAAAATGGATTGATCAGGTTATATTTGATATATCATATGAATTGGGAAGTAATTTATAGGTTTAAATGTTTGTATATCCTCTTGAGAGCCTATTTATAGATTGAAATAGAGGAGAAAACTAAGAACCCTGTTGACTGTTATAAAAATATAGTCAAAAGACACTAAATTGTTAAGCAAAGGAAGGTACAGAGGGTTGATATGAATTTTATGATTATTAGAGAAGGTGTAGGGGGTTAAAACAGACCCTATAAAAGTGATTAGGACCCTTGAAACTGTCTATAACACTCCCAGAAAAAATAATAAGCTCTCGGCCTGTGACTGTCATGGGAAAATTCTGAATTAGGTTCAAACCCTCAAAATGAGTTTTAAAGCTTGAAAACTCTTGAAACTTTGTAATTTTACCCTTGATGATGTTATAAAACTTTTTGAAGTGGTTTCAAGGTGATAAAGTATGGATAAGTATGGAAAAATACAATTACCAAGTGAAGCCTAGGTGCATGTGAAAGGAAGAGCATAGGCCAATATAGGAAAAGTGAATTTCTCCAAAGAAGTGCCCTAAAAAATGATTTATTCACCTGTAAGAAGGTAATGGGTATCTGTAATGATGCTTGGTTTGTTTATAAAGTCCATACTTTACTCTGGACAAGGTGTTTTGCACACAAGGAGGGATAATTAGAACAGGGCATAAAGAAGGAAGTACAATTCTGTACAAAGCAACCTCAAGATATTTTTTAGTATGTTATAGAAGAGTTTAATGGGTATCCATAAATGGTTTTACTTTCATTATTGAGCTAACCTATAAAAATTTATGGCCAATAAATAGGGAAAATAGGGCTACAAGGAATGAATGATCTAGATAGGTCTGTATAAGCTTGCTGATGGTTACAGAGCAGTCGAAGGTTAGTTCACATCATTATGACAATGAATGGACAAATTTTTGAAATTGCACATTAGCTAAAAATATGAAAAATGATTTCATTTGCAATGAAGATAATTACTATTGGTTTAATGAGGAATATTATAATACATGTGAAAGTGACAGTGAAGAAAAATTAGATGCATCTTCTTCTCTCAAACTTATCTCTTTTATTCCATCTTCTAAAGAAAATAATTTTGATAAATGGGAAATATATTTTTCACATCAATCTCCTAGGCACAATGCACAAAATGAACAAATTAGTCACGCACTTCCAATCAAATCTCTTATTGGTGATAATTTTCTTCCATGTGAACTTAATTTTTATCTCTCTTTTTCTACTTCTATGTTAAAAATACAATAATATAAAAATAATAGAATCAAATTTCCAATGCATAGTTCAAAGATAATTATCATGTTTCTAACTCTACTTTATCAAAAGAATGTCTAAATGATAACTCCCTTACTTTTACTTCTCATATTGAAAATGAAAATAATGCATACACTCCATCCATAGATAACATAAATGCACATTAACATGATAATTTATTTCATATTATAAAAGAATTAAATTCATTACACCTCTCCCTAGTGACAATGGAAGTGATAATGAGTATAATAGTGAACATGCAAATGAATATGAAAATGAGAGTGACTATGAAAAATATTTCATCATGATAATGTATCAAATAATGATGATTATTATGAACATAGTAAATAATAAAATGAATCTCATGTTTCTAACTCTTCTCTCACTCCTCTCAAACATAATGCAATACCAAATGTTGTTTCTACTTTTACGCATGATTCTATTTCAAATAATGCACATGTTAATAATAACATCACATCTTCTACTTAATTATAATGTGATTTACTAAAATATAAAGATACCATGAATCTCCCAAGCCACCCCTTACTATAGTAGAACCCAGTTCTCACTCTACACCTAAAGAGAATGGTAGCCCACATCCCTCTAGTAACATCCAAGTTACCATTACTCCCAAGGTTCAAGTGAGCACACCCCGTCTTTATGATCTAATTGCTAAATGTATCATTCCCATGGCTAAAATTAATGATCAAATTCAATTATTAAATGAACCACTTCAAGATGATAATATACCATCCTAGGAGATTATTTCTTTGATGCATGTAGTAGGTGAATTACAACATCAAGTATAACTCCTTACCTTGGAAAATAAGGCTTATACGTCTTAGATGGATGCCAATGATTTGCATGGTAATCATTTTCTAAAGACATTCATAAAAGCTTCATTGCCTAAGCATTTCCAGATACCATCATTGCCTCACTTTGATGGAATTGGAGATCCATTCGTACACCTTCAATGCTTTTAGAAGGCTTTGCCATTTCATGTGAGTTATTTGATTCTATTGAAATTATTGTAGAAAAAATTAGTGGGGGAAGCATAGAATTGGATATTTCATCTAATCCCCATTGGCTCTTTGCACACATATGATGACTTAGAGGATTTATTTCTCAAACATTACATAGCAAACATGGGCCCTCATGTTACATATGAGAAACTTGCCACATTGCATTAGAATACTTCAGAGCCAATTAGTGAATATATCTTATGATTCAAGATGCACATGTTAAGATTGATCTATAAACTAGTAGATTTAGAAATTTAGCATATCTTTATTAAGGTGCTTCATCAGCATCTCCTCAAGCATATATTATATCAGACATAGTCCTCTTTCAATAACTTATGTTATACAGTTCTGCTTTGGAAAAAAAGTTGGTATTGATTGAGGTAGATTCAGTTGATTGGATTACTCTAGATTTCACAACATTACCTACATCTACAACTCTTAACACATAGTATCCACCATGTCCTAAACAAGATAGGATACCACAACTAGAAAATTAACTAGTTAAGAATAGAAAGCCAATTTCTAGAGTACAACCTACAGTATGCACTATAGAGAATAGTAACAAGGCACCACTATAATTTGATTCAGATCAGGATAGCCCACGTGTTATATTATCAATACTACTTGATAGGAGGTTAATCCCAATACCTTCTACTCATTGATGAGATCCACATGTCTTACATAGATAACCACATCAGCCCTTTTATAACTATCATCATATCCATGGACTCAGATATTCTATTAATAGATGTGTTGATAATGGAAGCATAGCATTCACATAGGGGGCACTAAGGTCTCCTCCATCATGGAACCATAGACATCATTCATCCATGACTACATCATTTTAGGACATTCTTTTACAATAATCATCAGTCACTCATCATGAGAGTAATGAGGGTTTTAGGATAGATCCTCATAGGAGATTTCCTATTCCACATATTCATAAAGTTTGGAAACCAGTATAGCAAAAACAACCTACATATAGTAGTGTAGTCCAAAGAGTACATAGTGTAGTTTCATATACATATCTAGCATAGTCATAGGCACAACAATAGAGTATTTCTCTATAGAACTATTCACTATGGCTAGATTTTTAAGGTCCTATCTCATGTAGCAGCTTGTTACAGTTAAGATTAAATGAACCCATATCACAGGGTATTGTTCAAGAGAGATATTCACTATGGTTAGATTTTTAGGGACCTATTTCATGTAGAAACCTACTATGATTGAGATTAGATGAGCCCCCATCATATGTTTTAGCTCCATATCAATCTATTTCTCAATCATATGCATCTTAGTAGAGGCCACAAGGTGTTATTTCATGTAGAAATCCACTATGATTGTAGATAGATGAGCCTTCTCCATAGCACATAGTTTTAGTTGCACATCCAATGAGGTTACATTTGTAGAGTCTCCACATAATGCTATAGTTAGTGCATCATAAAAAATATCAAATATAGATCGTATTCCTACATAGCATGAGAAAGTTGAGCACTTGTTCAGTTGGCCATCAGGGTTCAAATAGATATATGGCACACATTCATACTAGTATCAATTCATATCTTCACTTATCAAGGCAATGATGGAGCCAAAAGGATAGACTTTATATTCTTGATCCACCTATTCAAAGGGATTGGACACATAGTCCAAACATTGATTAGTACATGCATAATTACATAACTTCACTTAGTAGGGAAATGATGGAGCCAAAGGACCAGTCTTTGTATTCTTGAGCCACTCTTGAGGAATTGAGCATAGAATTCTCTCTTACATCCCCTCCAAGTAACAACTAACATTCCTAGTTCCAAATATCCATCCCCAGCTAAACCAAATTATCTAAATCTAGGCCTTACCAATATCTCATTTTACCAATCTTAAACCAATTCACTTTATCCAAATAACTTACTAGTTACAAAACCAACCAAATTTTTACTCACATATGATTGCAAATAAAACCTAAACATCACACTTATCAATATATCATGAATAATCAAAATCAAATCATAAACAACATTTTTCCAAAACATACGCAACCTTGAAATCAATACCAAATTAACTATTTCTAATCAACCATTTGCAAATCAATATACCAATATTCTAAAATCCATAACATAGTACACATGAGTCAAAATCAAAACCAGTATCCTTATATATATAATAAATTTTTCAAAATGCCCTCACTCTCAATCTCACTCTCCCCACCATTACTAGTCCCATATTCCACTCTCATGTTTGATGGCCTCACACCTCCTTGACCTCTTAAATGCCTTTTACAATGACTACCTCACTCCAACAACTGACCATGCTCCTCACATAATTCTTCATACCACCTCTATAGCTCTATGTACTCATCCATAATCCTTGTACTCACTAATCCATAATTTGGTATAGGCATCCTATGTATATCAATCTCAACCCTTATCTCATCTCTCTCTCCTAATGCTCTAACATATGCAATTTTTTCTATAGCATCTCTATAAAACAAATGAGCATAAACATCAAATGTAATTATCACTCACTCTATCAAACCCTCCTCCATAGCATCATCAAGAACATGTCATGTGATTTTTTAGAGTGCAAACTTAATGATGGTCTCCCAAAACCCATCATCTCCACTTCCTACCCCAACCTGTGTTTCATACTGAGCACCTCCCACTCCACCTACACACAAATTACAACACTACATTAGATATATACTTTCAAATCAAACTAAACAATCACAAACATGTACACAATTCAAAGGTAATTGTTTGTTACCTCCCATCATCTAGATCGGTGTGGGATCCTCATACTCAAGAGCATCCCCTCTATCAAAAGGATACAATGGTGCCCATCAATGCCTCATCCACCATGTGATATATGCCTCTCTACATCCAACATCATCTATATTTGGAATATCTATAACTACATCTTATGCACCCAAAGGTAATGGTGTTAACTCAACCTTAGTAGGCCTTGCATGAGCTCTTGCCCTCACTATTTCTCATGCACTCCTCACCCACACCCATGTTATTGGGGGCACATCCTTTGGTACCCTAAATTATCTATTCATGCACTCATACTAAAATCATTTGTACACTCCAACCTAGTGGTCATGTGACCAACAACCAACCCTCATATACCACAATTTCACTCCATCCTCAACCCACCTAGGAAATCCTATATAGGGCCTCCATGTGATATTATGAGCCACCAATATATCTAATAATCATCTATAATGATCTATCCTAGGAGAACAGTTAGCTAATGTACTTATCCAACATTCCCTAAATGGTTGCAGAGGTGCCCACTCTACCCTAGGTAATCTAATTGGTCAAACAATTGTTATATGCTCGTAAGCCTAGCAATGTAATAAAGTAGCTACACTCACACCACCACTAAAATCCCACTGAGTAAACTTATAAATATCCATATATAAGTGGGTATGTATAGTCCTACCCCATGAATACACAGTACCATACACCTACACACTGTGAATGATCTTGTGCATCTTATATGCAATCGACACCCCACTCCCATCTACAACAATAAATGAAGCCAACAATATGACCAACCACTTTTGTAGATGTGAAACATTAGAATGTAATATAATTGATAACATCCCATCACATCACTATCACTACCTCTCTAATGTATGCCTAATGGCACACTAGAAAAATAAAAGGATGCAAGATCAATAGATTCAACACCCATGTCATCTTGCAAAGTCACATACCATCCACTAACTGATAAATGCAAAATATGATACACATCCTCTAGAGTCATAGTAATTTACCTTGTAATAAGATATAAAGTACATGTATTTATATTCCACCTCTCACATAAGGCAGTAATCATATATCTATCCCACTGCACTATGCCTAGGTCATACACATGACCCAACCTTGCTTTATCCATCACAGCTCTCTCATTAGTAGACAATGGAAATAATCATAATGTCTCCATAACTTGACCTATATAAAACTCCCTCATCCATACCTTACCTTGTAAAAATACCAAAAAACAAAATATATATCAGTCAACCACGCCAAACTAAATAACAATAGGTAACAAATTAGAATCTCATGAAACTAGCCCTAGTGGACAACAATGCTATAAAAAAGACACCAGTGATGGAAAAGAGTGTTGGACCCTAGATAATAGCGCTAAACCCATGACAATAGCATTGACTCTTAGATAGGGGCACTGGAACTAGTGAAAATTTTCCTAGGATCCTTAAAATAGCTAAACAATGCAAAAACAAGCTTCTAAATAGGCAAAAATCAAGCATTTTAGTTACTTACCAGGGTAACATCACCACCAACTTCCACTTGGGCTGCCAATTATTCAAACCAAGTTGTAGTAGGTGCTCATCTCTTTGGCATATCTCTCGTTCCATGACTCCAAATCTAAACTAATCAATGCACAAATGAATCAAGAATCAATCTAATTTTCCTATATCAAACAACTTTTTCATCCAAAACAAAAGACCATTTTGTCTATAACTTTAACCTGTAACTCCCTTTTGCAAATTGTTTTGTTCCAAAAAATTGTAATAATGATATCTTTGACATCACACAAGCCTTGCTCTCTTACTATGTCATTTGCCTACTATGGAATGCACATCTCTGCATTTGTATCACACCTAGATATATACCTTGATCATCACCAATAAAAAACTTGTTCTAATTTCAAACAACTCCATTTAATCAATCAAATAAATTCTCAATCAATTCAAACAAATACCAACCTCACATCTATTCCTATGCCACTAGTTATCACTTTTAGCTCAAACTCCTCTATCACGAGATCTCATCCCTATCCCCAAAAGGGGGGCATCATTCCAAACTATTCATATTCCTACACTTACCTAGCATACCCATCCACTCTCATAAGTGGATACACCATGGTTCTTACACTTCCAATAGTTATATTATCAAATTCAACTTAGATCAATTAAAATATATAGTGATTCAGACTACATGGGTCACTTAGCATAGTTTTTACACTTTCAGTAGTTAGATTATCATATTTAGCTTAGATTGGTCAAAATATATAGTGATTTAGATTACATGAGTCACTCAGTAGTACTTAGGACATTCAGAGGGATATACCTTCAGTTTATAGATACATAGACTATTCAAATACAGTGGTTCAAATTACATGGATTCATAGTGACTTTGATATAGATTTAGACTCAAATACCAAATTTTGGGGCATGTATATTACTACACATCTCACACATACAGCTTCATACAATATGACACTGTTACAAGACCAGATAATAGATTATAGGCATAGTACAGAGCATAGTGTTTTGATCTCCAATTTTGCACATAGTGCATGACATGATAGGTCATATCACATGTGGTTATATAGATTACTAGAGTATACATACTCATCACTTACATACCATATTTGGGGGCATGACATAGATGTTCATGTTCTTCATCATCTAGGATTATATAGATTAGAAAGGCAAGACATGCCATTCTTTTCTTGCACATTTACCAGAGTTTTAGATTACACCTAGTTGTACCCAAGTTATCACTAGGTTGGACCACATAGCCATGTGTAGTGGTTGTTCCATTACATTACCCAGACCTAGAATACATGAGTTTGTGTGGGACAAAGGACAGACATTATTTTGGGCCTCTGATCATGTCTCAGTTCTAGTTTATATATTTAGAGTGGGGGCATGATATATTTTTCTCTTCATAGCATATAAATTATATACACATGTTCTAGATTGCATGTTTTTATGTAGGATAGAAGGTAGACATTAGTTTTGGGCCTCTGAGCATTTCTCATTCCAGTTAGATTTAGCACAAGGGCCAAGCATTTCCCTCATTCTCCATGTTACATGGATTCCACTTCTAAATTTAGTACAGGAGGCATCCATTTTAAGGATTCCTTCTTTCTCTAGGCATTATTTAGCTCTCCATCCACTTCCCTAGCTAGGAAGTGAGTTGGACCCTTTGCAGCATATTCATCTCCACATATGTAGGTTTAGGTACGCATTTCTTTCTTTCTTTTACTATAGTACTTCATTTCATCTCATCACTAGAATAAAATGGGGGGAAAATGTATACACCCTAAATTGGTCAAGCAACCACATATATCATATCGTTCCATAGTCTTTTCACAGGAGACTCTGACTGGAGAATATGAACCTTGTTCACATTTAGCCGTGTCTTTTATTTTACTCATATTGGTCTTGTTTCATGCTTGATCCACATTTTTGCTTATTCTAAGTCATCCATAAACTTCTAGAACCTCATTCTACCTCATCCAGATCAGATTTTTCATGTTCATTCCATCCTTTGGGTCTTGAGCCTATAGGATAAGAGCGTTGGGATTGGACTACAATGTTGGACCCTAGGGTGTCCATTTCTAGTGCTCTTATCCAAGGTCATTTTGAGATTCAATGATTAGTTTCCTTTGATTAATGAGTCCCAACCCCTTTCTTAGCTTTGTCATTAAGTTTTTCAATGTTAGCCAAATATGAATAAAGCTCCCAAATTCAAAATAAATAGTCTCCTATATAAATGACTTCACAAGGCATTTTATATTGAGCACTTACTACTTTATCACATTACATAATAAAAATTTGTCAATAGTATAGCTCAACATTATGCATCACACTTAGACTTGCATGCTTGATCAAGGAAGGGCCTAGGTGAAAGTTCATTCTTGCATCTACCGTGCACATAGATTATGCACATTCCCTAAGGGAGAAATACATTCAATCTAAGACCCTAGCATTGAGGGTTAATTTAGGTAGTGATCAGGATAGTAGGAGTTTTAGATCATGTGATCATACTTCCCCTAACCCATTATTTTTTCCCTTATGATTTTGATGTATTTGTCATTTTGTGTGTGTAGATAGACTTAGGATTTAGATATTGAAATGAACCTACAATAAGCTCTATTGACATTTAGCCTCTAAAATTTCATACACAAGCTCACATTGAGACAACAGACAAAACTCAAAAAATTTAGACCTTCAAGATAATAGTGACATAAAATGACTATAGCATCAGACACCAAGGTGTCCTATTTTAACGTTCCTATCCTTTCATAAAATGAAAGCTAGATCTAGATTTGAAACAATGTCTCAATCCTATGTAGAAAATTTTAACCCTTGAATCATCCATTTTAGCTTATTTTTCTAGATAATTTTATTTCTCTCCCTATGCAATTGATGTAATTATTTTGATAAAAACTTGTATTTTACTATATTTTATTGATATTTCCCTTTATTCTAGACCTTTTATTGTTTAGGAACTAGACCCTAGTTTCCCAAAAATAATAAAATAATATACCTCAATGTATAATAGGTTCTTCTTAACACATCTATGTCCTTTTATCCAATTGATGTCATAGTCAAAACATAATCCTTTTACATGCTTATTTTTAATTTACTAAGGTGTCATTCTGGTAGATGGAGGAAACGATGGTGTCAATATGTTAGATCTCTAAAGTGAGTGAATGGTTGTTTCTTGTTAGCTATGAATTTTTTATCTACCCTATGTGCCATGATAATAGAATAAAAAACCTTAAGTGTGTTAAACATGCATACCTCATGTTGAATTTTATCCTTGAGGCCACCCAAAAATAGGTCATTGAAGTTCTCATCAGAAATTATCTCCACACATAAAGATAGGTTCCAAAAATGATGAATATAATCTTTGATTGATCTTGTCTATCATAATTTTTCTAGTTGGTTGAAGTAATTCTCTATCACACTATTTATATAGTGTAATTACAACTCCTCTATAAAAACTGACCAAGTGACATTAAGAGTCATCTTTTTCTTTTGAGCACACAACCATCAATACAAAATGAATTGTTCAGGTTCTAGATATAAGGATGCCATGATAACCTTTTGTCCACATGGGATCTAATGTAGATTAAAAAAATCTTCATTTGGTTGATCCAATTGAGTGGATCCTTTCCATCAAATTTACACATATCTACCTTTGGTAACAAGTTCCTCTATGGTAAGGTATTTGGATTTGGATTAGGCTGGTTGGGAGATCCACCATGGTAGGGTTTTTTAATAGTGATAGATGGATAATTATTTTTTAAATCCTTCATGATATTTTTAAAACTATATTGTATTGCTTTCATCTCATATTGTATGCCTTGCATTTCAATTTGAATGCCTTGCCCATTGTAGTCAAGCTTGATCATTATGTGATCTATCTTAGAGAACCCTGGTACAAAGGATCCTATAAATCTCCCTTCTAACTCCATATATTCCTTAGGAGGATTTTTACTTGGATTTTTATCACCCTTTCCTCAGCCCCTAGTTTGTGCTCCTACCATAAAAGGGTTTGACAATGTCGATCCTAATTTGTACTTTTGATCCAATTTTGACGAAGCATTTTTTTCACTTATTTCAACATCAAATATGAAAATATAGAGAACATACCCCAAATATATTTTTCTAGTATTTCCAAAAAATTAAATAACTTATAAAAAATCTTTGAATTACACATTATAGATCAAATTTATAAAAAACACTAAAATTAAAATAACTCACACAAAGTTGACCTCTAAATGCTAATTTTTGTTTTTTGATATCCTTGACTAATTTCCCAACTTAAGTAAAATAATTTCATACAAATTTTTATCTTATTGAAACATATAATCAAATCTCTAAAATTAGGGTTTTGCCCATAGAATTGCCTAAATAGTAGCTCTGATACCACTTGTAATGAAATTACTTCAAAAATAAAGTAGAATAACAATAATATATCACAATACAACTAAAATATAGCAGAATATATCAATAAAAGATAAGCCACTTTGAGGGGGAAACCTCCACAAGCTTTAATAAGAGAAGAATTCATAATATGATCATAAACAACTACCCATGACCTCCTATATATAATCTACCTAGGCCATGATTACTCCATAGGTTGACTTACTAATAAAATGAAAATGCAAATATAAATGTGAAATGACATCAAAGAGGGACAAGTAAGTCATAGTTCAACTATTCCTATATCAATACATGTGATAGGTTATGGACATATCATGCTCTTCCCCTTAAAACCAATATTGTCCTCAATGTTGAACAACTCTAGCTGTTGTTGCAAAAAATATTCACCCTCCCAAGTTATATCCTCACTACTCAGGTTCTTCCACTTGATCAGATATTCCTTAATCTCTTTGGTTCTCAACCTCTTAGTACATGTTTTTAGGTCTTCTCTAGTTTCAAAATGACTCATCCTTCCTCATCTAGTTCTAGTAGCTCTTTTTAGGCTAAAACTTTCTATCCAATGACCCTCTTCAATCAAGAAACATGAAATATTGGGTGTATGTGAGATGAATGAGGCAACTCTAGCTTGTAAGCCACACTTCTAATTTTCTATAGAACCTGATAAGGGTCATAATACTTAGGAGCAAGTTTATTATCTTTTTTTTTTAATTATTTCAAGGACATCTACTTGTAAGGTTGTAAACATACAAAGACCCAATCACCCATGTCAAAATTTTACTCACTATGATGTTGATCTTCTTGCTCCTTCATCCTATTTTGTGCCAAAGCCAAATTCTATCTCAAACCAACCAAAACCTCTTGTTGATAATTAATGTGTTCCTACACATCTCAAACCTTTGTTTGTACCCTTAAATAAAACATAATAGAAGGTAAATGGTAACCACATAGTGCTAGAATTCAGGACATTTTAGAAGAGGTATGGAAAGATGTGTTATACCATCATTCTACAAGTGGTAACCATTTAACCTGATGGTCTTGTTTATCTAATACAAAATAATAGAGATACCCCTCTAAACATTTGTTGACCTCTTCTATTTGTCCATCAAATTGGGGGTGGTAAGATGAGCTATGAGCTAGCTGAGTACCCAAATAGGAAAATAGTTAAGTCTAAAAATTACTAGTGAAAATAGGATCATGGTCACTTACAATTATTTTTGGGGTTCTATATAATTTTAAAACTGTATCCAAAAAATAGATGCTACTATACTTATTGTAAATGGGTGTGAGAGGGATATCCCAATACATGTGATAGGTTAGGGGCATATAATTTCGTCCTTTTCTTCATCTAAATACCTAGTGAACTATGGCACAAAAAATCAAGAAAGCAAAAAAAAAATAGAAACCCTATTTGCATATAAATGGATATTCATGTCATGGAAAATATATGGGAGAGGAGGATCTAATTGTCATAATTCTTGGAAGTGGCATGTAGAAATTGGTGGAGGTTCGAACTCAAATCCAACAAACTACACAAAATTGGATACACTTGTGGTCATCTTAATTTTTTTACCTTAATTCCTTTCACCAAATAAATATAATGAGAGTCATGCAACCTTACCATAAACAAAGCAATGCTCATGATGCCTTCATTTACCCTTGATAATAGAAAATAATCAATCAAAGATGTTACCACCTTGCTTTGATATAATTGTCATGTATCATTATGTAATATTGTTATATTGACATACCAAATTGTAATGGCTTATCCACACATCAATAACATTATCATGTGGATTCAAGCCACTCATCAGATGTGAATTCTTGTCACAATCAAATCAACATTCACGATGTCCTTATCCACCCTTACCAATAGAAAATGGCATTTCAAATATGTTGCAACGTTACAAGCTATGTACCCCTCAATGATATAGTTAAGTCATGTAAATCTAATAATTGGCCTTAATATAGGCTTGGAACATGTCAAATCTGGTGGAGGTTTGAACCTGCATCCAATAAACTACACAAAATTGGATATGATTATGGTCATATTGAAAATTTTACATTTATTCCTTCACCAAATAAATATAAAGAGATTCATGGAACCCTACCATAATCAAATCGATGCTAGTGATGCCTTCATTCACCCTTGACAATAGAAATTAATCAATCAAAGATGTTACCACCTTGATTTAATATAACTGACATGTATCATTATGCAATGTTGTTACATTGGCATGCCAGTTTGTAATGTCTTATCCACACATAAAGAACATTGTCATGCAAATTTGAGCCACTCATCAGATGTGGAGTCCTATCATAATAAAAACAACATTCATGACATCCTCATCCACCCTTAACAATAAAAAATGGTCAATCAAATAGGTTTCAGCCTTACAAACTACATACTCTTTTATAATATAGGTAAGCCATGTAAAACTGACAATTAGGCTTAATCTAGGCTTGGTGTATGATATGGGCTCTATGGTGTTAGATATGACATGAAATACCTTGTCATTATATGTCACCATTGTTCTTACTTACATAACATGCCCAATTTTTATATTAAAAATGGGGACCATCTTTTGACCATTTGCTTTGCTCCTACATATGCTCATGGTTTATTAGTCTTAGTACTACAACTTGTCTTAGTGGTTTGTCTCAATTTATGTGTCAAATTAAGACTCAAAACCACCACTACATTGAGAAAACCACATCTATGCGAATCAACTTATTATTTTACACTTAGCATAAAAATGGAATTAGGGCCTCCTAATTTGCCTTTGAAGTCTGGCTCTCACACCTCTCTTAGCCTATTCCCAATGTTCTCACTATGTTTGATTATAATCTGGTTTCCTGATAACATTGTTAGCAATCAACGATAATGCCATTGCAAGATGGTGATGTCATTTCCCAATGACATTATCATCGACTGACCACACCATTATTGGGTGATGATAGTGCCATTGGGAGACAACATTATCATTGAGTAACAGTAGTGAGGCTGGTTGATGACAATGTCAGCAGTTGATGACATTGTCATCAATCGATGATAATGTTGTTAAGTGATCGCATTACCATTGAGAAATAATGATATTAATCAATCGATGAAGATGTTATAGATGATGGAATTGTCGGGAGTTACCTACATTATCATCAGTCGATGGATATGTCATGGGGTAATAATGATAATGTTTTTAGGAGACTATATTACTATCGAGTGATGATGATGTTGTCAATCGACAAAAATGTTGTGGATGATGGTAGTGTCGTGGGTTGACCATATTATCATTAGTTGATAGAGATGTTGTGGGTTGATGACATTGTTTTGGGTTGACTGTATTATCATTGGTTGATGGATATGCTATGGTATGACAATGTTACCACGGGTCGACCACTCTATCATCAATTGATCGCATTTATCAACAGTCAACCGTATTTATCATCAAACTATGCAATAGTAAAATTAATGATGTTTTAAGTTTATTGTCACGTCAGTATTGCTAATTGTTTTGATATGACAAGAACAATATCCAAAAGATTCATAGATAAATATTAGGTCTGTTCCTCCCAATAAAAATGCCTCTGGCATAATAATTAAAAAACTTTTTATTAGTAAGTATAATTTTTACTTAATAGATGTGAATCTATTATTCAAAACTTTTTATAGTAAGTATAATGTTTAACTTATGTATTCAAAGCTTGAACTTAACTGATGTATTTTTTATTTTCTTTATATTTTTTAAGAATATATAATAAAAGTAATTTTATAGTATATTTTTTTTAAATGTATATGTATAATTATTTTAAGAGATAATATTTAAAATTTATTTATTTTTATTTATAATGACAAAATTAAATAAAATTTATTTATTCATAAATTTATATTTAGTAAAATATATTCCTACAAAATATGAGTAAATATAGGAATTTGGAGTTTCTCCTCTCTCTCTCTTTTTTTTAATTTTCTTTTAAAAAACTTGTCCACTCCATATTTCTAAGAAAAGATATTAAACATTCTTTTTTTATACCTTTCATTTTTCATGGGGTTACTTGTACGTTTAAAAATAGGGGCAACAATGCCCTTCATAGGATTCATATCTAACTTTATTTGGATGGGAATATAATGATATTATATTATAATGTGTAGATTAAAGTGATATTTGAAAGTAAACAATTTAATCGACTTGTTTGAAGAGAGAAGGTTCTGACTCATAGTAAAAGATCTAACATCAAAAAAAGAATAAAAAGTTTACAATATTTATAAGACAATGACAAGTTTCACAACTTATGAGTAATGAGAATGTTGAGTTCCTTTTTTTTTTTTTTTTTTTAATTTTCTTGTAAAAAATTTGTCTATTCCATAATTTTAAGAAAAATATTAAACATTTTTTTTTTATGTCTTTCATTTTTCATGAGACCATTTGTTAATTACAAATAGGGACAAGAATGTCCTACATACAATTCCTACTTAACTTTATTTGTATGAAAATATAATAATATTATATTATAATGTATGTAGATTATAATGACATTTGAAATAAGTATGATGACAATTAAAAGTGAACAATTTAATTCTCTTGTTTGAAAAGGGGAGGTTAAGACTTATGGTAAAAGATCCAACATAAAAAAATATTATAAACATTTCACAAAATTTATAAAACAATACAAGTTTCACAAAATTAATTTGAGGATGACAAATTTCGTCAACCCTTAAATCAAATCTTTAAAATATTATATTAATATTTGTAATCCAATAAACTACTTGATCTCTTAAAAGTTATTAAAATCATTTATTTATTAATTGAAGTAAATAGTGAGTCAATGATAAGAAACTCTCTTTGTTCAAAATAATATTATTAAATAAGTCATGGATACCGGACAAAATATCCACATACTAAGAACCATAGCAGCAACCCTAAATTGGCGCAAACAATTGGTGTGCCAATGGTGTCAGTTCATTCCAAGCGTTTTGGAATGAATCTGCACCCTTCTGTTCGCCAGTTGTTTGACTTACTTGCAACGAAAGAGAACTAGTTAAACAGTTATGATGGGCCGCTTTTCCTCCCCTGAAATTGGAGTGTCGGTGGGCGTGACACTTACGAGCTGTTTGATTTCTTCCAGACGGGATACAACTTCTTTCATGCCTGGTCTAAACTCCCTCTCTCTTGCAAGGCATTCAAATGCCAATTCGGCAACTGCTCCGACCATGATCTTCACCTCATGTTTTTTTTCCATCATCAAATCTGGATCCACCAATTCACCCAAAGCTCCCGCTCTGATCTTGTCTATTGCCATATAAGCAAGGCTGATTTCGTTGTCACTTCGGCTCATATCGACAGCTACTTTAGCAGAGATTAGCTCCACCAAAACCACCCCAAAACTGTAAACATCAGACTTATCTGTGAGCTGGAAGCGCTGATGGTACTCTGGGTCAACATAGCCCGGCGTGCCTTGGGGAGCAGTTGTGACATGTGTGACATTTCCAGGCACCAGTCTAGAAAGCCCAAAGTCTGCAACTTTTGCCCTAAAATTTTCATCTAAAAGAATGTTACTGGATTTCACATCTCTGTGAAATATGGGTGGATCAATGCCGTGGAGATATGCCAATGCCTGAGCAGTTTCTATGGCAATGTTTAAGCGTGTTCCCCAAGGCAAGCCTCTAAGGCTTCTTCGGCTCCCATGAAGATGATCGAACAAGGTCCCATTTGGCACGAACTCGTAAACAAGCAGTAGCATTGGACTCTGCGGTAGTGTACAACCATACAGACGAACAAGGTTTGGATGACAAAGGGAGGACAGGATCTGTACCTCGTTGATAAATTGTTCCACTCTTCTAGAGTTTTCATGAAAAAGTCGCTTTACAGCCACAACTCGTCCGTCCTGAAGTTTCCCCAAATACACTGCACCAAACCCTCCATCTCCAAGTTCGTTCTCTTCATCAAAGAAATTTGTGGCCTGCTGAAGTTCTTGATAAGGAAATATGGCCAAACTACCGATCATATACCGTGGCCGATATGTTTCCATGTCGCTGCTGTGATGGTTTCTGAAATCGGTACCAAGGCCCAGCGTAGGAGGCGATTTTCTCCGATTCACATATAAAATATGAAATATTACTGCTGCTGCTACTCCCGCAGCGCCTCCGACGGAGCAACCTGCAAAAGAACGTAAAAAATATATGATTGTTTTTAAACTACAAAGTAAAAATTGGGATTACTCTGGTTCGATTAAAAAATTGTACAAAAATGATGCGGAACAAAGACGAAGGATGCTTACCGATAATAATGAATTTAATCTTGAACTTGCCTGCAACTGCTCAAGCACAAGGTCTGTGAGTACGGTTTCTAAGAGAATGCCAAATTCATATATAAATCATCAAGAAATTCGTAATCTTTACACCAAACCACGCTTGATGAGGATCCGGACACGGGTGGAAACAGAAAAGTTTGACAAATTTATTTTATTTGTACTTTAAATCAGGAAAGCAGAAAAAGAAAACGAGAATCTTACCAGAGGGACATTTGTTTGCACACCATTTGCCACTGCACTCGCAACAAAACTGCATCGAACTCTTGTTATACGCACAATGCCCTCCATTTGAATCGCACGCCATGCAATTTTCACTAACATTCCATTCGATTCGGAACCCTTTATGTAAAATTTCATCATGTATAGGTAGTTTTATCTTTTTGACCGGTAGCACAACCTGCAATTCGCATTTGCTGTCCAAAGAGTAGAAGTTGGAGGTGTTGTAGTACCAACTATGGTTACATGGTAATGAAGACAAGGCTCTCATCATATCAGGGCTGCAATGTTGAAATAGAGTTAAATTTGCATATTCACCAGTAATATGAAATTGAGGGCTAGACCAGAATTGCGCTGTAATTTTACTCGACGATGGGTTGCATTTATCTCCCAATAAGTTCTGGTCAATTATATCCATGATATGCCTGGAATCCCTCGATGGCACAAGGGATTGATGCGGCCACCCTATGTAGTATTTGTACCCACTGATATTAAGGAATGGCATCTGTACTAGATGATCGCAGTCGAGCTGAAGCGCAGGGTCACCGCAACCGCTGTTCTTCGATCCAAAAGGATATCCATAAAAATACGTCCCACATTTAAATATTTCATCTTTACAAGCTCCAGAGAAGGGAGCGATCCATAATATTAATATAAATATTGTGAAGAGTAGAAAGAGGAAGCGCAAGCGGCACGCAGGGGTGAGATTGAAAGGCTGAAATTGAGATAGATGAAGATGGGGCACTTCCATTTCCAAAATGTTTCCACCAAGGAGAAGAGAAAATAACTAAAAGTGTAGTAAACAGGGGAACATTAATAGCAGAGAGAAGATCAAAGAGGAAGGCAAGGAGCGGCGTCAATACGACAAGTTGACAGCCAAGTTAATTAAAAAGGCAAAGTTGACCTGAGATTCCCAAAGGCAAACTCGACAGTCGGTTTTTCAATCAAACGATCGCTCATTAAAATCCACGCGCTTTTCTACACATTTCCAGTCGCTCATTAAGTTGACCAGAGATTACGCCCACAAAATTGACTTCCGTGTGGATCGGGAAATTTACTTTTTTACTTTTTTGTTTTTCGGGAACGCATCGGTATATTTATTAATATAAAATATTTTATTTTATTTTTGTGATGAAAATACATTCGAATATTTATTAATAAAAAATATATAGAGATTAATTTCAAGATAGTTTAACTCAGTTTAAAATATAAAACAATTAACAATAAAATAATTTTTAAAATTGAGTAATGAGATCATAAAATTAGGAATATAGAATCAAAAATATGTTTTAAAAATTTGGGCTCCTGGTAAACATAACAAATAATTTTTAGTGAAGAAAATTCTAAAAGAAGTGTTTTTGTTCATGGTCTATGAATATTTATACTCTTTCAAATTTTCAGTGGAATTAATTTTCTATCTAAGAATATTAATTGATAATTTAACTAGGGTTTATATCGATAAAATGGGTCTCAATTTGTATCTCTAGTATGCCCGCCATTTAGAAAGTCATTAAACACTAATCTTATGAAGATGCACATCAGAGATTGCATTATGGATCTCTAAATTTGACTCTTAATCACTAACCTAGTTAGCTTGGCAGTGGATTCACACCCTCTTCCAACACTTCCATCTAGAAATGTTTCCCTGGAAAATGGTGTTTTTAGGGGACTCAACCATGATCCTTGAAAAATACATACAAGTTTGGCATTTTTTTCGTTATGAGATTCTCCTTTAGTTATGGAAGGATAAAAATGCAAAATTTAATCATGATATTTTAGATAATGTTTTGCTATTACTAACAAGGTTCATGCCATCTCTAATTTTGTGCTTCAAATTCAAGTTCAAGCAAAAAAAGGTTTGTCTAGAGGTGACTCCATTTTAGACTCTATTGGAACACTGAGGTAATTCCCCATGTGTAGTTAGCCAATTCCTTCTAGACTCACCTCATCACCGGTCACCCCCACAAGATAATGGGTTTGGATAGCACGATAAGAATTAATCTTGTAGTAAGTGCCATAGTGGCTCCACACTATTACAATTTTCATCCCCAAATCTAGCTCTCAAGATGGTGGCAGTGGTGGTGGTGGCCCTACTGAATGGATGGCACCTCATTAAGGGAAATTCCCTCGCTTGGTCCAAAAAAATTTGCCTAACAAGCAAGGTAATGTAAAGGATCAAGATAAAGTAAAGAAGGCTAATGGTTGGTGTATTATGTAAAAATTTAGCAATAGATTTGGACTTTACACAATAAGCTATAATGTACTCAAAATTTACAAAACATCAAAAAGAGAGAATGAGGAAGCAATCATAATTAATTAGAGCAATATTACCATCACTTTGCCTCCTTGAGTCTTCCCTCCAAGATCATAGATGTTTCTCCTACACAATTGGATTGAAAGATGTTGGATTGCAAGATAAAAGGGCTTCAAAGTTTTGGTGGATGCAAACAAAGATTATGGATGCAATATGATGGCTTAAAGAGCATGGAGATTATGCAAGCTTGGGGTGTTCTAGTTAATATATCTAAGAGATTTACATGGCTATTTATAAGGGTGTTGAAGGGAATAAAAGGGAATTTAAAATTCCCCAAAATCCTATAGATTTAGAGGGTTCTAGAGAAGTAAAAAATTTGGAAGAAGTTTCAAGAGTTAGATAACTCTAGACTTCATTAGGATTTAATAAGGATTAGATACGAGATTTAGATAGGATTTAGGAACTGGGTTTGTAGGGAAGGCTATGGGTAGGTGGATAGGGGTAGTTAGTATATTTTGAATTTAAAATTAGTAAGTGGACAAGTGGTGATTAAATAGAATAGGATTATTAGGTTAATGGGATATTAATAGGATAAGTAATAGATTAGTATAATGTGAGATATGTAAAAGGTTAGCATGATATAGGAAATATGATAAAGGGGGTGGGGGACTAGATTATTAATTAGGAAAGGGTGGGTTAGTAATGTTAAATGAAATTAGATAGGATAAATGGTGAGGTTAGATGAATGATTAAGGTGAGCAAATTAACATGCATACATTGTTCCCCTCTTTGAAAGGGCATTACGAGTAGACAAAGTGGAAGGAGTAATGGTCTTTCAAAGAAGAATTAATGTGTCAAGAGTTAGTAAAAATGAGTTTGCATGATGCCCCATCGAAGGGGTATGTGGGAAGGAACAAACTGAATGGCCACTCAAAAAGAGACAAAGGATGGGAAAATAGTCAAGATGATTAGGGGTTGGATCCCAGTACGATGATTGAGATATAAGAAATATGATGCCTCAATCGAGGATACAAATGGGTAAATACAAGCAAGGTTATAGGTGTAAGACTAGTCCCAAGAGGGAATGCATTGTAGCAACAATGTTTAGCATCATAGGATGAGTCCTAGGCAAAGACCAATGCCCAATATAGAGGCAAGTGGGTCCAATAGATAAGATGAGAAATCTCAAGACAAAGACATATATCAAGAGGATGTGTAGACCAAGACAAATAAGTCATGAGCTTTCAACATATCCTAAACAAGGATGCATGCAAGGGAGAGCTATGAACTGATATAGAATAATGATATGATGGATACAGGTAAAAGTGTAGCTCAAAATGATTAACAAATATGAAGTCAAGTGACCTCGAGCGCAGGGGGAGGGGGCAAGGAATGAGAAAGAGGTCATTGAGCAGCCCTTGGGCACTGAAACAATAGACAAGTGCTTCCTACATAATCTAAAAAGACCTCAAGCCAATGTAGTTTTGATTTACAATATGATGTTAGATAGGGGAATGGGAAGATGGTCACATGCCCCAAAGATTAGGATGTTTATTAAAATAGTTAAATGTATTATTGTGATGGAGAGGATTAAAAGGATAAGATATTTTAGGTGAAGTGAGATGATTATAAGGGTTAAATAGGTGTTAGGGTGGGAAATAAGACTCATAAGGAGTAAAATAGAAGGGGAGGGGTAAAATAAATTCATTTTCACTTTTTTATTATTGAAATTTTATGCTCTAGAGTTGATAGCCATGGATAAGATTTTATATTCAACACACCATGGAGAGAGAGTTAGGGAGTTCTAGAGACCTGTGAATGATGGACCACCAATAAGTGCCTAACCTTAGCCTTGTTATCTTTATTTTTATGCATTAATTAGGCATTTATGGGGGAGGGAAAAAAGGGTGCCAAATCACAACTGGGGGCATTGCCCTGAGTTGTGATTTTGCAGTTGCAATAGGCAATAATGGGCTTGTCACCTGTGATTTTGTAAAATCATGACTGGCGATTAGTGGTTTGACAAAAATGTAGCTAGAAGTTGTGATTTTGTGAAACCATATAAGGATGAGTTATTATTTTTCAAAACCACAATAGTTGATTAGATATATTGCATTACTGTAATTAGGGACTTATGGTTTTTTAAAACTACTACTAAGGGCATATGATAATTAACGATTATGATGTGGAGCATAGAGATAGGTTAGTTAGATGGATAAAAGGGGATGGTAAAAGGAGATGAAAGGTGATATGGATAGTATAGGCTAACGTGTTGGATGTGAATTTGTGTAAGAGTATCTAGGTGTATTAACGTATAAATTATGATGATTGATGGTACTCCACAAGATGCAAAAATTGAGTTCATTAGATTACAGCCTATTAGAGTTGACAAGATTATATTAAATAGCTATTATGCGATTGATTCAGATCGATCAGGCACTGATTATAATGTTAGTGGAGAGGTGGCATTCAGATATGAGTACTTTCCACTTTATGATGGGAAATATGACTTTGATCCTTGAGGATGTTTGGCACATCTTTAGATTGTCAATGAGAGGAGCTAATATTTATTGGAGGTACAACTCACTTATAGATACAATTTAGAGACTATGTGGACATTTTTGGGTTAGCATATGGGACTTTTGTATTGATGTAGATAGGGCACTAACTGAGGGCACGATCGATTGGGTGACCCTAGTATTTATGTATCTTATTACTAGTATTTTATTACTGAATAAGAGTGGATAATGGTTTCAACTTGGTTTGGGAGATGTAGTGGTTGACATGGTCCAGTCACATAGGGTTTTTACATGGGGTCATATTATGTTGGGCCATTTATACTGAGATATGTATATAGGTCAGATTATGTTGGGCCACCAGTTTTGGTCCATCCTATTATTTTAGATTTGGTCATGGGAGATCATTATGATAGATAGACATGTGGGTACGAGAACAAATCAAGAGCTTGAGGATCCATTAGTGTTTGGGTTGTGGATTATCCTAGGTGTGCAACGATCCCATCTAGTGGATTTCAAATTTTATAGACAAGCCTTTGATAGATTGATATGCAAAAAAAATACATGGATATCATACATATAGATTCAGTGGGCTTGTGTAGAGGATGAAACATATATGGGCTATATGATGACTAAGTGTTATTTTATAAGCCATCATGATTATATGATTGAGAGATATCGATCAGGCATGGTACATCCCCAGTTTGGTATACAATAGGATATTCTCAGGTTAGAGCATTTATTTTCACAAAGTGATCGAGAGAGACCTCAATGGGGTCATATAATAGACATGGACATTGCTCAGGTGGATTATGATAGTGTGGCGCCAATAGCATGGGATTATCAAATGATGTTAGTTGATCCTAGTGTTACTACAACATATAGATTTTGGTGGTTATAGCAGAGGCTAAGGAGACTTTTGAGGCCTTTATAGAGATAGGTTAGGAGAGGGGTAGTGAGGAGAATTTTGTAGGTGAAAGGGATATTAAAGAGACAGAGGGCTTAGAGGGGGAAAAAAGAGGCTAACAGAGATGGTGGGGATGGTGGAGATGGACTTATCCCTATGATCATAGATGGATATGTACCTACAAAGATAAGGACATAGATAGGACCTGTTGGAGGTGATGGTGTGGGGCCATTGAGATTGATTATGAGACTTGAGGATTAGACAAAAATAGTGAGCTTGGAGTAGGAGGTGAGGGATAGGCTGAAAAAGATAATTGGTGTTACTACTGAGAGGGATAGGTACTAGAGTTTGATAACTGATATCCAAAGATAGCTAGTCTAGAGAGATACATAGATGGGTCATATGCTAACATGATTGACCACTTTATTAGGATAGATAAGTGATCAATATAGATAAATATCATCCCTTCAAGAGTAGATCACATAGATTCAAGGTGATCAAACCATGTTACAAACTAGGTTGAGTTAGAAGAAGGTAGAGATATAAGTATTTGAGAAAGAGAGCGAGGAAGGTGAAACACCTCTAGAAATAGGGATTAGAGGATGTGACACATCAAATATCTTAGTTAAATATAAAGGCATAATATTAAGGGTCCTATATGAGGGTGTCATGCTAGCAAATTGGCAAGCACCATCTTATAGAGTTAGTAGCCACACTTCTTAGTCTATCCTTTAACCGCTGAGGAAACCATTAGGGTCACTTGGGTTTTGATTTATACATTTGTTACATTATAGACTTATAATCCATTTTAGCACATGGATGTATAAGATGCATATGTTTTATATGGTTTTTGACATGTTCATGGATATTTGAATCTGTAAATATATATGATGTTGTTATTGTGATGTACTACATTTATGGATTATGTGTTATTTATTTATTTCATAAATGATTATGTCATGGTAGATTAAATAGTGAAATTTAATTATTTAGTGTGTAGGATGTTATGAATTAATACTCATGAGATTGTATTTTCATGGTCATGATGTGATGATGTATTCAAATGGCCAATAGATTAGATGATAAAGTTAATCAGTTAATGTAGTTTTTAGATGATTTATGCATTATATTTCTTTTTATGGGTTTTTATTATGATCATGATATTATATATGGAAATAGTTTACCAATGAGATAATGCTTATGATATGATTGGATGATATCCTAGATGATGAGGTAGGTCATATTTTTAGTTTATGATGACGACAGATGATTTATTCATAGTGTGTAATGATGATGCTAATGTTTATGATGATTAAATATTTATCGAATAATTAGGAAAAAATGAATGATTATAAGATTATCCTTATGAGAGACATATTTCTATATCTTGTGCATGTAGTGATTTAATGATTGGATTGATATTTTGGTTGTGAAGTCATGAAGATAGGTGATACCAAATATTTATAATGAAATAATGATATGAAAGATTGAATAATGAGATGAAAAATTGATATTTAGATGTGTTATGATTTAACCATGTGCCAAAGATTTAATTGTCTTTGAATTTTTAATCATTTGCTTTAGGTAGTTGGGAAGGATACTCAATAATACTCTTGGAAAAAGGAGATGATAGTAAGATGATGAGCAATGGGAATTAGGATAAATGATATTTTAGATTGTATAAGATGAAGAATGGGATGGGTTAATGTTAGTAGTGTATGTTTAGGATGACTTAATTAGATGAGATGTGGATGGTGTCTTGAAGCCATATAAATGTTGACAATCCATTTTAACATTGCATGAGGTAAAATACATCATGACACTAGTATATTCCTAATGACATGTTACCATAGTGCATAAAGGCTAAGAGGGAACTAAGTGAAAGACATTCAAAGATCATAATCAGTGGTCATCATAATATCCTTTTTCCCTTTATGACCAAAACTAAATTAAATTGATACTATCAATACCAATAATCCTAAGCTAATTAATAAATAAAAGACAATTTCAAGAAAATATGTATAGAAAAAATATTTACAAAGAAGATACCAATTACACACACAACAATCAATAAAAACAATATAGAACAATTTATGATAATTTTGATAGGATCAAACCAGATACGTTATATTTCCCAAGGACCAGGTAAAACATTTCAAGATTTGGCTATTCATTATAAAACATGATGTATGCCCTAAAGGAGGGATGGTTAATGATCTTATCCAATAATGATAAGATAATTTTTAATAAGGATGGGAGATATATGCTTAAGCAAATAATATAAATTAAGGAGGGAGGTTGATATTGAGGATGATAAAATAAAAGCCATCTGGAAGAGTCAATTTTAACTATTTACAACAAGGATATGAGTAGTTAATGGCTCTATAGGAAATGAGCAGATTATAACTCTTCAATAGTCTTCTTTGTAATCTTATAGTATCAATCTTCCCCAACTATGATAGAGCATGCATCTTTACCTTCTGAAGCATACAACTCCAATATACACCATTGAGATCAAGGTCACGTGGAAGATGGGAAGATGAGATGGAATTCTTGAGATAGAGTTAAACAACATGAATTGGAATGCCCCAAAGTATGGGTGAGGGTCGAGAACAAGATTCTTATAAGCGATGGATTTTTCTCAATGAACTACAAGATTTTAAGATAAGCATAGTTCAAGGATTGTAGGTATAAAACCTCTTGATATATATGATATTTATTGGCTCATTGAATTCTTATCCTTCCAAAGTGGCCAATTTATATGCCCCAAATCCAAATTTGTCAATAATGATATAAGGGCCTAATCAATTGGGCTCAAATTTACCTTTCTTCCCTTGATCAACATCGTTATTTTTTTAAATTTCCTTTAAGGATTAGATCACCAATTTATAATTCTTAAGATTGAATTTTCTCTTGATATTGGCCTTTTAACCTATTTTGATTTGTTCTAAGATGGTCTAGATATTTTTGACACTTTTCATCTAGTATCTATAACTCTTGTAGTTGTTCAGTTCTATATGCATTATTTGTGATCATGCCCCATAATGATATGTATAAGGATGGGAATTCAAATTCAATCGATAAAATGGCTTTAGTTATATACACCAAAGAGTACGAAGTGACCCCAATAGGTGTATGAACACTAGTTCTATAAGACCATAATACAAGATATAATTGTAGATGCCAACTCCTTCCAACTTTGTTGAAATATTTTAAAGGATATTTATAAGTGTTTTATTTTTATCTTCTGCTTGACCATTACCTTGGGTGTAACAGGGTGATGAAAAATGCTCCTCAATATGATACTTATTACATAAGTCTTTAACTTCCTAATTTTAAAAAGACTTTCCATTACCAGATATTATCTTTGAGGGAATTCTAAATTGGTAGATGATCTTGTTCAAAATAAAATTAGATATTTGAAGGCCTATGATATATATGAGTGGCATGGCTTCCACCCACTTTGTGAAATAATTTGTAGTTATAATAATGAATTTTTGGCCATTTGATGAAGTAGGATTGATTTTACCAATGAGATCTAATCCTCATATCAAAAAAGGCCAAGGGATCATGATAGGCTATAATTCTTGAGTGGGAACATGTATAAGATTGCCATATTTTTTACAAGCTATGCATTTTCTCACATATTGGCAAACATCATGATCCATCATAGGATAATAATATCTAATCTTAAATAACTTCTTAACAAGGGCCCTCCCACTGACATGGCCTCCACAAATACCATCATGGACCTCCTTGATTGCTAAAAGAGACTCATCTAAGTTCAGGCATCTCAATAGGGTTCCATCATAGCCTCACCGATATATTGTGTTACCAAGAATAGTATAATTGGAGGTGCATTGGATGAATGCTTTACATTGGTGGTGATCAAGATTTGGTTGAAGGATCTTATCCTAGAGGTGAATATAAATAGCATAATACCATGGATAACTAAGATCAGTGATTATGCATATTTAATGGTGAGCTAAATTCTAATGTGCAGGTAATAGTATTTTTTCAACAAAAAATTTACCTTCAAGGACATCTTCTAGGAAGTCTAACAAAGACCCAATAGTAGCTATTACATCTACTGATTTGTTACTTCCTCTTGGTACTATGTTTAGAGGTTATGAACTGAAAGTTCTTATTTAATTGATCAACCATTTATTTATATGGAAGTAACTTCTCATCCTTAGTTTATAAATCCTCATTGACTTGTTTAATAATCAACTGAGAATCACCCAAAACTTGAAGTTATTGAATATTCTAATAAATGGCAATTTGTAGTCCTACAATTAATGCTAAATATTTAGGTATACTATTAGTGCATGAGAAGGATATTTGAAAAGATTTTGGAATAAGGTATCCTTGAGGTATGACTAAAAGGATAATAGCTCCTGATCCATACATGGTAAAGGATCCATCAAAATAAAGCTTCTAACTTGGTGATTCTTCAATGGTTAAGATGTATTTGTTTTGGAGGGTTGTAGTCAATGGTTTTGTATCTGATACAGGTGTTGTTGCTAGTTTGTATGTAGTTATTTTCCCTTTGATGGATTTTTGATTTACATATTATATGTTAAATTCACTTAAAAGCATAATCCATTTAGCCATCATTCTTGTTAAATTAGATTTTGATAACATATATTTGAGTGGATCAACCTTAGCAATAAGCTTTACTTGATTGTTTAACATATAATGTCTAAGATTTTGGTAAGCAAAGACAATAACAAGGCATAATTTCTCAATGGGAGTCTAATTAAGTTCATATGAGATGAGTGTTTTGCTTAAATAGTAGATGTCTTGTTATTTTCCTTTATCATTATGTTATGCCAAAAGAGCTCCTATGGCACATGGAGTAGCAAATATATACAGGAGTAAAGGCCTTCCTAATACTGGAGGTGAAAAAGATGGAGGTTTTAATATATATTGTTTTAAGTTATCAAATGTTATTTGGCATTCTAAATTCTAGTCAAAATGAGTTCCTTTCTTTATTAAATGTGTGAAAGGATGACATTTGTCTGTTAATTAAGAAATAAATCAATGAATGGCCTATAATTTCCCTTAAAGGCTGCACAATTACTTCAAGTTTTTGGGTGGAAGTATTTCAGTGATGTCTTTAAATTTAGTAGGGTCTACTTCGATGCCTCGTTGAGACACAATAAAACCCAAAAGTTTTCTTGAAGTAACCCCAAGCACACATTTATTGGGATTCAATCATAATTTATATTTTCTAAGTCTCTCATCAACATAATGTTCTACAATGTTAGAAGGTTTTAAGGTATGAATGAAGGGTTGCAGATCTAAAAAAGAATGGAGGAGGCTAATATAGGTCATTAAATAAGTAATTGAATGGTTTTTAGTTTTTTGATAAATCCATCTGAGCCTAAGAAGATCAATATTTGGCATTAAGAGGACAAATCTAATGCATTTAGGTCTCTATGAGGCCTAAAAGAGAAATGAGGCCTAATTAAGTTGTTATGAACCAAAAGGGGTGAAATTTTCATATGAACCATGTTCATAAAGTGTTATAAAACTTATTATATGACCTAACTAATAGGTTTAATGTGTATGGATTACTAAGTGGTGTGTAACCATGAGTATAGTATATATACAAGGCATTTTAGGCCTATTTGGAGACATAGAGAATAAGTGAATAAAATCTTGCTTGTTAGAGTAAAACGAGGTCTTGAAATGAGACCATAATAATAGAGTAGAGGTGTGATGAGGTGGTTGAGTTGGTTTTGATTCATTTAGGGAGCTGGTGCTTCCTTGCAAGTAGGTGCTTGTTAAATCCTAGTCAAGTGGGTGCTTGACTTCATTGGGGTTGGTGCTCAACAGAATTTGATCTTTTGTCTTATAGGATAGTAGTCCATTTTTAGGGATCATAGTGGTTTTTATTTACCTTGAGTTTTTCCCACTCATATATGTGTTTTATGTGTTATGCACTTATTTCATACTCATGTGATTGGTTCTTTATGAATTTCCATATTATTGTATTACTTTGATGGTTCAAGGAATATTAAAGTACATATGAAAGAAAGTTTTAAACACTAACTCACCCCCCTCTCAGTGATTTTGCTTCCAATAATTGGTTTCAGAGCCTGGTCTTTTAAAGTAGGCTTAATTTTTTATTATTTTTGGGAAACTAGTATTTAGTTCCTAAACAATAAAGGGTCTGGAGTAAGGTGAAAAATATAATGAAATATAGTAAAACATAGATTTTGATCAAATTAATTACATATAGAAGAGAAGTAACTTATCTAGAAAAATAGACTGAGATGACTAATTTAAAGCCTAAAAACTACTATACAAAATAGGGAAGATGTTAGGAACCTGGATCTAGCATTTGTTTGATGAAAGGATAGGAGCATAAAAAATAGGACACTTCAAGGTTTGATGTTATTGTCCACTCCTACCATTGTTTTCCAAACTGGTCACAAAGATCTAATTTTTTGGGGTTTTGTTCACTATCCCTGTGTAATCTTCCCTATGAAATTTTGGTTTCTGAATTTCAATGGAGCTCATTATAAATATATTTTAATATTCAAACCCTAGCTTTATCTACACACATGAAACAACAAATACATCAAAAGAAAAATTGAGAAAAAATGGGTTAGGGGAAGTATGATCACATGATCTAGAACTCTTGTCTTGATCATTGCCTACATTAACCCTCAAGCTAGGGTCTTAGATTAAATGTAGTTCTCCCTTAGGGAACATGCATAATCAACACACATGGTAGATGCAAGAATGAATTTTTGCCTAGGCCCTTCCTTGATCAAGCATGAAAATCTATGTGTGTTATAGAATGTTGAGCTATACAATTGACTAATTTTTAATTATGTACCATACCAAAGTAGTAAGTGTTAGATATAAAATGCCTTATGTAGTCATTGATATAGGAGACTCTTTATTTTGAATTTGGGAACTTTATTCACATTAGCCAATGCTTAAAAGATAAACAAAACTTAAGAAAAGGGATAAGAATGGTTTATGACCTCTTGAGCAAAGAGAGATGCTTTTTGTGACTCAAAATTCAAAAGGATAGGAATGCCAAAAATGGTATACCCTAGGGTCCATTGATATAATCCAATCCCAAAACTCATGTCCTATAAGCTCGGGATCTAGGGGGATAGAATTAGCATGGAAAATAGAGTCTAGTTGAGCTAGAATGGCCATCTGGAAGGCTATGGATTACTAGGTATGGACAAAAAGGTGACTCAAACATGAAATAAGATAAAGATAAGTAAAATAAATGACATGGCTAATGTGAACAAGGCTCATATTCTCAATTTAGAGTCTCCTATGAAAAGGACCATGAAAATACATGATATATGTGGTTACTTGACCAATTTAGGGTGTATAAATTTACCCCCCTTTTATTCTAGTGATTCAATGAAATGAATTACTAGAGTAAAATAAAGAATAAAAAAGTGTGTACCTAAACCTACTTACGTAGAGATAAATGTGTTGCAAAGGGTTCAACTCACTTCCTGGCTAGAGAAGTGGATGGAGAGTTGAATAGTAATTGGAGAAAGAAAGAATTGCTCTTTGTACTGAATCTGAAAGTGGAATCCATGTAACATGGAGAAGGAGGTTAATGCTTTCCCCTATGCTAAATTTGTTTGAAAATGAAGAATGCTTATAGGCCCAAAAACAATGTTTATCCTCTATCCCATATAAACTCATGTAATTTGGAATGTGTGTATAGAATATGTATGTTGTGAAGAGTAAAATATATCATGTCCCCACTCTGAATATCTAAACTAGAACTAAGAAATGCTTGGAGTCCCAAAACTAATGTCTATCCTCTATCCTACACAAACTCAAGTAATCTGAGTCTAGGTAATGCAATGGATCAACCACTACAAAAAATTGTACGGTCCAACCTAGTGATAACTTGGGTACAACTAGGTATAATTTAAAATTTTGGTCAATGTGCAAGAAGAGAATGGCATGTCTTTCCATTCCATATTTAAAATCTTGAGTGATGAAGAACATGAACATCCATGTCATACCCCCAAACCTGGTATGCAACTATATAATTTGGTAATCTATATAACCACATGTGAAATGACATACCCTGGCATGTCTTATGTGTAAAAATA
This sequence comes from Torreya grandis, assembly GCA_037957365.1. Lineage (NCBI taxonomy): Eukaryota > Viridiplantae > Streptophyta > Pinopsida > Cupressales > Taxaceae > Torreya > Torreya grandis. The sequence goes on along the minus strand of JARHVA010003467.1, from coordinate 364,643 downwards.
GAGACCAAAACACTGTGTCTATATTCTGCTATCTAATTTTGTAAATTATTTCATGATGTATGAAGTTGTATGTGTGAGATGTGTATTAATGTACATTCCCCCAAATCTGGTATCTAAGTTTGAATCTATATCAAAATCACTATGAATCCATATAATTTAAACCATAGTATCTAAATAGTTTATGTATCTATAAGCTAAAATCACTATGGATCCATATGATCTAAACCACTGTATCTGAATAGTTTAAGTATCTATAAGCTAAAATCATTGTGGATCCATATGATCTAAACCACTATATCTGAATAGTCTATGTATCTATAAACTAAATGTATATCCCTCTAAATGCCCTGAGTAATATTGAGTGACCCATGTAATCTGAATCATTGTATATCTCGACTGATCTAAGTTGAATCTTATAATCTGACTGTTGGATGTGTATGAACCATGGTGTATCCACTTGTGAGAGTGGATGGGCATGATGGGTAAGTGTAGAAATAGGAATAGTAGGAATGATGCCCCCCTTTTAGGGAGAGGGATGAGATTTATGATAGAGGAGGTCAAGCCAAAAGTGATGACTAGTGGCATAATAATAGAAACAAGGTTTGGTATGTTATGATTAGCTTGAGAGATCGTTTGATTGATTAAACTGAGTTGTTGAATTTGGAACAAGTTTTTATTGGTGATGACTAAGGTGTGTGTCTAAGTATAAGAGAAATATAGAGGTGTTCATGCCATAGTAGGCAAATGAAGTAGTAAGATAACAAAATTTTAGTGATGTCAAACGTATCATTGTCATGATTTCATGGAAGAAAATATCTATAAAAATGGGGTTATGGGATTTAAATTATGGGAAAAATGGTATTTTACTTTGATTGAGAAAGTTGGCTAATATAGGAGATTTGATTGACTCTTGATTCATTTATGTATTGACTAGGTTGAGATTTGGAGCTATGGAGTGAGAGATATGCTAAGGAGACAAGCACCTACCACAACTTGGTTTGAGCATTTGGCAACCTAGGTTCAAGCTAGTGGTGATGTGACCTTGGTAAGTAGCCTAAATTCTTGGTTTTTATCTATTTTAAAGCTTATTTTGGATATTTTGAGCTCTTTAAAGTAGCCTAGGAAATCTTTTAGTAGTTCTAACACTCATGTCCTTCATCTAGCACTCCTATATAGGTTCCATTGCTCCTACCTAGATTATAGTACTCCTGTCTAGTGTTGTTTTCATGTACCCAACATTGTTATCTTGAAGGCAGGATTTTTTGAGATGCATATTTGTTAGTTGCTATTGTTTTTGTTTTGTCTTTTTATTTGGCATTGTTGATTGAAATACATGTTATTTCTAGAGTTTTTAGGGTGAGGTACAAATGAGAGAGTTGTCATGGATAAGGTAGGGTTGGGTCATGTGTGTAATGTCCCCTCTTTCCTAAGAGATATTATAGAGTTTTGGGTTAGCCTATTCCAACATTTTTGTAGGCTAATGATGGAGTTAAGGGAATGATTTGCTAGGCAATTATGATTTACACCATGGAGGAGTTTTATTTTTGACAAGGTGACTTAGTGACTTTTTACAAATTTATTTTATAAAGTCATTTTTTATAAATTACTTTATGAGAAAAATAGAAAAAATCATAAAAGTGACTTTATAAAGTGAAATTATAAAAATAAATAAAAGAAAATCATAAAGTGGGTTAATAAAGTGGAATTTTTAAAGTTAAGTTAGAAAATATTTATTATTTCTCACAAGGGGGGGGGTACCCACTTGTGGATGTGAAATAAATTTATATTATTTCCTAATGAGGTGTTGGGTTCCAAAAATAATAGAGAATTATAAAAGAACCCTAGCTCTTTCATTTTCTCATTATGTGATATTGTGATATGAAAAGTTCTCCATATTTTCAATTGGTTAAGATTGCCTAGCTTATTCTAAGGATGAAAACCCTTGGAATTAGGTGGATTGGATGAAAACCCAATTCCAAAATTTGAGAGGAATATGTACAAGGTTTCTATTTGAGCTTTCATTGCTAGTTTTACATTATGGTAGCCATGAATGAGGGTTTATGTTACATATTTTAATAATAGGTGGCAGCTAAGGTTTATGGGTGTTTGATATTATTGCATATTCTTCTATGACAACACTTTGGCTTCAATTGTAGACCTATTTTGTGGCATTTTGAGGAAGATTTATTGTTGGACATTTTGTAGGCATTAGGGTTTGAATGGAAATTAGGTTTTTGACCATATTTTAGGTCAAAATAATTTTTAATAATTTATTTCAAGGTGGGCACCTAAGTTTGGGAGTATTTGGCATGGTTTGGAAAAGGTTTTAGAATTTTTGGAGCTACCAATAATTTATTACAAAATTTTCACATCTTGCGTGAATGGGTTTTGTGAGAAAAACATATTTTGAAGGATACCCAAGCTAGGGTTTGATGCATGGTTGTTGGTCCTAATTTTCACTATAATTTCTAGCCACTTGTTGATCACTTTCAGTTCTTGTCTAATTTTTATACTCATCCATACCTTATTAGAGGAGTGTGCCATCATCTGGAGGTGTTCATTACGTTATTGGATCACTGAAGGACTCTATATTCCATTACTACATTTTTTAGTATGAAAATATTGTAATTAGGTATCTGATTTGATTTATTGTATTAATTTACCATCTACTATTATATTCAGATCAAAACTATATCAGTTTTAATTTTTATTGTAAAAACCCATTTACATGATAAAATAATAACACTATTTGGTTCTATATTGTGTTACTTGTTTTTACTTTCATTTATATGTAATTGTGTTATCATATACACTTTCAAACATTGAAAATTAGAACCCAAACTCAAACCAAACAAATCAAAATGAAATCAAGGCAAATTGGGCAAGGGTTCTTACAGTGGTATCAGAGCCTTGTTCCTGTCAGCCTGAGGGGTCTAGACTATGTCTATGCATCCATGGGAAGTTGGTCCACATAGATATTATTTTAGAAGAAGACCAGGGTAGCCTAAGCAATAGGGTGAAGCAGATCCCATTATAATTATAGACATTGATAACACCATGGGTGATAGACTAGAGGGTGGTCATAGTCCTCCTAGGGATGAGCCTTTGGCAACCAATCAATAATATCTGATCTAGTCCATGGATTAGATAGGCACTAATTTGGATAGAGTGGCCTTGGGTAGTCTAAGGGATCAACATGATAACAGATATAGGTGTGATAGGAGAGATAGGTCTATATCAATCACATCTAGCCATGGAGATCATATTAGACATTTAGTGATGGGTAGTGTATTTGGATTTCCTCATCAAGAGAGGAGGCCTACCCAAATAGTGGAAATACCTATGTAACCTAGTTTCTTGCCTCAAGATGATCCACTAGCAATTGTTGATACACTTGATGAAGTGGAATTCCAGGACAATGTTATGGAAGCTAGTGTTGAGTGGATAAATTTACCCTAGCATGTGAGAGATGCATTTCCACTTCTATAATATTGTGCACAATGGAGAGATAATGTGAGAGTCAAACATGATAGGCCTAGACCATAGCAAAATAGGGAGTTAAATCAAGCTAATAACAAAGTTACTCTTTTCACCTTTGATGGTGATGGGAAGATTAGTGTGAGAGTTTGGATCCATAAGCTCAACACATATCTCACCCTTAAGCCTATGTAAGAGAAAGAGGCTATTTATTTTACTACCTTACACCTTGAAGGAGTAGCATATGATTGGTGGCATCATGGGCTGGTCACCCAAAACCATGATCTCTTACAATCTTACCAGGAGTTCAGTGAGCGGCTAATTGTTAGGTTTGATCATAAGGCCATGGAGTTATATTATAGGGACTTGGCTCAACTATGCCAAAGTGGACATGTTGATTCTTACATTAATGATTTCTAACACATTATATTTATGGTTCCTAAGATGCCTAAGAAGTGTGTGGTGATGTTTTTTATAGAGGTATTACATGATAGAATGAGAGGGTTGGTTAAGGCTCTTAAGCCTAGGATATTACATGATGCTATTTAGATGGCATCAGATTTGGAAACATCACCTCCTTATTATCAAAAAAATAAGAATTTATCTTAGAGCTCCAGACCATTTCAATGCCCTTCTACTTAGCCTAAGAGTGTACCCCTTCCTAGGATGGATCTAGATACACACAATGAGTTAAGCAGGAAGAATATTTGCTTCTCTTATAAAGAACCTTGGGATCTTGGACACTTCTACCTTGGAAAAGGCAAGATGCATCTTATAGAGGTTGTTTCAGATGTGGATGATGAACATATTCAAGATACAGGTTCAGATGATAGTGATAGTGGACATGTTATGCATAAGGAGTATCCACAAGTTGAGCTTGGAGAGGATGAGGCATTAGATCTAGCCAATGTCACTATTGCATCACTTTTAGGAGTGCCTAGGTACCACCCCTTTCGGTTGAAAGGAGTACTTAAGGGACAATGTGTGATTTACCTAGTGGATAGTGGTGCAACACACAATTTCATTGATGAGGGTTTTGTGGTCAAGAGAGGACTACAAGTAGAGGCATTTCTTGGATTCAATGTCATATTGGTAAATGGGTTGAAGATGAGTTACACATGTAAGATTTCATAGTTGAGTGTTCAATTGGATAACTACACATTTATTAATGATTACTATGTAGTTGGTATTAGAGATTTAGAAATTATATTAGGGATCTAATGGTTAAAATCTCTTGATAGGTACATTCAAAATTTTAAAAAGATGGAGCTTGAGTTCAATTTAAAGGGTAAACAAGTGGTTTTAAAGGCCATAAACAATGGTATACCTAAGGACATGATATCCAAGATGATGGATGTTAGAACCAACCTTAAGACATGTTATTTTTAGCTGGGTATAAATATTGGACCATCACTTGAAGATGATAGTCCTAATTTTTTTATTATGAGAAGCACTCCATTACCCTCACATAACCATGAGGTGATAAATGAATCACATGAGGATGATATTGATGATACTCAAGATGTGATGACTAAACATGAGATAACTATTATGGATTCAAGTTACAAATAATCAATTTTTTCATATCATAGCATGGAAGGAACTCAAAGATTATGTGATGGATGGTTACAAAGAGCTAAGGAAGTAAAGTTGATTTATACCCAAGCAAGTAAACACCTACAAGAGATCAAGGAATGTCACAAATAGATATATAAAGAAAAGGAACAACAAAGATCTTACTTTATATCTCTACTTGTTCCAAGGGAAGAATACATAGTGATGGAGCAAACAAAGGAGGAGACTCTTGATGAAAGCAAGCAAGAAGAGTATGCAGATTTAGAGAAGTATAAATGTGTTTATGTACCTAATTTGAATCGAGAATTTCCTTTGTTTGAGAGTGGACCAACCACTAATAATGGAAGTTCACACGAAGAGGGAGTCATAAGTGGTTCAATTTGTGTAAATACAAATGTTTTTTATCATAAGGTTCATGATTCACTTTGTTTGGAGTTGAGTTTGGCAAAGAGTAAAGTCATGAAGATAAAGGGGATCTATACACATGGATATTTATCTTGTAGCCATGGGATAAAAATTATAGCACATAACACAGTTGATTTTCCATTGAAGACTTCCCTTGGACCTACACTAATAAATGATCATACATTCATGAAAGGAGACATGATGGAAGGCACTATTAAAAGGCATTACAATAATTCTAATTCTTTGATTTTGGATAGCAGTACTTCACTTTTACATAATTAGGATTATTCAAGTCACAACATATACTTAGATTGCATGATGGAACACACACCTAATGGATCAACGACTAGTAGTATACCTATATGTATAGATGGAGACATTGGTGATTCAGTTTTGGTTGAGCCTTTGGTCATTCATGGAGAACTTGAGGAGTTTACTTATAATGAGATAAAATTCCATCATGTTGATGACTCTTGGGTAGAGTATGTAGTTTCTCTATTCCCTAGATTTTTTATGCATGTCATGGAGACACGTGCATATATTAGGCTTAATTTGGAGGTGAATTAGAACTATGACATTAGATATGGAGGTGAGCAATTTTGCATAAATGTGCTAGCCCTAGTTCATGAATACTATCTTCATACTTTGATAGGATATGGTTTTCCTACTATATTACTTACAGATATCCTACAGGACATTTGGAGGACAACAGTAGTTTGGATACTTTGGAGAGGTTTTGATTATCTCTTTATCATTAGAAGATGGCGTATGGATGACACTCTATCACCATATGGCATTGGTGATGACATTAACATTCATTTGGGTCACATTTTTAGTTGGGATGATGTTGTTCAGTTCTATACTAGCAAGCCACTAGGAGTGACTACACAATGTTTTGCACTTGTGAGGAGTACTCAACATAGCCATGAGATATCTACAAAGGTTGGAGAATTTTTTGGTATTGCTAGTACATTGGGACAGTTTGATCTCTTCATAACCACTAGATTTGATTCAGATATGATAGACTTTACCATTCATGGAGGGCTCAATGAGTATGATTATGTTTTGACATCCTACTATTATGATGATAATTTGGTCATTGGATCATAAGAGGGTAGAGTGTAGTTTTAATCTATAGTTGTAATCAAAATGGTGAAACATTTACATGGTAGAGTTTTTATGATATGGATTTGGAATCTAGGTGGTGGTATGTGATTGCTTGAGGGCAAAAAATCCTAGGAAGGCATGACTGTAATGTCCCCTCTTTCCTAAGAGATATTTCAAAGTTTTGGGTTAGTCTATTCCAACAATTCCATAGGCTAACGATGGATTTAAGGGAATGATTTTCTAAGTAATTATGATTTGTATCATGGAGGAGTTTTATTTTCAACAAGGTGACTTAATGACTTTTTACAACATTATTTTATAAAGTCATTTTTTATAAGGTTACTTTATGAGAAAAATAGAAAAAATCATAAAAGTGACTTTATAAAGTGAAATTATAAAAATAAATAAAGGAAAATCATAAAGTGGGTTTATAACGTGGAATTTTAAAGTTAAGTGAGGAAATATTAAAAAGGAAATATTTTATTATTTCCCACAAGGTGGGGTAGCACCCACTTATGGATGTGAAATAACTTTATATTATTTCCTAATGAGGTGTTGGGTTCCAAAAGTGAATGGAGAATTATAAAAGAACCCTGGTTCTTTCATTTTCTCAATATGTGATATTGTGATATGAAAACTTCTCCATATTTTTAGCTGGTTAAGATTGCCTAGCTTATTCTAAGGATGAAAACCCTTGGAATTAGGTGGATTGGATGAAAACCCAATTCTAACCTTTGAGAGGAATCCATATAGGGTTTCTATTTGAGCTTTCATTATTGGTTTTACATTATGGTATCCATGAATGAGGGTTTATGTTGCAAATTTTGATAGTAGGTGGTAGGTAGGGTTTATGGGTGTTTGATATTATTGAATATTCTTCTCTGGCAGCACTTTGGCTTTGATTGGAGACCTATTTTGTGGCATTTTGAGGAAGATTTATTTCTAGACATTTTACAATCATTAGGTTTTGAAGGAAAATTAGGTTTTTGACCATATTTTAGGTTAAAACAATTTTTCATAATATATTTCAAGGTGGACACCTAGGTTTGGGAGTATTTGGCATGGTTTAGAAAAGATTTCAAAATTTTTGGAGATACCAATAATTTATTATATAATTTTCACATCTTGGACGAATGGGTTTTGTGAGAAAAAACATATTTTGAAGGATACCCAAGCTAGGGTTTGATGCATGGTTACTGGTCCTAATTTTGACTATCATTTCAAGCCATTTATTTATCACTTTTAGCTCTTGTCTAATCATCATACTCAATCATACCTTATTGGATAAGTGTGCCATCATTTGGAGGTGTTCATTGCATCATTGGATCACCTAAGGACTCTATATTCCATTGATACATTTTTGGGTATGAATATATTATAATTGGATCTCTTATTTAACTTATGGTATTGAGTTACCATCTATTGCTATAGTCAGATTAGAACTATATTAGTTCTAATTTTTATTGTAAAAACCCATTTACATGATGAAATGATAGCACTACTCAGTTCTATATTATGTTACTTGTTTTTACTTTCATTTATATGCAATTGTGTTATCATATGCACTTTCAAACATTGAAAACAAGAACCCAAACTCAAACCAAACAAATCATAAAAAAATCAATGCAGATTGGGCAAGGGTTCTTACAATGTGTGTGACCTAGGCACACTGTAGTGGGTTAGATATATGATTACTACCTTATGTGAGAGGTGAAATGTAAATACATCTACTTTTTAGATTCCTACAATGGAGATTATTATGACTCTAGAGGATGTGTATCATATTTTACATTTACCAGTTAGAGGATGATGTGTGATATTTTAAGATGACATGGATGTTGATGTTATTGATCATGTGTCCTTGTATTTTTTTGGTGTTCCCTCAAGTATACATCGAAGAGGGAGTGATAGTGAGGTACTATTATTAGTTATTATGCAGTCTAGTGTTTTATGCTTGTAGAAGTGGTTGGCTATTTTGTTAGCATCATTTATTGTTGTGGATGGGAGTGGAGTGTCTATTACATATAGGATACATACGATTGTGTGAAATGTGGAGGTATATGGCACTGTATTCTCATGGGGTAGGACTATTTTTTCCTACCTATATAGGTATCTCTATAGGTTTACGTAGGAGGCATTTAGTGGATGATTAAGTGTAGTGACAATATTGCATTATTAGACTTATGAGTACATAGTGGTTATACGATCGATAGGAATACTAAGGGAGAAGTGGGTACCTCCATATCCATTTAGGGAATAGTGGATGAGTATATTGTCTATTCAATCCTCTAGGATGGATCATTATAGATGGGTGTTAAATAGATTGGTGGTTGGTGACATCATATGGAGGTCATACAAAGGATTTCTTAGGTGGGTCAAGGATGGAGTATAGTTATGATATATGAGAGTTAGTTAATGGATACATGACAAATAGGTTGGAGTATGTGAGATATTTCAATATGAACACATGACTAGATAGTTTGGGGCACCATAGGATGTTCCCTAGCAACATGGGTGTGGGTGAGGAGTGCATTGGCACTAGTGAGGGTAGGAGCTCATGCAAGGCCTATAGAGGCTGAGCTAGCACCATTAACTTTGGATGTGCAAGATGTGGTTATAGATATTCCTGATGTGGATGATGTTGGATGTATAAATGTGTATATTTCATGGTGGATGAGGGATTGATGGGATCCATTATACCCTATTGATGGAATGGATGATCCAGAGTATGAGGATCCTCAGTTGATCCAGATGATGGGAGGTAAGTAGTAATTTCATTTGAATTGTGTAAGAATTTGTGATTTTAGTTTGATTTTAAAGTATATAACTAACATAGTGTCATACTTTGTGTGTAGGTTGAGTGGGAGGTGTATACGATGAGGCACATGCTGGGGTGGGGAGTGAAGATGATGATTATTGGGAGACCATCATTGAGTCAGCACTCTAAGAGTTCACATGACATATTCTTGACAATGTGGTAGATGAGGGATTGATAGAGTGAGAAATAGTTATATCTAGTATTCATGCTCATCTATTTGACAAGGCTACTATAGTGACAACTACATATGTTAGGGCAATAGGAGAGAGAGATGATCTGAGATCTGAGCTAGATAGACATAGGATGACTCTACCTGATTAGGGTTCTATTAGCATGAGGATCATGGATGAGTACATAAACCTTTAGAGGTGGTGTACAAACTTGCATGAGGAACATGGTTGGCTACTAGAGTGAGAGAGTCATTGCAAGAGGTATGTGGCAGCTTGAGGAGGTGCAGGGTGATCAAGTGCTAGGGTGGATTATAGGACTAGTACTAGTGGGGAGAGTGAGATTGAGAGTGAGGGTCTGATGCTCATTCATGATCAATTTTACTTGATATGATGTATATGTTTTGAAAACTTTGTTATATGTGTATATATATATATATATATATATATATATATATATATATATATATATATATATATATATATATATATATATATATATATATATGGATACTGGTTTGATTTTGACTTAGATGTATTATGTTATGGATTTTGGAATATATTGGTATATTTATTACAAATGGTTGATTTATAAATAACTGATTTGGTATTGATGTTAAGGTTGTATATGATTGGTAAAATGATATTTCGGATATGATTTGATTGTTGTTGATAAGTGTGATGTTGGTTTTGATTTTGAATCATATGTGAGTAAAATTTTGTTTGTTTTGTAATTTGTAAAATTGATTTGACAAAGTGAGTTGGTTTAAGATTAATAAAATAGGATTTGGTAAGATCAAGATTTTGATAAGTTGGTTTGGATAGGGATGGTTATTTGGAACTAAGAATGTTAGTTGTTAGTAGAAAAGGATGTAAGGTAGTATTATGTGCATATCTATTCTCCTAGAGTGGCTCTATCATTGCCCACTAAATGAATATATGAACTAATATTAGTATGAATGTGTGTTGTATCACTCTATGATGTAATCACTATCTAAACCCTAATGGCCAACTAAATAAGTGTCCATAATGCACATGTTGTGTAAGAACATGCTATGTATCTAATAGTATCTATGGTGCACTAACTATAGCTATATGTGGAGACTCTATAAGATGTAATCTCAATGGATGTGCAACTAAAATTGTGTGTTGTGAAGGAGGATCATCTAACCACAATCATAGTGGATTTCTATGTGAAATAACACTCGGTGGCCTCTATTATGATGTGTATGACTGAGCAATAGATCAAGATGGAACTGTAACCTATGATATGGGCTCATCTAATCTCAATCATAGTAGATTGATACGTGAAATAGGTCCATGAAAACTCAATCATGGTGAATATCTCTCAAGAGTAGTACTTTATGATGTGGGTTCATCTAATCTTAACTTTAGCATGTTAATTCATGAGATAGGACCTATAAAACTTAGTCATAGTGAATATTTGTCTAGAACGATATTCTGCTTTAGTGCCTGTGACTATGCTAAATATGTATAAGGAACTACACTATGTAATTCTCAAACTATACTACTATATGTAGGTTTCTCTCATTATAATGGTCTCCAAACCTTTTGAGTAGGTGTAATAGGATATATCTTGTGAGGCTCTATCCTAGAAACCACATTACTCTCATGATGAGTGACCAATGATTCCTATGAGGGAATGTCTTGGGATGACTCAGTCATGGATGAATGAGGTCTATGGTTCCATGATGGAGGAGATCTTGGTGACCCCTGTGTAAATTCTATGATACCATTATCAACACATCTATTAATGCAATTCATGAGTCCATAACAATCATTATATCTATGTACATGGATATAATGATAGTTACAAAAGGGTTGATGTGGTTGTTTATGTAAGAGATGTGGATCTCATGAATGAGTAGAAGATAATGAGATTAAATTTTTATCTAGTAGTGTTGATAATATGACATATGGGCTATCCCACTCTAAATCAAACTGTAGTGGCTCCATATTGTTATTCTCTATAGTGCATACTATAGGTGGTGATCTAGAAATTGGCTCTTTATTCTTAATTGGCTGATTTTTTGGCTGTGGTCTCTTATATTATTTTGGACATGGTGGATGTTGTGTTATAAGAGTTGTAGATGGAGGTAATGCTATGAAATCTAGAGTAATCTGATCAACTAAATCTGACTCAATCAATTCTAATTTCTTCTCCAAGGCTAGAACTATATAACATAAATTCCAAAAAGAAGACTCTATCTGATATAGTATATGCTCTAAGAGGGGTTGGTGAAGCCCCTTAAATAAGATATGCTAAATCTTTAAATCTATTGGTTTATAGATCAATTTTAAAATGTGAGCCTTGAATCATAAGATATAATCACTAACTAGCTCTGAAGTATTCTGATGCAATGTGGCAAGTTTCTCATATGTAACATGAGGGCCTATGTTTGCTATGTAATATTTGAGAAATACCTCCTCCAAGTCATCATATGTGTGCAAGGAACTAACAAGGAGTAGATGAAAGAACCAATTATGTGCATTACCAACTAGTGTCTACTAGAACAACTTGAGTAGAAATAAAGGACTCGCATGAGATGGTATAGTCTTTTGAAAGGCTTGAAGGTGTGAGAATGTATCTCTAGCTCCATAAAAGTGAGGTAATGATGGTATCTTAAAATACTTAGGCAATGAAGCTTTTAAAAATTTCTTTGGAAGAGGGTTACCATGTAAGTCATTGGCATCCATCCAATACTTATAAGCCTTATTTTCCAAAGTAAGGAGGTGTACTTGGTGTTTTAATTCACCAACTACATGTATTAAATAAATAATTTCTTGGGATGGTATAGTAGTATTTTTAAGTGGTTATTTTAATCATTGAATTTTATCATTTATTTTAGCCATGGGAATGCTACATTTAGCAATTGGATCATAGAGAGGGGGTGTGCTCACTTGAACTTTTGGAGGAATGGTAACTTGGACCTTAGTAGATAGATGTGAGCTACCATTCTATTTGGGTGAAGAGTGAGAAATAGGTGCTACTGTAGTAGGGGGTGGCTTGGGAGGTTCATTGGTATCTTTATTATTTAGTGAATCACATTATAATTGAGTAGAGGATGTGATGTCATCATTAACACGTGCCTTATTTGAAATATAATCATACATAGAAGTAGAAACAACATTTTGTAGTGCATTATATTTGAGAGGAGTAAGAGAAAATTTAGAAGCATGAGATGCATTTTCTTCTTCACTATGTGTAAAATAATCATCATTAGTCTATGCATTATCATAATCAAATTTTTGTGCATATTCATTCTCATTTTCATATTCATTGGCATGTCCACTATCATACTTATTATCACTTCCATCATCACTAGGAAGAGGGGTAAGAGAAAAATTTAATGCTTTTCTAATATGCAATAAATTTTCATGTGAAATTTGAACATTATGTGCATCCATGTTGTCTTAGAATGGAGTGTATTCATTATTTTCATTTTCAATATGAGAAGTAAGAGAGTTATCATTTAGACATTCTTTTGACAAAGTAGAGTTAAGAGCATGAGATAGATCATTTGAACAATGCATTGGAATTTTGATTCTATTACATTTATATTGTTGTAATTTGAATATAGAAGTAGCAAAAGAGAGAGAAATTAGGTTCAAATGGAAGCAAGTTATCACCCATGAGAGAATCACTTGGAAATGCATTACTAATTTTTTCATTTGATGCATTGTGAATAGGAGAATGAGGTGGAAAGTACCTTTCCCATTTATCAAAATTATTTTTTTTGGAAGAGGGAAGAAAAGAGAGGTTTAAGAGAAGAAGATGCATCTTCTTTTGCTTCACTATCACTTTCATATGTATTATCATATTCCTCATTACAACAATAGTAATTATTTTCATTGTAAATGAAATCATTTTCCACATTTTTGGCTAATGTACAATTTTAAAAATTTGTCCATTCATTGTTATAATTATGAGAAAAATTTAGAAATTGATCTATAGGATGAGAGGGAAGAAGTGCCTTAGTGTCCATTTTATTTCTTTCACCAAAGAAAAGATGTAAAAGTATTATATAACAAATAAATGCAAGAATAACTACTAAGATAGAGATTTTGAAAATATTTTTGACACTCCAAATAATTTGTAAAAATTCCAAAATTTTGATTTAAAATTTGTAAGGAAGGAAGGCTTTGGATTTGGGAATCTAGTTTAAAAATCTAAGGTTTTGGTTGGGGTTTTAGAATTTTTGAAAATTATTGTAATTATTAAATTCTAAAAATACGTTTGAATAAAATAAAAGCATAAAATTTTATACAAAAATCAAAAAATTGAAATTAAATTTTTGCACAAAATAACTACTAACATAGAGATTTTGAAAATATTTTTGACACTCCAAACAATTTGCAAAAATTCCAAAAATGTTATCTAAAAATTGTAAGGAAGGCTTGAGATTTGAGGACCTAGTTTGGAAATCTAGGGTTTTGGGTTGGGCTTTTAGAATTTTTGAAAATTATTTATATAATTTAAATTCTAAAATAAATTTGAATAAAATAAATGCACAAAAATTTATATAAAAATCAAAAATTTGAAATTGAATTTTTGCACAAAAATATGAAGGAAAAATCCTAAGAGTACCTAGGGTTTTAGATTTGTTTGAAGTAAGTTGGGTTCACCAAATGTTTTATTATTTTTGGAAACTAGCATTTAGTACCTAAAAAATAAAGGGTTTGGAGTAAGGGAAAAAATCTAATCAAATATAGTAAAACATAGATTTTGATCAAATTAATTAAACAAGAAAGAGAAGTACCTTATCTAGAAAAATAGACTGAGACGATTATTTCAAAGCCTGAAAACTATTGTATAGAACTAAGAATATGCCAGGAACCTAGATCCAGATTTCATTTGGTGAAAGGATAAGAGCACCAAAAATAGGACACTTCAAGGTCTGATACTATTATCCACTCTTGTCATTGTTGTCCAAACTAGTCATAAAGATTTGAGTTTTGTTTGTTATACTTGTGTGATCTTGTCTATGAAATTTTGGATGTTGAATGTCGATAGAGATCCTTGTATAGTTATTTTAATCTTAAAATTTTAGATTTATCTACACACACAAAACAATAAATACATCAAAAGTAAAATGAGGAAAAATTAAGTTAGAGGAAGTATGATCACATGATCTAGAACCCTTTTTATCCTGATTGATGTCTACATTAACCCTCGAGCTAGGGTCTTAGATCAAATGTAGTTCTCCCTTAAGGAACATGCATAATTAATATGCATGGTAAATGTTAGAATGAACTTTTTCCTAGGCCCTTCCTTGATCAAACATGCAAATCTATGTGTGATGCAGAATGTTGAGCTATATTATTGACTAATTTTTAATTGTGTCTTGTGCCAAAGTAGTAAGTGATAGATATAAAATTCCTTGTGTAATCCTTTATATAGGAGACTATTTATTTTTAATTTAGGAGCTTTATTCACATTAAATCATGCTCAAAAGAAAAACAAAACTTAAGAAAAGGGCTAAGAAGGGTTTAGGACCTCTTGAGAAAAGAGAGATGACTATTGGGACTCAAAATGAAAAAAGATAGGAGCACCAAAAATGGGACACCTTAGGGTCTAGCACTATATTCCAATCTTATCACTCATTTCCTACAGGCTCAAGACTTGGCAGGATGGAATTAGCATGGGAAATAGAGTCTATCTGAGTTAGAATGACCATCTAAAAGGGTACATATGACTGTTTATGGACAAAAAGGTGACTCAAATGTGAAAAAAGATCAAGATAAGTAAAATAAAAGACAACTAATGTGAACAAGGCTCATATTCTCTAATCAAAATTTCTTGTGAAAAGGACCATGAAAAGACATGATATGTGTGGTTTCTTGACCAATTTAAGATGTATACACCTAAAAAATTAAAACAATATCCTAGTAACACAAGCATGTCTAGTCATCAAGCACAAGGAAGTTTCTCAACCAATAAGGCTCCTCTTTTTAATGAAACTAACTATGCATTTTGGAGCATTATACTGAAGACATATGTAATGTCCTTGGGTTATGACATATGGCAATCTGTTGTTGATGGATTCACTCCACCTTCTACACCACCAACTAATGCAACATGAAAGAAGGTAAATGAGAACAACTCTAAGGTAATGAATGTCATTCTAGGTGGTCTTTTAGAGGCAAAATTTGTAAAGGTCATGCATTATGACACAACTAAAGGGATTTAGGAAAAGTTTCAGACCATTTATGAAGGAGATACCAAAGTCAAATTTGAAAAGTTACAGACCCATCTAAGGTAGTTTTAAAGTCTGAGAATGAAGGAGGATGAAAACATTACATCTTATCTATTAAGAGTAGATGAAGTGGTAAATGTCATCAAAGGTCTAGGAGAGAAGTTATAAGAATCAACTATAGTTTAAAAGGTATTAAGATCCCTGACATCTAAGTTTGATTTAAAGGTGTCTACTATGGAAGAGATCAAATATCTTAACATACTTCAAATGGATGAGCTTCATGGTATCTTGACTACTTATGAAATGAGAACAAGTGATGGAACACCTTCCAAGAAGGAAGTTGCATTCAAAGTTGAGAAAAATCACAAGATAAGAAGATCAAGGATGATGTTGACATAGATATTGATGATGAAAAGATAGAAGCCATGTTTGTTAAAAAACTGAGAAAAGGATCAAGTAATTATAAAGGTAAGCTGCCATTAAAAACTATAATTGTGGTAAGATTGGTTACTTTAATGTTAAATGTCCTAACAAGGATAAGATTGAGCATGATGAAGAACATGATGAGCATCATGGTGATGATAAAAATAAATATAAGCCTGATAAGAGAAAAAAGGTGTTTGGGAAGTATGAAGGCATGTAAAGGTCATTCAAGAATAAGATAATTTTCTATACCAAAGAATAGAGTAGCTCATCTGATGTAAGTGACACAAGTACATCTGATAGTGATGATGACAGTAATGATCATGACAACAATGAAACCTTATTCATGGATATAGAAATAGATAATTAGGGTTGTTTAAAATGTAAAATTCTTATGGATGATAAAGAATTAGATGAAGAATAGGCTAAAATGAACCTTTAGGCATATTTGATTAGTTCTCTAAAGGAGTTAAAGTTTCCAAGAAGGAAGAATAAAAAATTGAGATAATTAGTTAAGAGTTATGAGGATCAAATCAATATATTTGAAGAGAGACTAAGTAGCAACACCAATGAACATGAAGATATAATCAAATAGTTAGAAACTCATATTGATATTATCTTTGCAAGTCTCAATACCAAGGAGGAGGAAATACACGAAGTTTGGAATAAAAGTGGAGTCTTTAAAGGCAAATTTAGATTAGGCAATAATCAAGTTGAAAACACATCATAAATTTGAAAAGAGTACTAAAGTTCTTGGTAATATTTTGAGTATTCAAAGGTCTTCACATGAAAAGATAGGTATTATATTCAAATAATATAAAATAAACAAGGAGAGTCAGACCTCAAAGACCTATGTAGAAACTCTCAAATCTAAGACTCAAAGTGATCATCAATAAGTGAAGAGTACCAACATGAAAGTCAACATAAAGAGATTAATTAGGCAACCCAATGCAATAATGTATTCCAATTATTTCAAAGGTTATTATTTTTCTTGGCATATCTTTTGTCATAGAGCAAGTAATTGTACAATGGTCTCAAGGGATGAGTTATCATGGGACCATGAGAGAAAGAGTGATTAGTCAAGAGGTAAGTACAATAATTTTTTTTCATATAGTTTTCATAATATGGGACACATTGAAATATTATATCCTAATAGTGTTAGAAGGACCTCAAAACTTAATAAGGTATATAGAACTCCTAAAGTGCATAAGAAGGGTCAAACATTGATAGGGAATCTAAAGAAATTTAGGACTAATCATATTGAGTCCAAGAGTCAAGATGGATTATTTTCTAAGGTAGAAAAAGAATCAGAAGTGAAGGAATACCAAAAACACTCATTATGTGTGTATATTAACAAGGCAGTGAAAGAGAAGAAGGATGCCAAGATGGATGAGTTGAATGCCTCAGTCAAGCCTAAGTAGATTCTAGGGAGGTACTATTAGTCTCATAATTGTAAGATTGAGAAGAGTGGTTTGGAGATCTAGGAATCTCTTGAGTTCGTGATGTTTTGAGATCCCTATGGAAAAGGGTGACTTAATTAGGCTTCATGGAGACACTCTTCTATCAATATAAGCATGAGGTTGCAATTAAAGAAGGATTCATTTTGAGAGGATTCCAGGTTGTCTATGTTGCAAGGTATGATTTGTTTTCTTTATAGCTTGTATGACAAAGTGAAATGATTTTTGGTTAGTATGAGCATTGATTCTAGAGATCAATTCATGAGGAGTCATGTTATGGAATGCAAGTATAAGTATAATATTGTGTCTAAAAACATATGGAATATGGATTGGTCTATAAGACCAATATGATCATAGAGACAAGTTGAATGTTGTTGACAGAGTTGAAAGCACGAAGAAAGCTTATATAGTTGATTGTCATATGAGAGGTAAGAAAAAAATTGTTTTGTATTTATAATAGTTGATAACTTTATTTGTGTTAAGAATTAGTATTGGTATCAAGATGCTTGAAACAATTTGAGGATGGTTTGAGAGTCTTGTTGACTCAAGTGATGTGCATAAGCTATGAAGACAAAAGGTGAGTCCTTAATTCTTTAGTTGGCATCAGAAGTAGGGTATCTTAGTGAATTATCAAGAGTGGTTTTGATCTTGTCACTCAAGAAGAGAGTATGCAGTTAGGGGGATCTTTATATCTTTATGTTATGAAGTGTCAAGATAGTGATGTAGAAGTCATAAGAAGCATGGTTTCTTGAGGTATAGTTTAAGTGAGCTATAATTTTTTTACAATAACTAATATGATCCTAAGGTGAGATTTTGTCAGCATTTCATTGTATTGTTTATTGAAGTTCAGGTCCAAGGAGCAGATGACAGCTTTTGGAAGACCCTTTGTAATTAATGTTAAAAGGGGGAGAAGATGAGAAAAGTACATTTTTGAAGTGATTTTAGATTGTAGTGTGTTTTTAATCAATGTGTTTGCCATCAATAATAAAGGGAAAATTTATTGGCATGTTATTGTCATTGATGTCAAAAGGGTGCATCATGTAAAGGCACAATGGTCATTGATGTCAAAGGTATGTTTGGTCTAGTGCTTGAGCATGGTAGTGGCATAAACAGAGTGTTGATCAGTGAGTGAGTATTATAGATATGAGTATCCTTTTGAGATTGTGTTCTTAGTTGGCAACATGATGATGTCAAAGGTGACTAATCCTAGTTGGTAATGTGTATATTGAAAGAGTGTTGTCATTGAAGGATGTTGTCATGAAATAATTTGAAGGAAAGAGATAATTTGAAGGAAACTAATGTATTATGGTTGAATGAAAGTATAGGTCATTGATGTCAAGGTTGATATCAAGAAGCATCTTATGAAGGTTGATGTCAAAGGTGACTAAAGATAGATGGAAGGATGTGATATGCCAAGGTACATGAAAGAGTAGGTGCATGAGAGAAAATAATATTACCATGAGTGTATAAATGAGAGAAAATAATTTTATCATAATAAATTAAGAGTGTAGTCATGAGATTTATTATGAGGAAGGTCATTCATGAAAGAGAGAGTATTGCATGAATGAGAGTTGTCATGAATATTGTGAGCATAGAAGGTACATGTCATGAAAGAGTATTTGAAGGCAAATAATGTCTTAAAAAGAAGCATAGTATATGAAGAGGTGTGTAAAATTAACTGATGTCATGATATAAAGAGGTATGTGTAGAGGAATGTATGTATATAGTATGGTATAGTCATAACATGAAGAATTTCAGGGTGAGCCATGTAAAGGAAGCTTGGTCATTTGGTTTTAGGCCTGTATGAGGATGTGGAAGATTTTTGTCATAAAAAAGAGAATGGTGCAATGATATGAGTGTGTTTTTATGTCTTATTTTTTCTTATTTTATGTTTTATTGAGGTCAATTCATAGAAGGAATAGGTCGAGTCAAATGCATTGGGAGCTTGAGTCTAGTCATGACATGAAGAAGATATGAGCTGGTGGCATGATGAGGTGAGTGAACTTATCCATGTGCTAGGTTGTGAAGGTTATTTTATCATGATAATAATGTATGGATGCACTCAAAAAAATTTCAAAGTGAGTCTTTAAAGGTAGTATCTTCAATCTAGGTCTGCATCTAGACCTCTCTTAGGCCATACCTAGCCTAATGAAGAATGAAGATTAGATTTTAAGGAAAATATGCATATGTGAGCATAGACATATGTAATATATGTTGTTTTAAACATGTTCTCAAATTTAGAGGCAATGTTTTTGGTTTTAATATCCTAGTTAAGATCTCCATGCATTGGTTTTGGATTTAAGGGGCAGTCCTTTATGAATAATCATTAACATCAAAACCTATGCTAAACCTCCCTAAAACCCTAAGAAGGACCCAATGTGAAATATATTGTTCAAATAAACTTATAATAGACTCAAATTCCTAGAAAATATATTGGATCATGTAGTCAACTTTCCTAGGTACCTCCAGGTGGTGGTGGTTAGTTAGATGAGAAAAAAATGCATAGATACAATCTTATTTATCATGAAGTTATTATAGCTCTCAAAAGTTACATTTGTCAAGAAAACCAAATGGATGGTAGAAGTAGATAGAGATTCATAATACATTACCATGATGGTTTATGAATATGTTCCACCCTTAAAGTGTTCTAAATTGGTCATCCAAGTTATCCTATCACAAACAAACCTAATAGTGTAAATAATGAAAAACCCAGGCAAAGATGAAAAGATGGATTTGAGGGTCTAATCATGTAAGATTGGTGAAAAATAGTAAATAAAGAGTTTATTTATTACTTTTATGTCATTTTAATTATTGGAAGAAGTTTTGGAGGTAAGTGAATATGGTGAAAAGTTGTTCATAAAATGATTTGTTTAGTTCAAATAAGACTATGCGATATAAGGTCAAGAAATTAGAATGTAAGAATAATATTTTTCATTAGACCATATGATATTTATATCCAAAAATGATATAGATATCTCATAGGATAATTTACATGTATAAATATTCATAACAAGTCTCTACATAGATGTTGGAAGTCTAAGTCACCATGACTGGTCCTTGAGGTAAATTGATACTTCTGAGTAAGTTGCAGAGATGTTCTTGAGCCTTTATCTCCTAAATGAAAGTGTTTCAAGTATTTTGGGATGATATTGAGGTCATTTATAATATTTATACATGTTTCATTTATCATGAGTAATTTGATTAAGTGTGTTTGAGCTTCATTCTTGCAATATAGTTTTTTAACTGTATGCAGGCCTAATAGGATAGTTTGTCCTAAAGAAGGTTTCAAGGTATGAATGAAGGTTTAAGATATAAAAAAGCATGGAGGAGGTAAATAGAGGTCATTAAATGAGTAATTTAATGGTTTTAAATTTTTTTATAAATCCATCTGAGCCCAAGAAGATCAATATTTGGTGTTAATAAGACATATCTAATGCAATTAGGTCTTTGTGAGGCCTAAAAGAGAAATGAGGCCTAATTAAGTTGTTTTAAAATAAAATGGGTCCACATTTAATTTTAAACATGTTTATAAAGTGTTCTAAGACCTATTTTATGACTAACCTAAGAGGTTGAAGGTGTATGGATGGCTAAGTAGTGTGTAACCATGAGTATAGTATATATATACAAGGTATTTTAGACCTATTTAGAGACGCGAAGAATAAGAAAATAGAATATTTATTATTAAAGCATAAGGAGGTATTTAAATGAGACCATAACAATAGATTATATTTGTGATGAGGTGGTTGAGTTGGTGTTGAGTCATTTAGGGATTTGGTGCTTCCTTGCAAGTAGGTGCTTACTAAATCTTAGTCAAGTAGGTGTTGGACTTCATTGGGGTTGGTGCTTCAAGTTGATTTGGTGATCAACATAATTTGATATTTTATATTATAATCAAGGTAAATTTTAGTGGTGAATATTCATTAATTTATGAATATTTTATTTTAAGGATTTTGAATTTGATAATTTTTTAGGGTACAACATATGACCCTTTTACCTAAAATTTTAAGATGTCATTTTTTTGAGGGGTCAACTCACCAATGATTTACAATAATTACAAGGTTATCCATGTAGTTCATCATATATATATATATATATATATATGTATATGTATATGTATATGTATATGTATATGTATATGTATATGTATATGTATATGTATATGTATATGCATATGTATATGTTCCTAGAGGTTTTAGGTCATGAACTTACCACCAAAGTATCATTTTTTACCAAATTATGAAGATAGAGACTTGAGGCTACACTCTACCACTGGACTACTTTCAACACCCTAACCTCCACCAACATAATGTTGCATGGTGAAAACCAAATGCTTCATAGCACAGTGTCATAAGGTGGTAATTTGATGCATGATGGTAACCTACTGGGTGATGGCAATCTATCACCTGATGGCAATATACTATGTGATAACATCATGTTGCATGATGGTAAGTTTCCACCTGACAGCTATGTGCCATGTGATGGCAATCGGTTGCCCATTTTACATGTATCATGTGATGGCACTTTGTTGTCTAGTAGTGAGGTATTGTATGACCATAATGTGGCATCTAACATTAGTGTGTCATGTGGTAAATCTATATGATGTGATCATAACCTGCTGCTTGATATTGAAAAGGAAACTAGTAGTAATAAACTACCTGACAACATAACTCAAGCATCAAGAGGTACCAACAAGGATAAAACATCATAGGAAATACCAAAAAAATATAATATCATGTCTTATTTCAAAAATATAGTAAAAATAATTGAGCAAACTATAGATACTTCAAATACAGGTTATTCTAAATATTTTTAAAAAAATAGTTAATTTTTTTCACTATAGAATAATAGAAAAACTATTTCAATGCAGAAATTGACATGAATATTGAAAATATTTAATTAGAAACAATTAATATTAATATCTTCTCACCACCTAAAGATTTTATTGATGAAATCCTACCCCTAACAGACACACCTCTGGGCACTTCATTATAACATACTCCTCTAGGCACTCCACAAGAGAAATGTAGTTCTTTTTAGACACAAAATTTTGTTGAAACTTTTGTTCAAAAAATTAGATGGAAGAAGAGAATTACATAGACAATAAGGTATTTTCAAGTTGAATGGGCTACAAAATATCCATTTATAGAACCTAGAGACCTATAAAATGGTAATGAGCCTCGCACAAAATGTAGATGTACAATTTATAGTTAGAAACTTAGAAATGAACATAGAATGTAACTTAAATTTGACATAATTGAGAAACATTGTGAATATATATATATATATATATATATATATATATTCACAATGTTTCTCAATTATGTCAAATTTAAGTTACATTCTATGTTCATTTCTAAGTTTCTATATATATATATATATATATATATATATATATATTCACAATGTTTCTCAATTATGTCAAATTTAAGTTACATTCTATGTTCATTTCTAAGTTTCTAACTATAAATTGTACATCAATGAAGTACCTAGATGGACAGATACCAAGAACACATAGATGGAAAAATGGATAAGAATGCATGCATGTCAAATATGAAAGTTAATATGAAAATGATCAAAAATGATAAAAACATCTTGTTGAGAAAGGGGGAGCTATAAAAGTAAAATTTGGAAAAGTTATGTAGTCCAATTTTAGGGAAAAATATGTATAGTTCTCTACTATTTTCCATATTTTAAAAAAGGGAAGACCTATTTTTTATTTTATTGATTACAAAACTTTATTTCAACATAATGGATTTCTAGATATTCCATAGTCACATTGGTTGGATAACAGTGCTTAGAAAATGACAAAATTAGCCATTCTTGAGATGGAGGATTTGAAAGAAAGTGTTAAGAGATCATTATTTATCTATTTGTCTATTGATGAGGTCACTTTAGTTGACAACACAACATGAGTTTGCATGCATATGTATACCTTTGAAAACTATTCAAGGCAATCTCATCTTTTAGATGTCTATAAAATGGTAGAAAATTACAATGCAGAAAACCTCAATAAGTTACTTGTAGCCAATTTAAGAGAGAGATCTAGGATGGATGATTATGGCATAGCTAAAAATTTGGTCTGTGTTAGAGCTGATGGTACATCGATGATGTAGGGGCATAGAAAGGGTCTTTATGTTCACCTATAAATAATAGTTTCTCTATTTACGATTCCAATCCATTACATGGCACATAGGATGAATCTTGCTTACAAATTTTTTAGCACAATTAGTAGTATCCCAAAAGTGGAAGATATTATTCATGACTTACATGTGTACATGTCAAATAACCCAAAAATATTCATGGAGTTCTAAAAATTTGCAATTGGGGTGACAGATGGTAAGAAACTACTGAAATATGTGGAAACTAGATGGATTTCCATGTATGAACCTGCCTGCATAATTTTTGAAGAATATCCATCTTTGATAGGGTTTATGTATAAATATCATAAGGAAGTTGACAAAGCAAAATATTTGTTGTGTTGTTTAACAAATTTAGAAAATTTACTCACATTATGCTGTATTTTTCCAATGTTGAAGGAAATCAATTGTTTAATAAAACATGCCCAAGAGAGATATATCTATATTGTTGACTTCATATGTTTGAAAAAATGTGTATGTCAATGTTTAGATATATTGTACACATCAAATGAAAACTTTCACAGACCTATTTTAGAACTTGGTAAATTTTGACTAATTTTTAGAATCCAGAGAGTTATTTGAAATTTAATATACATGATCATCTTTGTGTCATGGTAAATGGCATTGAGATCCCAATGCACACATTCTTTAGAAGAATTGAAGTTGTGGGAGCTGAGCTTGAAGATGTACCTATTACACATTTGCTATATGATACTATTTTGTCTAAAACAAGAATTAAATTGAACAAATCTCACAAAGTTTATCCACTGAGATCAAAAAATATTTTCAAAGGGAAGAGTTGTTGGAGGGCATGGAAGTTATGAATCTCATTTTTTGGAATAGTGTTAACAATGAAGAACAAATCAATGCATTATTTCAAAAATACATGGGTACAATTGTTATGCTTTTTTTTAGATCTTTATATGTGAATGGATTTTAGATTAATGGTATTTTAAATAAGTAATTACTTACATCTCAATCAACACAGTTTAGGATTATAATGATTGATCAATTTTAGTGTTTAAGTGACCTAATTGAAAATGGTGCCATTACTCATCTATGGAAAATTTTTATCAAAATAGTATTTTACAAGAAAGTATTAGTGAATATTTTAGATTATATGAACTTACTCAAACAATGATATTTGGTTCTGTGGAAGATGAGCGAGTGTTTAGTGCATTATCCTTCATGAAGTTAAAACTTAGAAATAGATTGGATAAAAATCTAGAGACTTGCTTGATAATATATGTTTCAAGTTATTCTGTAGACAAGTTTCCATATGACAGAGTAGTAACATGGAGTTATCTATTGGAAATAAAAGGTGTGACTAATACATCTAACAATATAGAGGAAGAGAATACCAAGACTTAATATGACATTGGCATGGTAGATGTGAATCACACTTATGATGAAAAATTTTCTCGAGGATTGTTTCAGCTTACCAAATTTTAGTTTGATAAGTATGGAAATTAATATTTTCTAGAAGATTTGTTATTCTTTCATCTTCAAATACTCTAAATTATGTAATCTATTTCTTGGATGTTACATTCATGAATCTTATTCAATACATTGGAATTACTATTTTTTGCCCTATTAAAATTGTGTATTTCAAATATTACTTTATCTTTGAAATACATGTCATTCATTAACAATCATAATTTTCATTAATATTCTATAGAGCATGACAATATCGAGACTGAATACGACATTCTCATGGTAGATGCAAATCAATCTTACGATGGGTAAGCTTCTCAAGGATTGTTATCACTTCCTAGCTTGTATTTTGATAAGTATAGTAATTACTATTTTTTGAAATATTTATTATTCAATCTTATTCAAATACATTAAATTTTGTAATCTATTACCTGGATGTTACAATCATGTGTCTTATTCAATACATCGAATTCAATATTTTTTGTCCTATGAAAATTTTATGTATTTTGAATAGTATTTTATTTTTTAATCTTTACAATTCATCTCATTCATTATGTAGCAAATATAATTCTCATTAACATTGAACAGAGCATGAGTCTTATGTCTAGACATGCATGGTACACCATTATTCTATTACACATTTACATTAGTATCATTACACAATAATAGCTACAATCAATCAATCAAATGCTACAGTTACTAGAATACTAATAGTGTAACAATGCATTCAAATCTACAACTACTAGAACAATATATATAACACTAAGGATGCATTTAATAGTACAACTAGAACAATATAATTTCCATAGAATATTTACTCTATCATTACAAGATTCAAATACTACAACTACTATAAATATTTTACCTATAGTTCACATATTTAATAACCAATCAATCAAGGCATTCCATGCCAAAACTACTAGAACATTTTAACCATACATTCAATGCTAAAACTATTTGAACACTATAACACTAACAATGCATTCAATGCTAAAACTACTAGAATTGTTTAACAATGCATTCAAGGATACAATAACTAGAATATTATAGCCATGCATTCAAAAGCTACAACTAGTATATATCAACTAGAACATTAAATCCATCCATATAATATTTACTCCACTTTTTTTTCCTACCAATGCATTCAATATTATAACTACTAGAACAATATAAATCCATAGAATACTTATTATACCATAAGCTATTTTTCCTACTACTACAACTATAAATATTTTGCCTATGGTTGGGTTCACATATTTCCAAATTGCACCACAATCAATGCATTAAATGCTACATACAACTAGTAGATCAGTTTAACAATGCATTCAAAGCTACAAATACTATAACATTATATCCATTCATTCAAACCATACAACCATAACATCCATAGAAATTTAACCTTGACCACTAATATATTTCAACTACTAGAACATTAAAACCATCCATAGAATATTTACTCAGTGTTTTCTTTATAGAATATATAAATAGTGCAATCAAGGCTATAACTACTAGAACATTATAGCCATTCATTTAAACCATAAAACCATATCATCCATAGAACATTAAACTTGACCACTAGTATATTTCAACTACAAGAACATTAAAACCATCCATAGACTATTTACTCTTTTTTTTTCTTCATAAAATATATAAACAATGCATTCAAGGCTACAACTACTATAACATTATAGCCATTCATTCAACCATAAAACCATAACTTCCATAGAACATTAAACTTGACCACTAGTATATTCCAACAACTAGAACCTTAAAACCATCCATAGAATATATAAACTTGACCACTACATTATATATATATATATATATATAATGTAGTGGTCAAGTTTATATATTCTATGGATGGTTTTAAGATTCTATAAAATATCATTTAATAAATCAAGTGTTTTTCAAATAAACATGATATAAACTGTTTTAAATGATATAAATTGTCATATATATATATATATATATATATATATATATATATATATATATATATGAGTATTTAGAGAAACTATAAAATATCATTTAATAAATCAAGTGTTTTTCAAATAAACATGATATAAACTATTTTAAATAATATAAATTGTCATTATCAACAATATAAACTCAGATAAATCATCATTTTTGTGATTTAGACTCTCCTCCCACTAGCTATTTGCCATCCCCACCCATGAAAACCCCTCTGTCTGGGCATGCCTATGAATCCTCCATTATCACTCCCTCTTTTTGAAGATCCTCTGCAACAAAATTCATTTGTGCAAGAATCACCTTCTCCTCATTTGCTGCATCTCCTGTTGAAAGAATTGTAGGATCCAAATCTATTTTTTTCTTCAATAAAATGTTGGGATCCATACCATGCTCTTTAATTATCTTCTTCAATGTGTTCTTATATTTATTTAACAAAACCAACTTTTCCTTCAATGCAATTGCTGAGGAGATACTTTTGCGAGAGTTTTTTAAATACACATTAAGAAGATTTGCTTCTTGCTTCAAATTTTCATATTTTTCTTGTAAACAATAAATAATAGATATGTCAAGCACATATAAAGGTATTATAATAATCAAAATACATGTTATAGAAAGAAAACTTATCACTGCTTTATCCTTCTCTACTTGGGTAGTGGTAATAAGGTTGATATCTTAAGCCCATTTATTGAAATATGTTTGGGTTTCTCCATTTAATTTTTCCAACTTGTTTATCATAATATCTAAAATCCTATCATTATAAACATTGTCCACAGAGATAAATCTAGATTGTGCTTGTTGAAACAAAACATCAATCTTTGAGAGTTCATTTTAAAAAAGAGAAAATAAAATCACTCTTTGGGAGTGGTTATGATAACAGGTATTGATTTCTTTGATAAGGGTTTTTGCCCTTATCTCCCATTTTTTAAATAATTAAATTCACCAATAACATTGTCCTTCAAATTTGTAAGAAATTTTTTTGAAACTAAATTATCTAATGAAAAAATAGTGAGAGAATCCTCAAAAACATTGACATTATTAGTGTGGGGTGGGGAAGAGCTAGCTGGGGAAGAGGGATCTATAGGAGGACCTTGTATATTAGGAACTTGAATAAATTGATGTGGATTGAATCCATCAACAGTCAGAGGTCCATTTTCAATGCCAAGAAACTCCTCATCCAAATGAATCTACTGTAAACATGTAAGACAATCTGCATTCGAAAGGTCACCAACATAAAAATTTGGGAAATCAAAAATCTATAGCGTGCCTCAACTTTGCACAGGGAGGGAGATGTTCTTTCCTCTTCTCTGAATTTGGATGGGTGGTGGGGGTGGTGACATACTCTGAGGTCTCCTCATAGATGTGGGGTGGAATACAAAAAAATTATTCACAACTAGTAAATTCAAAAACATAAAATGAAAGTTAATTTAAATTGAATCTTTTAATGTTATTACCTGTAGGGGTGACTATGTCATCCATTCTAATCATCTTTATTGGAGTTATATCTTCCCTTCTTGGCATCATTTTAGGACTTGGCCCTTACCATCTCAATGTTCTTATGGGAGAGACATTCATAGTTTCAAAAGTGGTTACAAAATGAGTAATTTATTATGTTAATTAACTAGAAAATTGTAACAAACTTCAAATCAAAAAGAAAGTTGTAATGGAAAACATTGATGGTGTTGTGTGGAAAAATATTCAATAGCAATGATACGAGAATAAAATGCAAAAAAAAACATAACAATATGAATATTATTTTTTTGTATTTAATAAAACAAGAAAAAGACATTGAAAATAAATTTGGGGGAAATTGGAAGTGAAGATGAAACTAAATTAGTTCTTGAGCATTTTGTAATTTGAAAGGAATTTAAGGAAGACTCTATGGACTGGGTATCCCGAGAGCGCTCTAAAGCATGCCAACCTCTACTTGTAGCCTATTTTCTTATGTCATAGACATGCACTCTTGCCTATAATAAAAAATAGGGTAAAAAATATTAAAATTTGAAATATAAAGCAAAAAAATGAGACTTGGGAAAACTAAACTTACCTCCTATTAATCAAAAGGTAAAACATTAGCTTTCATTTTTGGATGAAAGGCAGTGAGAAGAGAAGTATTTTGGATTTCATATAAGGCCTCAAAGTACAAGGCCAGAATGTAGTTAAAAGAGAAAATTATGTAAGTGTCCTTCAAGAAATCAAAATTCAATTCTGCCCTAATCCTGCTAGGAATAACAATGCACCAGTCACAAGCAACACTTGAAAGAGATCGAAGAATATAGTAAACAACCTAGAAGGTAATGTCTGATGGTCTTTCCTATAACACAATTTTTTCTTGAAAGAAATGGGCAATAGATATGATAAATGGATTACTGATATTTTCTATGGGGATCCCCCTTTGATTTTGACTAGCTAAAATGAAAATAGAAGTAAAACATTCAATTGAATTAGGATACCAAACTATTTATAATAAATGATTCAAGAATAATTAAGAAATGTCAATTTTATTAATAAATTCAACACTTACCAACAAGGTCATGGATTATTTGTAAATCAAATTAAAATAATTTATATCATCATCAGATAACACCACCTTAGTGTTAACAAGACTTGCATTACAATGTGTAAGCCCTATTAAATTATGGATATCCAATGGCAAGGTGCCAAAGGATATAGTTTTTTTAAACTGTACATAAAAATGGCTCTCACTCTGGTTAAAACATCCAACCAAAGATCATAGTAGCTATTTATTGATAGTCACATTATATTGTGGCATCTGCACCAGGCCTCTAAGCTCCCATTTATTTATCCACTAAATAAAGGATCTAGGCTCATCGAACATGTAGAGAAAATTTAGACACAAAATATTTTTGAAAACAAATTTTTGGATCACCCCTTGTTGACTATGAGTTTTCATGGATGTGAAAGACATTGTAAATAGGGTAGGTTGATTTGGAAGCAAGAAGGTTGAGTTAGGACAAAAAACATTTAAGCAAAGTGTTAAATGACATTGATGTAGAATTATTTATAAGCAAGGCAAGGAATCCAAGTAATTGATTTGCATCATTGAGGACCACATGTCATTATGGTGCCACATGGCAACACTACTGGTGGCAACACTATTGATGCATGATAGCATGTTATTGCATGGAAGCGATGTACCATGAAATAGCATAACATCGTGTGATAGTATGGTGTCACATGGTAGCAAGGGGTCACATAGCATTATGGTGCCATGTGACAATAGGTTGTTACATGATAGCATGGTACCGCATGACAACATGGTGTCACATAACAACATGGTGTCATGTGACACTATGGTACTATGTGATAGTATGGTGTTATATGACATGATGGTGTCATGTTGCACCATGCTAATACATGACAACATACTTCCCAACATGTTACCACCCAGTAACATACTAGTGCTTGACAGCATAATGACATCAAACAACATAATGACCCCTGAGAGAATAATGATGTTTGACAACATAATGATGTCTGGGATCAAAATGTCATCCTGGCCCTTTTAGTGTTATGACACCACCGAAAAACATAAGGCAATTTTTCACATGCTCTACGTATATTGATTCACCAACAAAATGAATTGGATTCTCTTAAACAAACCTAAGAAGATTTGGGTCAAGGCCTCTTAAAGTGAATCCTGATTATAAGATAGTAGTCTATTTTAAGTGATCATAGTGGGTTTTCTTTCCCTTGAGGGTTTCCCACTCATATATGTGTTCTATGTGTTATGCACTTGTTTCATGCTCATGTAATTGGTTTTTTATGCATTGACATATCATTGTATTGTTTTTATGGTTCAAATAATGTTAAATAAAATATGAAATAAAGTTTTAAACATTGATTCACTCTCCATCTCAGTGATTGTGCTTCTAATATTCCCAATCACATTTTTATTAGGGATAAGGAGGGAGTGAATAAGGATGATGAGGGATGGTGAAGGTCAATAGAGGAGTGATTAGGGATGATAAGGGAGTGATTAAATATGAATAGGGATAGTGAATTTCAATGAGGGACTGATTAGGGACAATGAGTAATGATGAAAGAATGATTATGGATGATGAGAGATGAGTAGAAAGTGATTAGAGATGAGGGAGGGATAATAAACAAGGAAAATTAATAAAAAGTGGTTGTTTGATGTGTATAAGTCATTAATGTGACCTACATTTCACCAATCATACCAATTTAAATCAAGTTCAAAGTGAGTGGTTTTCAAACTTTAATTTTGATAAACATTAGACTCTTAGAGTTGCTAAGAAGCAATATGGAAGGCACAAAAAATTAAAAATGATTATATGTATATTAAAAATGGACATCAATTATAAAATTTATGCCCTAAAATATGTAGGTTTGATACTGAGACCTTGAAAATACTTAAGTATTGACCATATTGGATTTTGAAAAACTATTTTTTACATTGTAAGGTATGTAGCTATGAGACCAACACTCTCAGATGCAGAGTGACCCTAATTTTTTATATTTATTAAAACAAATTTAAAGTATAACGAATATAAATGTAATACTATAAATGTAAACTTATACTTTATTTTAGTAAATATGAACTTTAAGTACATATTAACTTCTTATAAATGTTTTTTTTTTTTTACATGCAAAGCAATAAGAACACATATGCATTATAACACATATGCATTCTTATTGATTTACACCTAAAATCACAAAAAAAATTATGGGAAGATATTTAGGTGCAAAGAAATAAGAATTCATACGCATTATAATGCTTATGTACTATAACACATATGCATTGTTAAAATTTGAATTCAAAAAATCAAGCCTTTTGACTCAAAATGGCTTGGATTCCCAAACCAAAGGCCCAAACCTATCAATCTACAACTAAGTCCAATAACTTTGATAGAAAATAATAAATTTAATTTTTCAACACCAAATACACTATGAATTTCAACAACAAAATTCAAAAAATTATATACATACAATGAGCACGCTCTCCTCTTTCTAAATATATGATTTTTATAAAATTTAGATTATTTTAAAGGCTCAAACTATATTGATTTCTAATTATAATTTTTTCTATGCCACTACATGCCTAATCATGTTTATGTAATTTATTTTTCATTGATCCAAGTATAAACAAATATATATGGTCACAAACTAGGCCTAATTCTACACTAATTTTTTAAAAATCAATTTTAATTTTTTTAAGGTACTTAGGGGTGGCTACATGGTGAGCTATCCATTTTTTGTTAGTTTTCAGGATCTATTTACTTAATAATCAATTAAATAAAATATATTCATTGAAAAAATACAAAAGGGATCAAACCCAAGTACCTTTTACCATCCCAACCAAGCCCATCAAAAAAATAGGTGTGCTCCTTACTCAAAGCCTTACTCACCCTCCATTAAATTTGGATTTAACACCACCTACCCTGCCAAAGAAACCCTAAGTCAAGACAACCAAGAAATATGAGCCACCTCAGATCCCAAAAGTTAGAAACTTTTCATTTATTTCTACCTTACCTTCCATTTTGGGACCACATCATTCCATCCTAGGACCTCATCCTTCCATTAATAAAACATGCCTCCGAAAGATAACCCAAACCCAGTCTCCTCTTCCATATATGCCCCTACCTATTCTTTTATTTCCATCTACCTCCAAAAGTTCCACTACCAAATATCTTATTTCTAACCCTTCTATTTCCAAACCACCCACTATCCAGCCTACTATTTATAAAACTTCCACCTCTAAAAAACCAACCACCAAGAATACTCCACTCAAAACTCTAGCTACTAAGCCTACCCCTAAGAAGGCTTCTACTCCAAAAGTCAAAACTAAAACTCCAACATCCTTTCCACCTTTGTATGAGTCTTACTAGACCATCATATAGATATTATTGTAAGATTATTGTTTGACTTTACCTCTCATCAAACCATTTGACCCCATTATTATTAAGCCATCTTGGTTTGATGATAATCTAATTTTCTCATATCATTAAACACTAGGACATGATACAAATAACTATAAATGTCTCCAAGTCCTAGTCTATTAATTATGTGTTGATGATGACCTATTGTTAAAAGAGCCACCTATAACCCCATAGCCACTCTAGGAACCACAAGCCACCACCCTAAACCTACTTGCTCTCGTGTTCTCATCTAAGAGTGAGGAGGAACCAAAGTAGTCCTTTATCCCAACTCCTCCCCAAATCCATACCATCCATATGGTCACACGATCACAAGCCTAACAAAATGATAAGGGGAAGGAAAAGTTATCAATTCCATATACATACCATTATTCTACCACCCAATCACTCAACTAAACCCAAATACCCACACATTATCTCAAATGCAAGATATCCATCATGGGTACCTCTTAATCCAACACTTTTGAGTCAATCCAAAGAGTGGTTCTAAATCAACTTCACCAAACACTAGTGAATATGAGTTTATATGAGCTAATCAATACCTCACCCCATCATAACTAGATAATGATAGAATCTTTGTAGTCTATAGTGGTCCAACCAAAAGACCCATAACTTCTATTAACCTTTATTAGAGCCTTCTATCTTTCCACCCTTGTTACCTTTAAAGATTTGAAAATACCCTTCATTCATCCCCAAGATCTAGATCCTCCTCTCTTCATTACCGTATACATCAACCAAACCCACATCAAAAGGGTTATGATTGATGGAGGGGATAAAAACAACATTATCTCATCCCACACATATGACTAGATGAAATTACTAAAGAACATTATGTTGGAAACCACAATAGTTCTCCATTCCTTCAATGACACTATGACAACAACTCTAGGAACCATTATCCTCCACATTCATTTAGGACCACACATTCTTCCTAAGATATTTTACATAGTATAAGGTGAGTTCTAGTACAATGTTCTACTTAGACTCCCTTGGATCCATTTCATGAATTGTGTACCATCCACCCTACATCACTACATAAAATTTGAGCACAAAGGTCAAGTAGTTACCATAAAAGTTGACCCAAGTAATTTTACATCATGAAACATGACATACCTCCTAAATGATGTTCTCCTCCTTCCCACCACCAAGTCTTCATCAACAAATGATGATTCCACTTATTTTACTAACCAAGCCTTGACTATCTCATCCATTTATTCTACCTAATTTTGTTATTTTTCAGAATAATGGAGTTTTATTCCTATTTAACAAATAGGTCTGACTAGGATAAATCAGTAAATAATATTCCTAATTAAAGCTACTGATTTATGAAATTAAATTATAATTATACCTTTTTATAAATAGTAAGAGAGCAAGGTGAAATTTAACTTAGCTTATTCTGGACTGTTCAAACTAAGACAAGGTCTAGAAATTTAGGTGCAAGAGTGAGATAGTGTCACAAATAAGATCTTCGACTTCATTTTTTTATTGGACAGGAGGTCAGAACTAGACACTCTAGGCTTCGGCACTGTAGTCTTACCCTAGCACTATTGCCCTAAAGATCTAAGCTTTCTAGGTTATATTCACCTATGTACCAAATTTTAGGTTTTTGTTGTTGATAGATCTCCTTGTAGATATTATTCTTTGTGTACTTGTCTTTTTTATGTAATTGAATGAACTTGGGAAAATAGGGAAAAAGGGTTAGTGTGTGTAAGATGCACTAGATGTGCTTCACACCTTGTGTCTAGGAACACTACCTACATGCCAATACTCAAAGGATGGATCAAGCCATATGTATTTCTCCCTTTAAGAGTGTTTGGTCTAATAGTGAGTGAAATGTAAGAAATGCTAAAACTAGGTATGATTGAGATGGCTAGGGACTAGTTTGAATACTTGATTTATCTTGAAATTATATAGGCTAGATGTATGCAGAGAATAGAGAAGATTTCTTTATTGGTCTTACTTGCATTCTTGCTTGCATGAATCATATTTTCCAACCCCTTCTAAATTATCTTTGAATGGGCTTATATATGGATCTACTGGTCATAGGTTAGATGGAACCAGACTAGGCCAACAAAATAATCAAGAGGAATTAGATTAAAATGGTAAACTAGGCTTAAAATGTGATTAGATAGGAGTACTGAAAAGGGGATACCCTAGGGTCCAGTGCAACTGTCTAACTTTGGCACTATTTTCCTAGGTAGATGAGACATGGGGGGGGTGGATTAGTCATAAAGAGAGGGTATTGGCTTAGCTAGGGTTAAGTCCAAAAGGCCACAAATTATTGGGAATTAGTAAAACTAATCCTGAGAGGTTCTAGAGAGCAAGCAAGAGGGAGCTATGGATTGGGTATCATTAATCATGATCATGTTACTAGTTTTTTCATTTTATATGACTATATTTCCCCCCCTTATTCTATTGATGCAAAAAATTAAAATACTAGGATAAAGGAAAATAGAAAGCATATCTAAACTTACCTACAAAGGTGAAACCCACAAAGCTTGTGTGATGTTGAGTAAAGTTGGATAATGCATAGAAAAAATGTTGTATAAGTGTGAATATATGAAAGGAAAAAAGAGTAGATCAATTCTTATTATACGTGATATAAAATAAGAATGTATAACGCTAGGTAAGAGAGAGAAAGTAAGAGAGAAATGAATACACCTCACCGAGTACGCAAACCAATACAAAACATGTTATGATACTAGGTAATGTTGATTAATGTTGGATGTGTTGGATGATGTTGTACCAAAATTTATATCATGAATGAAGCTGAGTGCCTAACTCCCTAAAAAGTGGCTTAATAATGCAAAGGCTAACCCTTTGGCTCCATCATCGCCTACTAAGTGAATTTAGATGATCTTGCATGTGATAATTGATGTCTGGACTATGTGTCCAATCCCTAAGAATGGGTGGCTCAAGAATACAAATGATGGACCTTTGGCTCCATAATTTCCCACTAAGTGAAGTTAGATGATATTGTGTGTGATAATCAATGTCTAGACTGTGTGAGCAATCCCTTTAAATAGGTGGCCCAAGAATATAAAGGCTAGCCCTTTGGCTCCATCATTGCCCCATGAAGTGAATATATAAATTAATAATGGTATGAATAAGTATGTCATATGATATGGATCTTGAAGCCCATGAATGTTTTTAAAATCTAAGAAATGCGGTGTGGATAGATGAATGTGTACTAGAAACTAGGCCAATATTGGTCAAGACAAAAAGGAAAGAGATTAGGCTTGTATGAAAGCCACTCCAAAACTAGAAATTTGGCCTATGTGGAAGCCACTCAGAAACTTGGGTACTTGGGAATATGGAGGTTAGGCTTGTATTGAAGCCACTTCAAAATTATGCCAACCACCTACAAATGGAATAAGGCATGTAACTACTAAGAATGCCTAGGTAATGTTAAAAACTAAAAGAAAAGAAGTAAACGTGTTGTGCAATCTGCCCACAATTACTGGTGTCTAAAACATGGATTTTGATCTAGAAGTTATGTCAACTATCGTATCTAAAAATAGAAGTGAGATCCAATCATGCCATGCATGATGCCCCCTATGTCTAGATTCTCTAATAAAATTGTAATAAAAGCTATTTATTTGAACTGGTCTGATTATGAAAAACTATAGTTGAACCTACCAATCTACATGCTTTTAGAAATTCTAGTTTTTATATTGTTTGGATAGGAACACTGAATATAGACACCCTAGTGTCTAACACTATATTCCAACCTTTAAATTATTGTCTTCGGCTGAAACTAATCTCTATTTTAGAATCTAGACTATTTTCCTGGTCTGTTCTAGGTGGTTTGAAAATTAGTTATTGTTCTAGTTGTTTAAAAACTAGAATTTTTAACTGATTAGGAGCTCTAATCTCTATAGCAAAACCCCTATTTTCCCCCCTCTTTTGAGGGTAGGAATAAGTATCCTATATTGACTACACTCAAAATAAGAATCCTTAAAAGTGTGTTAAGATGAAAAATACATGATATAGCAATGTTAATCAAAAAGATATCTCAAGCTATAACATGGTTTGAATTGAGAGATTGTTAGATCAACAGGGGTATGCCTAGATAGACATAACAATGTAAAAGCATGTGTAATGTATTGAATTGAATTAAAACTATAAATATTAATTATTAGTTTGTTAGGTTAGTTGGAGGGATGGAGCATGATGTTCATCATGACATCCAAGAGAATAGGGAAATGCATGATAAGGATCATGGCATTGAAAGAAATCAAGAAACAATCAAGCAAAAAGCACACAAAGAAAAAATCAAGGTGCATAAAAGGGTGGCCAATGGGCCATGCAAATAAGGGACATGGGCACATTTTACTCAAATTAGAATTCAAACATATAAGGCATGTTCAAATTCCACATACACATACAAGTGGAGCAATCAAATTTGGCACAAGGGCTATAGGCACATAGAAGAGTACAAGTAAAGGACATTGGAAAATGCCTTAAGGCACACACATAAATAAAATTAAATGAAATTGGAAAATGTCCTAAGGCACATACAAGAGATAAGCAAGAACTAGGAATGTAATCACATCAAGCTATGCTAAGAAAGAAGATAAAACATGTAAAGACTAGAAAGATACAATCACATCTAACTAATCAAAGCAAGAGGGAAAGTATGCAAGGCATGTTTAATAAAATACTAGGTATATGCTAATAAATACACGAGTGCTAGATATTGATTATATGTAAATAAAGTAATCTATGTAAGCTAGTAAATAATGTATATCACCATGATAACTTAAGAGTGTGAAGTGTAGGAATGACATAACCTAGATGGTGTATTCATGTAGAAGATTCCCCCAGTAGGTTTGTATATTGATGTGTCTCAAATTTAGAACTAGGAATGCCCCCTCAATGGGTGGAGTGAAGCAATCAATTAGTTGGATTTCACTGCACATGCTCAAAAAAGATCATGTGAAGCATGGTAATATAGATAACTTGACAAACTGTAAGCATATAACAACAAATGTAATTCTAGCATAGTAGTAATAATGTAAATCATGGATGATGCATACAATCAAAACATTTTTGTGTTTTTTAATTATTGAATGTTTTTGTATTTTGGAATATTATATTGTTTTTTTTATTTTTGAAAGTTTTGAGCTATGTATAATAAATCATAATAAGACTATGTAAAATAATTTTGAAAAGAAGTTATGTACAAGTAAGACTGAGAAGAGATGATACTAACCGATGAGTCTCATGGGAGACTCCCTATCATGGTGTCTTGTATCAAACAAAGGAATTGTGTGTGATTGTGAAGCATGAAAGAATGGCTGTGAATATGACTCTGAATACTTAGATTCATTATTGGTATTTTGGAAATCATAATAACCTGTATTGTTCCACTCATCATTAGCATCTTGATTTTAAACCAATGGATTGCTGGTGTTGACTTTTGTTGTATCTAGATTTTTTCCTTTGATAAATTACATCTATGAATGATTTGCCTTAGGATGTTAAATGAATCTCAAACATTGGTGATACACATTATCAACTGTTAGAATAAGAGTAGTGATACCTTGAGCATGCTTGCCCAACCCTTGACCTTAGAAATCAAACTGTTGTATATATTTTTGACCAAACCCATACTACTTTGAAAGTTGAGCCATATTATGGAGATGTAAATTTGTATCTTTTTCATGCTTTACCTATTATTATGGTACTATTTCTTGTTTTGCTTTTGATTTTTGATCCTTTTATTATTTTGAGTTATGCTTTGGTAACCAATTTTGTGTTGTTTCTAAATTTGACCCTTTATGAATGTGTTCTTGTGTCATTATGGATTTATTGATGGATTTACCTTATATAGGGTCATCATTATCAATTATTTGTTGTATATGTTTTTTTAATGCCAAACATGAATCTGTGTGATGCCCATACATTCTATGATATGCATAATAATATATGGATCTTCTTACTAGATGTAGAGGAGGTAGTTTGATCAACTTATATTTAATAATTTCCCTTAGTACCTCACTTGAAATCTTTTTTTATCTTTGAATACTTTTTGAATCACTAGTTGTAGAGTTACTTTCTTGTGATTTCATGTTTTGATATGTAACATTGCTTACAACTAATTGACTAGGTGAAGGTGCATATATATGATTGACACTTGAGTGAATTTGAGGTTTTTGTATTATAATTTGATTTTCCAATGTTGTGATCTTTTCATGTAATATCTGATTTTGTGTTTGTAAATATAAAATTAACTTGCTCATACTAGTGATTTGATCCCTTAGAGTCTTACAAGTGCAAACTCTAGTTGTTTTCAATTGAACATGTAAGCACATATATTGAAGAGGATTTGAAGAATATATAGGTTGAATGTATGCATTAAGAATAATAGTATAGGATACCTCACCTTTTGGATGGGTGATAGCATGGACCTAGTTAGAGGGAAAGTAACTATCACCCTGTTAAGGGAGAGGAGGAGAAGGAAATTATTTTTTGTGCATAAGATGTGACATTGAAACTTGACAGGTGGTTTTTAGCTTATGCAATGGATCCTAAAGGTAGAAACCATGTATGTGGGATAAAATTCATGTAAGTGGAGTTATAAGTTGTATAGCAATATGTTTATAAAGAGCATTCCACATAAGAGATAGTAATTTTGGGATAGAAAGCATGAATTTGTGCATGGATGCATAAGAAAATTTGACATATGCTATGACATTTATAATGTGTTTAGCATGATAAAATTGAAAATTTTTCCATATGAGAGATAGAAAGTAAAGGGTAGAGATCATGAATTTTTGCATAAAGGCTTATAAGCTTTTGACATGTAACATAACATTTTGAATGCATGTAGCAAAATGGAGTTGGTAATTATTTTGTGTGAGTAAAAGAGAATATGCAAAAAGAATTTTGAAATTTTGTGCATTTTTGGCAATGAATTTTGTCATATCATCCCATATAATGAAACATAAGCATGAAATGCAAAGGATGAAGTTTTGTAATAACATATGATAGACTTCATCATTCATTTACTTGATAGGGCCCATTATGGTTTTCTTATTGTTTGTAAGAAATGTAAGAAAAAATTATACATAAGTGAGAATCATTTTAGCGATTGATTATAGATGTAAGGTGATACCTCAAGAAGAAAATAGGTGCTAGTACATGTAATTAGGGATTTAACAGTGATAGTTTTGTAAAACACTATGAATTTTTAAAATTGAAATTGAATTTTTGATTTAAGTATGCAAGTAAAAATTCAAAAATTTATGGGAGAATGTTTGATTTAATGGGACCTAGTAGATGCAACTAGGGTTTTGATGATTTTTTTTTGTTTTTTGAAATTACTATGAATTTTTGAAATTTGAAGTGATTTTTTTATTTTAATATGCAACTAAAAATGTAGAAAATTACTAGAAAATTATTGGGAGATATTTGATGCAACTAGGGTTTGAAATAAAATTATTTTTGATATTAATACTAAATTTGAGAATTTGACTCAAATTTCTAATTTATATATGCAAGTAAAAAATCAGGAAATTATTGGAATAATGCTAGAAAATTATTGGGACCAAGTGTATACAACTAGGGTTTGAAATAAAATATTTTAAAATTTAAGTACAAAATTTTAATATTTGGGAATAATTTATGATTTTAATATTCAAGGAAAAATTCAGAAATTAACTTGGAAAATAGGTAGGAATTTTCCCTAGGGTTTTTATGCAAAATTTGAAGTAAGTTGCGTTCACCAAATGATTTTGTTATTTTTGAGAATAATGGAGTTTTATTCCTATTTAACAAATAGTTTTGAGTAGGAAAAATCAATAAATAATATTCCTAATTAAATATACTAATTTGTGAAATTAATTGCAATTAGACCTTTCTAAATATAGTAAGAGAGGAAAGAGAAATGTAACTTATCTTATTCTAGACTATTCAGACTAAGACAAGGTATAGAAATTCAGGTGTAGGAGTGGGACAATATCGTAAACAAGATCTTGGACTTCATTTTATGATTAGATAGGAGTACCAAAACTAGACACCCTAGGCTCTAGTGTTGTATTCCTCCCCTGGCACTATTATCCTCAAGATCTAAGCTTTTTGGGTTTTATTCACCTGCTCAATGTGAGCCTGTGTACCAAATTTTAGGTATTCACTATTGATAGAGCTTCTTATATATCTTATTCTTCATTTAATTATATTTTTTATGCAATTGAATAAACTTGAGCAAATAGGGAAAATGGGTTAGTATGTGTAAGATGCATTGGACGTGTTTCACACCCCGTGTGTAGGCATGTTGCCTATATACCAATACTCTTAGGAGGGATCAAGCCATATGTAGTTCTCCCTTTAAGAGTGTTTGGTGCAATAGTGAATGAAATGTAAGAAATGTTAAAATGAGGTATGTTTGAAATGGCTAGGGACTAGTCTGAAGACTTAATTTAGCTTGAAAGTATATAATCTATCTGTATGCAGTGAATAGGGAAAATTTCTTGAGTGGTATTGTTTGTATTCTTGCTTGCTTGAATCATATTTTCCAATCCCTTCAAAATGATCTTTGAATGGGATTATATATGGATCTATTGGTCATGGGTTAGATGGAACCAAACTAGGCTGACATAATAAACAATAAAAATTAGGTAAAATGGTAAATTAGGCTCAAAATGTGATTAGACAAGACCATTGAAAAGGAGACACCCTAGGGTCCAATGCTACTGTCCAACTTTGGTGCTATTTCCCTAGGTAGATGAGACCTAAGGGGATGGATTGGTCATGAAGAGAGGGTCCTAGCTCAGTTGGGGTCAAGTCTAGAAAGCCCATAGATGCCAAGAATCAATTAACATAATCCAGAGAGGGTCTAGAGAGTAAGCAAGAGGGACCTATGGATTGGGTGTCATTAGCCATGCTCAAGTTACTATTTTTTGCATTTTATATGACTAAACTACCCAAATATCTATAAAAGACCCCTTGGAATCCCCATTCTAATGTCTCCCACTTGGGGAGTATCACCTCTTAGCCTTGGATGCCTTCCTTACTCCCTAGGAGTACAAGAACCTTGACCAAAACCCTGGTTATAACCCAAATACCAGAACCACTATTTATTTTGGGCCTCCCAATCTCCAAATAAATTTTATCTATTAGGAACTTGGTCAATAAATTTACACCTCCTTGACATCCTTTTTTCCTTGACCATTCACCTCCAATTTCACCTACCTAGGTACACCAGAGTTAGTCAAGACATACCTCCATAGTTGTGCTTGGAAGTGATTCAATATAGGATGTTACAAGCATGGACCACATGAGTTTCCTCTATATAAGACCCAAAAGCCTCATGAGATATTTGGTCTTAGTTTCACTCCACCTAAAGAGTGAATAGACTCACCTCCCATTGCCACCAATGACAAGGAAATCCCATCCACACTGACCACTCCTTAGGTAAAATGTTGGCCCATTGAGATGAGCATCATAAAGAGTAAGTTATCTACTACATAAGTTGAATGCTTATAGAGTATGAGACTTGATACACCCATACCAAAAACAATTTACCTCGCACTAGTCTTCATCACATCCAAACTTCATCACTACCTTCTCAACCACAAGACTTATGTCACAACTAATACCAACCCACTTAAGTATATGCACTCCAAGCCATACCAAAACTAGTGTATGGCTAAGTTGCTCATGATCTTAGATAAATTTTACCTTGAGATCCTCCAAAAAAATTCAATAAAAGGGTAAGTCATCACTAATTAATTGGTCAAATCACCCTTAGTAGATAACCAACCATCCTCCCTTGAGTTTCTTGATGAGTCCATCACCACCCTTTCTCAAGAAGACATCACCTATCAAATGGCCATGTTATTTAATGGATTAAAATACCAATGTGGTGGGGGAGTAATTATCATCCTTATTCCCCTTGATGTTGAACAAGCTTGAATTTAATTGTACCAATAATATGACTAAGTATGAATCCCTAGTGATAGGTCTCTAAACTGCTTTAGCCTTGAGAGTCAAGATGATTAGTGTTTTTTATGACTCCCAACTCATGGTCAACCAAATCTATATGTCTTATCAATGTAATAATGACATTTTTCAAGAGTACAAACAACTATTAGATATACTCTTGTCATCATTTTAACACTATTATATTCAAATCATTCCATGATCTATGAATAAGTTTGTTGATATAATGGCTTCTCTCACTTCCCAGATCCTATCCACACCTTATGAATCTAAGTTATCTATCATTATCTATCATCTTACCAAGCCTTCTTATATCAAATTAGACTCTCTAACTATATTTAATGTAGAGGAAACCTAACCTGACCTTTGGTATAAGTATATATTTGACTACCTCAACCTCACCCTCATCCCTTCCAATCTTTCTAGGAATGTCAAAAGAGCATTCATTTAGAGTACCTCTCATTACACCATATTAATGGGAATCCTTTATAAGTGTGTCTTTGATGACCTTCTTCTCCACTACCTATAGAGTCATGAGTCCTCTTATGATATCAAGGAAATGCATGATGGCGTTTTTGGATGATACTTTAGTGGCCTAGTTGTTGCTAAATGCATCTTTCACCTTGGTTATTATTGGCCTATCCTCAACCAGGATTTTTGTGATTATGTGAAGAAGTGTGTTAAATGTCAACAACACACCAATTTACATCATGCACCTAGCCATAGTCTCAAAGTATCCAAAGATTTTTGGCCTTTTTCATAATGGGGTTTAGATCTTATTAGTGAAATTAACCCCCATTCTTCATAGCGACATCATTATATCATCACTACAATAAAATATTTCACCAAATGGGTGGAAACTATTCCTCTCATTTCAACCAAAGCCAAAAATATCATCAAATTTATTAAACATAACATTATTTGTCATTTTTATGTCCCACATAAAATAATCACCGACAATGGTAAATTTTTTAAGAAAAAACAAGTCCAAGGTCTTTGTGACACATTCAATATCAAGTTAGGTTTCTCATCACCTTATTATCCACAAGTAAGTAAATAGGCTAAATATTCTAACAAAACTTTCAACAACATGATAACTAAAATGGTTAATGCATCTAGTCTATATTGGTATTTAGACATCCCCTATACCTTGTGGGCATACCGTACCAGTATTTAAACCCCTTTAGGTGTTACCCCTTTCTCTCTTGTGTTTGGAGTAGAAGCTATCTTGCTTCTTGAATTCCAAATTCTCCTTTCTTCACATATCCCTACAAGATATCATTTCTTAGGGAGATTATCATCAAGAATGTTTAGCCCAACTTGGGCTACTTGATGAATGTTGTTTAGCTATGCTTACCTATCTTCATGTCTATCAAGAATGAATCAAGAGCACTTATAACAAGCAAATCAAAGTGTGATAATTAAATATCAGAGATCTCATCTTAAATAAAAATCAACATGTCACCAA
Organism: Torreya grandis; assembly: GCA_037957365.1. NCBI lineage: Eukaryota > Viridiplantae > Streptophyta > Pinopsida > Cupressales > Taxaceae > Torreya > Torreya grandis. The sequence goes on along the minus strand of JARHVA010003467.1, from coordinate 320,126 downwards.
TATGGAGAAAAATAAGTGGGGCAAGTTTATTTTCAATTATCTTAGACCTTATATCATAACACACAAATATGGATCAAGAGCTTACCAGTTATCCTCTCTTGAAGGGAAATAAGAACATGAGCCCCTTAATTCTTCACATTTGCATCCTTTATTTTTTTAAACAAGATCAAACTCACCTTTTATCTAATTTAAGCTCATCCCTTATTCTCACCAACATTCATCTCCTTATTTTAAGCATAACTGATTACAGTTGGATCATATGATTTTCCATCACAACCTTAGCCTAATATTGAACATGGGTACCATGACTCTACCCATGGCATGATTCTCATGGTACTTTCCACCCCTTTATAGGATAGGTTCCCATGGTTGTTATTGCTTAAACCTCTTTTACCCATTATCAACATTCTTGTGCTTTAGTCCTTCCTTCATGAAGGTGACCCTTTTAAGCCTATATAAGTAAATCCATGTTTACAAAAAAAAATAAAAAAAAAATCATAAAATAGAAAACCAAAAAAAATCATATATTCTATGGGTCATTCCAAGCATTCACAGACTACTCCCTTGAAGGATAGATGCCAAAACCAATAAAATTTTCTCATGGTAAGGTAGAATACTCCCTTGAAGGATAGATATCAAACACCAAAAAAAATTATCACAAGCTTAGACCACTCCCTTGAAGGATGGTTAAGTAAATAATTTGTCAACACAAATTAATTTCTAGGAAGCTTCTCACATTGATTAGCTTCCCAATCAATAACAAAAATATCAAAAGACCCATTATCAAAATTAGAGATGGGAAAAAATAATTTTAAAAGCCACAATTAGATTTCATAAGTAGACTTCCCACATTAATTAGTATACACCTTATATGACATGGACTTACTTATACTAGTTCTTTGGTAACGTGAAAAAGTGGCATGCTAGTCTCATAGGGAGGTTCCATCATCATCCATCCCTGTGCCATTACCCTCTATAAGAAAAATATTTTTGACCTTACTTGACATTAATTAATCAAGAAACTTTTTAACCAAATAACAAATGCTAATATGAAGCATTCAAAGGGCTTATGTTCATAACCTAATTAACTTTATTTTGTTTTAGTCTTTGCCAAAGAAGAAGCATCATTCCTTCTTATTATTCTCTCATACTTAATTGTTGATGCATTCATTCATACTCTTGTCTTTATTATTGTCTCATCTTTCTCATCTTTCCTCACATTTAGTTTTTTATCCAACTTACTCTACATTTTTAAAGATTTATTCACCTTCTTCTAATGTCATCCATTAAAATTTTTAAATACCAATTATGTGTTTTATTATGTGTTTGACATCTTGTATTATTTATTTAAGTGTTTTTAATCAAAACAAAACATTTTAATGAATTAAAATCTCAAAAATTATCATTTCATAACATCATAACCTTAATCATAATCATCATACAATCATCATCATAATCATATCCAATCCTATCTATCATATCATCACCATTTATCACATCATAAATCCATGAGTCATCCACATATGTTATCCTAACTATGTAGGGAAACATAGATTCATTAATATAAAAACATCCACATTTATAATAAGTCACACATCAAACCATGAACATCATCACATCATTATCATATTAACTGTATTATGATTTTTAAGTACACTATGAATTAAACAAGCTAATTCAAACTCAAAACATAAACCACTTATTAGGAAGGATTCATGAAACAAATAATAATGATATGAGACTTACCGAATTCCTTTCTTCATATTACCTCCTTATAGGATTTTCAAATGATCAAGTGATTGCATATAGACTCAGATTATTGATATAAATGTTTGATTAAAGGTGATGGGTGATGGATGCTTGATTGAGGATTGATTTTGGTATGGTGATGTTATGGACATGCTAGTTAGTTGATTTCTAAATGGGCATGGATTTGATACAAATATTAAAGTTAGTTTGAGGGTTGAGGGAGAGCTTGTTTAAATAGGCAAATGGAGGGAATTTTAGAGGAATTAAAAATTATTTATAAGTCTCTAGTTTAGATACTTCTAGAGACTTGGAGGAGCTTTTATAGTTCTAGAGGCTTCTCAATTAGTTTAGGGATAATGGGGATTATATGGTATTTAATGAGGATTATGATTTATAGGGATGTAATAATGATTACGGAGTAGGTTAGAAGGTGGTTAGGTGGGGTTATGAGAATTTTAAATTACCATATAATGGATAATTAGGATTAGATGAGGCTAGTATGGATTATGATAGAATTAATGAAGGGGATGAATAAGGTTAGTGAATGTAGGATAACAAAAGTGGGATATTAGATAAATAACTAGGATTAGGATAAATTAGCGAGATAAAATAGGTTAAGATGAATTAATGTCGACCAATAGGAATATTAGTTTACTATAATAAAGTGAGAAATTTTAGGTGCATACATTAATAAACAACATCTACAAAACCAATCACATCAACTAATCATACACCATCTATCATTTCATTAACATTTAATCATCCATCATAAATCAATGAGTCATCACACATGTCTATCTAGATATCAGAGAACATAAATTCATTCATACATCTACTCAAATATAAATGATAATCATAATCAACATCATAGTATCATGATCATAACAATAAAAACATATCCATAAGCCAATCCACAACTATAACCACATCATGAACTCATAATCAAAATAATCATATATATAACAATAATGTATACATCTCTCAAAATCATATACATCTTGATACATTGGCTTGTAAACTGACATAAAAATAATATAATACATCAAAATCTAAAGTCTCAAGAGAATCTAAGGTGCTGGAGCACTGTTACTCCTTAGAACCTATCCTAGGACCTCTCTGTGCACTTGTAGATGTTACTTACTAACCTAGTGTAGTAATGTTATATCCCTTAGCCCCTCACTGTGTCATATACTTATAAAATTGTGGCTCATTTTGAAGGTGGTTAAATAATAGTTCCTCATAATATCAGAGCTCCTCTACTATAGAAATGTATCTAGACATAGGAATCATCCTCGATGGTCCTTCAAGAGATAGCAGTTGTGCTACACGCTATCCTAAGGTGTCCCTCTCCTATGTGACCAAGGCTATCTTCACTCATGATTGGTCTCTCTCCTATGTGAGGGTACCCACCTAGTCCTATGTCATGTCCCTCTCCAATGTCACTATTATTAACACAACTTATGATACTACTAATACTACCCTAGCTTGATCCCTCTCTCTAATGAGTGTTTGACTATCTAGGGCATCACATCCATCGAGTCTCTACCCCCTCCTCCATATCAGCATCTATGGCCTGCTACCCAAATTGTGCATCATCACCTCCAAACAATACCACTTTATAATGTACCTAGAACCAAACAAGGTACTCTTTTGTGACCCTACATCATCAATATCTGGCCTTTCTAGTAGCTCCTTTTAATCAAACTCAAACACCTCTAACTATAGCTCAGGTAGTGGAAACTCTGTGTCCTCCCTTTGATATCATGGGAAAACACTTAGGATATCTTCAACTAGCCCAAACTACCTCCTCACCCTATCAAATAGAATCAACTCTACCTTTGGGTCTCATCTACCCTCAATCCACCTATAACTCTATAATGATAATATCTACTTCATAATACTTACCCATATTATAAATATGATGTACAGTCTATAGATGACATCACCCTCAACTAGTGATTCTATCCTATCTTGATACCACTCCAAGTCTCATGCCCCTCCCCTTGGTCTTGTGAGTGCATAATCATGCCTCTAACACATGAATCCAACTCCATAATCTATCTAAACAAATCCATGCTATAGTAACCCACCTAGTCAAAGCACCCTAATATGCTCATATGCCTAGTAATGTAGCAAAATCCCAATGTTGATGCCATGGATCCTAACCCATAGCCCCAAAGCTCTTGGTAGATCTATACTAGTAACATAGGTGCCCAAGCATACATTATTTGGTCTATAATCATCCCTATACAACACCTAAAAATATAGAAGGAAAACTACCACTACTCAAGTTTGGTAGTGTATAAAAGGTCACAACCATCATCATCATCATCATCATCATCATCATCATCATCATCATCATCATCATCATCATCATCATCATCATCATCATTGTATCAACTTGCCTCACTCCCTTATCCCTATGATATAGGGTGCATAATGGAGGCCTCTCAAGTGCTACCTCATATGCACTAAGTCCTCCCTGTATAACACATCTATGAGTTGATCTTACTCCTCACTATTAGTGTTCTCTATCAGCTCACCTCATATCGATAGCCTCATGATCTGATGGATGTCCTCTAAATAGGATCATCATTTCTCTGGTTGGTAGCAAGAATATGTTAATGGCTGGGTCCCATCTCTCAATAAGGGCCACCAAGATAGCTATAACTATGGGCACATGCTAATAATATCTGATTCTTCCCAATCCCACTATTATCATGTGATCCCACTCTTAGTCCATCATCACTCAATAGAGATCATCTAGGAGCTATGATACTTGATCTCACACCTACAGCTGCTCCCTTGCCCACAAGTTTGTTGAAAATATTGTCATTGATGTCAAAGGTCTAGCATTATTGGTGATAAAGGCCCCATTGCATTTAATATTGTTTGTAATAAATATATCTTGGCTAATGTGAGTTAATATTTATTTAATATTAACGAATATAGTTTTGGTTGCATATGAGACAAAAGAAGGGCCCATGGAGAAGTCAAAGAGCCATAGGGTAAAGACAAAAGAAGGATAGGACACATTTTCCCATGAAGAGTCATCTTGGGGAATACCAAGAGTCACCAAGTGAAGACAAAAGAGTAAGCACACAATTTATCATGAAGGGACACTTTAAGGAATATGAAAAGTCACCAAGATGAGGACAAAAGTGGGAAGGACGTTTTTGATCATGAAGGGTCACCACATGAATTTTCAAAGGCTTGAATATGAAGGGTCATAAAATTTTGGTGCCATTTTCCATGAGGATTGAAGGGTCATCAAGGGGGAAGGCCAAAGGTCATTTGGAAAGCTATAAATAAAGGCTTGAGTAGCCATTTGTAAAATGGAAGATAGAGGTTGATTTGATATTGTAATATCTAGCTTAGAAGAGCAATTGTGAGAGATGAATATGATTTGTATCTATTATATCTAGCTTAGAAGAGCAAAGGTGAGAGAGAGGAAAGAGATGTTGTATTGATCTATTATTTGTTGAGATAGCAACATTGAGAGATAGGTGTGTGGTATACACAAAAGGGGTTGGTGCTCCTGTGGGTTCGTGCTCACGAATTGTTGCTGGGTTGGTGCTCGACAAAGGGGTTGGTGCTCTTGTGGGTTGTTGCTCATGAATAATAGTTGGGTCAGTGCTTGGCAAAGGGGTATGGTGCTCCTGTAATCTTGGCTTTTGAATATTGTTTGGGTTTGTGCTCATTCATATACTTGAGATTGTTCTTCATGGTTTTTCTCATGTTGGGTTTCCACGTTATATCTGGTGTCTCTCTTTATCTTGTGTGGTGTTTATTGTTTGAGTTTTATTGCATATATTGAATGTTTGATTAAGTAAAATTTGGTTAAATGAAAGTTTTATAAGATATATGATATACTGATTCACCCCCCTCTCAATATATCCCATGCTTAACAATTAGTATCAGAGCAGGTTCCTTTTTGAAAAGTTTTACAGCTTGAAGGTAGATCGGGAAAGCATGATGGCTGGGTCACAAGAAGGATTTTCTAAAAATAAGGCACCTTTGGTTGATGGGCTGAATTATGCTCTTTGGAGCATGATAATGAAGGTTTATTTGATGGCCCTTGGATTTGACATATGGAAAGCAGTGGTGGAGGAATATGAAGAGCGACAGACATTTACAATTACTCCAGCAGAAAAGAAGGCAAGTGAATGTAATGCTAAAGCTTTAAATATTATTTTATGTGGTTTATGTGAATATAAATTTTTTAAAGTTATGCAATGTAAATTTTCTCATGAAACTTGTGTAAAACTTGAGAATATTTACAAAAGTGATGGAAAGGTTCAGCAAGCTAAGTTTCAAAATTTTAGAAGGCAGTTTGAAAGTTTGAAGATGGAAGAAGAAGATATATCAAGTTATATTTTGCAAGTTGATCAAATTGTAAATCAGATTCAAGGTCTTGGAGAAACATTGGATGAGTCAAAGGTGGTACAAAAGGTTTTGAGATCTCTACCAATGAGATATGATGCAAAGGTTTTAGCAATCGAAGAGATGAAGAATTTAGCCAAGCTAATGATGGATTAGCTTCATGATATTCTCACGACATATGAGATGTGGATAGAACAAGATAAACCCTCAAAGAGAGAAGTGGCTTTCAAGACATCAAAGAAGGAGAAATCTAAGATTCAAGAATCAAGTGATAGTTCTAGTGATGATGAAGATGACAATGGAGCACTTTTCATTCGCAAGCCAAAAAGAGGAACAGGTAAATATCAAGGAAAATTACCTTTTAAATGTTTTAATTGTGGAAAGATTGGACATTTTTTAGCTAGATGCCTAGATAAGGTTAATGATGATGAAGAAGAAAAGCCTACATACAAGAAGAATTTCAAAGGCAAATCTAAGAAGGGATTCAAGAAGAAGAGCCTGTATTCTAAGGATCCTAGTTCAGGCAAAGATAGTGGAGTCAGTGATTCAAAATAAGAAGAGATTCTATTCATGGCCATACATGAAGGTGATCAAGAAGAAGAAGAGGAGGAAGCTGAAGTGAATATAGAAGGAGAGCTCATTTTTGCCTTAGAAGAGTTAGAAGCTGTTCAGAAGAAGAATCAAAGATTAAAGCGCTATATCGAGAAAAATGAACAAGAGTCAAAGGAAATGATTGAAGATCTACAAGCACACTTTGAAGAAGCCAAGAAGAATGAAGAAGACCTCACAGCACAGTTGGAAATAACAAGAAAAGAATGTTAAAGGTATGTTATTGAAATTGCCTCTTTAAAAAAAGATATTAAGAAAGCAGTCAGTGATAAAGTAGTTAGTGATTCAAAATTTGAAGATAGCACTAACATGCTGAATAAGATATTGGAAAGTTAAAAAGCATATTCAGATAAGATAGGGATTGGTTTTGAAAATAAAAAGAGCTATGATAAATCTCTTACACAAGAGGAAACAAAAAGGGGAGAAGTGAATAATACAAAGGACATTCCAAATAGAGAAGGTTGGAAGGAATAAAGCTACAAAAGGCAATCAGGTCAAAGATATATAGACAGGTCTTATTTTTATGGCTATTATTTTTATTGTAATGGATATGGTCACAAGAAATTAGAATGTAGAAAAAGAGCTAACAATTTCAAAAATAAGGAGAAAGAAAGTCAAGTAGAGTCAAGCAGAAGCCACAACTCTTTTGCTCCTCTATCAAGCTTTGATGAAGAGACCATAGTATGTTATAAGTGCAACAACTTCAGACACATAGCTCGATATTGTAGAAGTGTGTTTGAGTCAGTTAAGAAGGATCAGAGCTTCAAAGCTCTATTCATCAAGAATAAGGTTCAAAGTCTCAAAGCTCCATTCATCAAGGAGAAGGTTTAGACATGTTCATGGCAGAAGAAACAACATGAAGATTCTATGATGGTTCAGACAGCCCTGCATGTAAGAAGTAAATATAAACCATGGTTAATTGATAGCGGATGTTCAAGGCATATGATAGGAGATAAAAGTAAGTTCATATCTCTAAATAAGATCAATGGTGGTACAGTGAGATTCAAAGATAAAACTACTACCAGGATAGCTGGAAAAGGTACTTTGAGTTTGGATTATGGTAGAACTAAGACTAAGAATGTTTTATATGTAAAAGGTCTTAAGCATAATCTATTGAGTGTTATTCAAATATGTGATCAAGGATACACATTAAGGTTTCATGCTAAAGGTTGTGAGATTAGAAGAAAATATTCAAATGAGTTGATTGCAGATGCTCAAAGGACAGGGAACAATGTATATGTTTTTTCAGATATCTTCTCAAAGGTACGATCAAAGGATACATTCAAAGATCAACGAGAGGAGTTAGGAGTAATTTATATTACTTATTACCATTGATTTTTAGCATCAAGTGATGGGGAGCTAAGTTTTATCTCTAGGTAGGCCCTTTGCCATTGATGCCAAAGGGGGAGAACAACAAGTACATGTATAGGTGTAGAAAATAGGTATAGGGAATAGGTACAGGTTGCTACAATAATGGGGAGTTATTGTATGTTTTTAGATGATAGTATGTGCAGGTGACAGGATGTGGTAGTTTCAGGATTGAGGTTGCCATCAATGACAAAGGGGGAGATTGTTGGAAATATTGTCATTGATGTCAAAGGTCTATCATTATTGGTGATAAAGGCCCCATTACATTTAATATTATTTGTAATAAATATATCTTGGCTAATGTGAGTTAATATTTATTTAATATTAACAAATATATTTTTGGTTGCATATGAGACAAAATAAGGGACCATGGAGAAGTCGAAGAGCCACGGGGTAAAGACAATAGAAGGATGGGATGCATTTTCCCATGAAGATTCATCTTGGGGAATACCAAGAGTCACCAAGTGAAGACAAAAGAGTAAGGGTGCAATTTCTCATGAAGGGACACTTTAAAGAATACAAAAAGTCACCAAGATGAGGACAAAAGTGTGAAGGACGTTTTTGATCATGAAGGGTCACCACATGACTTTTCAAAGGCTTGAATATGAAGGGTCATACAATTTTTGTGCCATTTTCCATGAGGATAGAAGGGTCACAAAGGGGGAAGGCCAAAGGTCATTTGGAAAGCTATAAATAAAGGCTTGAGTAGCCATTTGTAAAATGGAAGATAGAGGTTGATTTGATATTGTAATATCTAGCTTAGAAGATAAATTGTGAGAGATGAATATGATTTGTGTTTGTTATATCTAGGTTAGAAGAGCAAAGGTGAGAGAGAGGAAAGAGATGTTGTATTGATATATCATTTGTTGAGATAACAACATTGAGAGATAGGTGTGTGGTATACACAAAGGGGTTGGTGCTCCTGTGGGTTGGTGCTCATGAATTGTTGTTGGGTTGGTGCTTGGCAAAGGGGTTGGCACTCCTATGGTTTGGTGCTCATGAATTGTTGTTGGGTTGGTGCTCCTGTGGGTTGGTGCTCATGAATTGTCGCTGGGTTGGTGCTCGACAAAGGGGTTGGTGCTCCTGTGGGTTGGTGCTCACAAATAGTAGCTAGGTTGGTGCTCGACAAAGGGGTATGGTGCTCCTACAATCTTGGCTTACGAATATTGTTTGGGTTTGTGCTCATTCATATACTTGAGATTTTTCTCCATGGTTTTTCCCACATTGGGTTTCCACATTATATTTGGTGTCTCTCTCTATCTTGTGTGGTGTTTATTGTTTGAGTTTTATTGCATATCTTTAATGTTTGATTAAGTGAAATTTGGTTAAAGGAAAGTTTTATAAGATATATGATATACTGATTTACCCCCCCTCTCAGTATATCCCATGCTTAAAAAAGTTTATACACGTTCCTTAGTATACTTTACCTTTCAAAAGGTCACCTATGAATACTACCTACTTAGCCTACCTCCCACCTTAAATTATTAACCTCAGTTATATAACCTTTACCTACTTTAACCTACACCTGAGACCTACCTTTAACTTAACCTATGCTATCTTAACTCATCTACAAACCCACAACCCTTAACACTTTCTTCACAAAAAGATTGAACTATTTCTATACCATTTAACTATTTTTTAAACCTCTTATTACGTTTTATATTAACCATTGATGGTTGAGTATTAATTGGTGATATTTATTTATGTAACCATCACTAATCACCCTTGACTACTGATGGTTCAATGGTGAACCACCAGTGATCTACACATTTATCACTTTGATAGTCACCTATCAATCAATTATGGTCGATAATGACTACTGATGGTTAGTATGAGATGACCACCAATGACCTAACCCTAGGTCTACCCACCAATCCCTAACAACAATCAACCAAATAAATTAAATACCTACCCTACCCTCCCCTACCTTTCTTACCTCAACATATTTTCTTTCCCCTCTACTTATAACTCAAACAAACCCTTAATTTTCCCTGTATACCCACCTAAGACAAACAAATGAAACAACACCAAATTAAATTAACAACAATCAAATTTAACTACATCAACTACATCATTCCATGACTACCATTGTGGAATATCCCTCAAAACCACCACCACTTGGCCCCATACTCTACCTTAGCATATCTACATTCTTTATGGTTCTCCTTTACTCTATCCTACCTTAGTTAAACCTCCAACTCACCACTCAACTTCTAGTCAAACACATAAAATCACTCAATCAACTCTCACTTGATGAATCATAAAATCTCAGCAATCACCATTTTATTTCACACAAATAAAGTTGAAATGCCATGAATCAATTTGTAAATGAGGAAATACAATCCTCATTTGACTTTTAACCATCACCCTTTTAGGGATAACATTGAACCATTGATGATCACTATGTGAGCATCGATGGTTGACCCTGACTGTCAATGATCGACCCCTCTATATTTTTGGCATAATAACTCCACTTTCTCCCAACTCTTCCCCACAAAAAAATTACCATTAACCACACCTATTAATGATCACCTTCTCCACCAACCCACCAACCAACCAAACCACTTGGATTTGGTCATTTGGCTAGACTTTCATACTTTTTGTGACAACCTTGCCTTGGTCATTTTGACCACTAAGACTCCTTTACCATATTTAAACAAATTGAACTTATTCTACTTTTATGCACTAACCATTTAGGTACCTCAGAACATGACCCATGGTGATCTTAACACCTACAACCCTTTTGTGTCTTTCTAGGATCACATCCTACCTTGGATACCTAAGAACACATTAAGCTTGTTTATGAGACTTGCATTTATGAGTGAAACCATATCCACCATGACTAAATATAGTAACTTGGTCCACGTGTACCAACCATTATTTACCAACTACCTCATCTATGACAACTTAATCTATGCATGATCTATGTTATCTTACTTAGTCACATTTTGTGCACATGTTGTGCTTCAATTCCTAATGTATCACCAACTTTATCACCCACTTATCTACTTTTCAAACCCACCACTATCTTTCTTTCACCTCATAAATTCTTAGTTTGAGGGGAAACACCTCCACCCATTCTTTGGGTATCCAACTTTCTACTAACCTTCTATTTTTTGTTTTGTAGCATGAAAATACAAATTACATAACAAAAAAGGGCAAAATGTAGACACTAGAAATCATACACTATGGCTTCATATGTTACATTGACCCTTAGACCACCTCTAGACCCCCTTGGGACTATTTCCTAACCATTTACCCCACCAATCATGAGTGGAAATGGTTAACTTTAGCAAATTTTGACTTTGATCCTAACCACTAATGGTCAACCTTTAACTATTGATGGTTAACCTCGACCACTAATGGTTTACCCTTAACTACCTCAGGAGTTAACTTCAACTCAAACTCTATCTTGTTTTTTTATTAATAGCTATTTTAGCCATCTTCACAATAAATGCATGTTAGGTTGAAATTAGATAGATTTTTAGACACATTTTTGAACCTTTTGTTTCACCACTCCCTTTCCTCTATATTAAGAGAGGAAGAGGAAGTGAAAGAGAGATCAAAACTTCTTGGTATAAGAGATTAAAACTTCTTGGTACAAGAGATCAAAAATTCTTAGTGCAAGAGAGAACTTCTAGTGTAAGAGATTATAACTTCTTGTGTAGGTACCCTTCTTACTACCAGTGACTAGGGTAGAGATCAGAAGTGCTACTACAACTCATCAATAAATAGCCAAGGTATTATCACTTTGCTAAAATTACTTTAGAGTTTACAACAAGCTTTCATCCAACCTCACCATTCTTTAGACTAGCAATAATAAAGATATCTATTTATTATTAAAAATAAACATTTATTTTCTTTGTTTCATTAATTGTGTCACTTTCTCTTCCATCCCACTTTTCTATGTTAAATTTCTATAACTCCAAATACTTCCTCTTTTCTCTAATACCACCCATGACCTATTTTAATCATCTAAACACCCAACCACTAAACTTGACACCTCTAAACACTACCCTCTATCTCATAACTAACACCTAACCTAAAGTCACCTTCTAGAACCTTCTTACAACTTTCCCAACCAAACTTATTTTCTTAAGCCAAATCCCATAGTAACCATTTATGGTCTCCCAATTACTGATGGTTTGACCCTAACTAATGATAGCCACTAATTATTGATGATTACCCAACTTCTAATTGCCACTAACCACTGATGGTTACCCAACCATCGATGGTCATTAACTGCTGATGGTTACCCAAATACCAAAGGTTTGACCCTAATCACCAATGGTCTTTGTCTATCATTTTTAATAGAAAGCTTATTTGACCTATTATACCCTAACCAAATTCCATTTTCTAAGTTTATATCTTATCAAAGAGGATCATTCAATCATTTGAACCACATTTGATTTATTTAGCATTGATATTTGATCATTTATTTCTATAATTAGTCAAAATCACTTATTTCTTCTCAAGCATTTCTTGTATTTGATTTTAGTATCCTCTATTATTTATGCAAGCAATTTATTTTTCATTTTCAAAACTTAATTGTTTAAAAGTGTGGATTGACAAATTCCAAGGAAACTCGTACTTCTTGGATCTTAGCTCACACTAGGTAATCCACCATACTATCTAACTAATCAACCATTTCTTTACTACATTATTATTTGTGGGTTATTCCTCCCTAGACAAAGAGGAGTCTCCATAATCATCTGGATCAACATGTGTGCAACATATCAAGTTCTAATAACCTCACTTTTCTTTCAAGTTTTACAACTTTTTTTCTAAATAAAATAAATAAGAATTTATGTGAAACACTAGTAGATAAGACTCAATCATTTGATACACTCAAACAATAGTTGTTGAATCCACCTATATTGATACCACTAACACCTGATAGGCCACTTCTCCTTTACATTTCAAGCATTGATCATGCCCTTAGTGCACTCTTAGCACAACATGATGGCCAACATAAAGATTGAGTTATTTACTACATCAATCACACACTTGTTGATTATGAATGAAATTATTATAAAATGGAAAAAATATGTTTAGCACTCATGTTCATTACATAAAATCTATGGCACTATATGATCAATAATCAAATAGATGTTATGATAAAATCAAATCCATTAAAATTTCTCATGTCTAAACTGCATCTATCTGGCCATATTTTGAAATGGGTTAGAATTTGATAAAGGGCTAGATAATTAAAAACATTGGCAACATCACCACTATTAGATACCAATAATATCAAAAATAATTTCTAATATGATTTCATAACTTAAAATGTCACACATGGATAATATTCTTTGATAGTTATAGATACACATTAGGCATTAGAACCATAATTGTCTTTTTCAATGCACTTAGGCACACATTACCACTTACATATCAATTAAGTTTCTCATGCATAAATAATATCATAGAATACGAGGCACTTATCCTTGATCTCCAAGCAACTCAAGTTCTCTAAATAAAATTTATTAGGGTATAAGCTGATTTATAGTTGGTCATCAATCAAGTTACAGATGTCTACCAAACAAAGGAATAATGTTTAATTCCCTACAATAATTTGATTCAATGTCTATAATCTCAATTTGAATACTTATATATTGAAAATATCCCTCAAAAAGATAATCGTCACGCTGATGTAATGGCCAGTGTAACATCATTCATCCCTATTGATATAAATGATGAACAAGCTATATTTACTATAAAATGGTTATAGTCACCATTGGTATCCCAGATTGACCTCATAGCTCTATCAGTTTTAACCACCACGTGCAATACAAAATCATCTAAATGGATTTTTGATATATATAATTTTATGCACAAGTCTATCATGCTAGATACTTTTACCAAGAAAGATAAGTTAAAATTATATAGTAATTCCCTCTGTTACATCATCATTAGTGTGGACTTGTTTAAATACTATTTTGATGGACACCTCCTTTGATGTTTGACATTTTTTGAAGCTAAGTTGGCCTTTATCCAAATACATGAAAATGAGTGTGGTGGCCACTTCAACAAGAAATCCATGTCACATAAATTAATCTGATGAGGATATTATTGGACCACCATATACCAAAATGTCAGTAATATGTTAAATTATGTGATAAATGTTAACAACAAAATAATCTTCACCATGTTTCTTCATAATAATTACAACCTATAGTCTCTCCATGGCCATTCATTCTATGAGGATTTGATATCATTGGTAAAATCAGCCCAGAATCAGTAGGGGGAGAAAATTTATCATTACATCCAAAAAATAATTTACTAAGTGGGTAGAATTAGTCCCATTAGAATCCATAAAAGGAGAAGATATATGCCACTTCCTCATGATGAACATCATTTCTCATTTTATCTTACCAAAAACCATCATTACAGATAACAAGACTTCTTTTAAGAATAAAATGGTGAAGAAATTGTGTTAAATACAATATTTGACACACATTCTCTACTGCATACTACTCACAACATAATGGTCAAGTAGAAGCTACAAATATGATAATTAATAATATATTGAGTAAAACAATTACCTAATTTGGTGATGATTGGCATAATCAACTTGTATACGCACCATGGGCTTACCACACTAGTATTTTTGCACCGAAAGGAGATAATCCTTATTCATTTATTTATAGAACTAAAACAATTATCCTATTAGAAATAGAAATACCATCCCTATGATTCTCTCTCAAAGGACTCATCACAGATGATGAATATAGAGAAAAATATCTATATGAGTTAAAATAGATGGATGACACACACATCCAAGTCATATATCACCTCAAAGGATACCAAAAATGAATCCAGAATGCATACAATAGTAGTGCTCATAGTAGATAATTAAAATTCAATGATCTTGTTCTCAAGGAAAACGTTAGAAATGTTAATGGAAAAGAAGATACAAAAGGAAAGTTCAAACCAAATTGTCTTGGCCTAGAATTAATCATAGAAAATATTAGTCCCAAGGTTTACCATCTAACTTCACTTGATTCTAAAGAAGTAAATAACCCACTAAACATCATGCATCTAAGGAGATTCTATATCTAAACAACTCATAATTTACTTTTACAAAACAATTCTTACTTTTCTCCTTGTATATATTTTCATTTTCATGTTTCTTGTACATAAATTATACTCACAAAACACAAAAACAATATAACATTTCAAAAAATATAAACACATTCAAATACTTGCTTAGAAAATATAGATGTTAAATTGTATGCATTTATATGTTTACATTCCTTATATTTTCCAGGTACTAAATATGTTATCTATGTTAGTATAGTCAGGTTTATCATGCATGCATGCTTCACTTGTTCCATTTGAGTGTTTGTAGATCACTATAAGAATTAGGTCCTATACATAAATCCACATTTGCTACTATTTACCCATTAAGGGCATATACACATATACCATATTCAACAATGGTACATTCATCCATAAGGGGAATTATAATACATGGATTATGATTTACCAAGTTATATCTTTCTAATCTCCATATCATATATTTGGTTTTGGTTATATCTTGATATTGATCATCCTATACTACTCAGATTTTTTTGTTGACTATCAATACTATAGACTCAGTTTATGTACATATTTGCTATTACATATATCTATACCACATTTTATGCATACTTTCATCTCTATCTTTACTAGTTTATATCTGATCGTATCACATTACTTCTACACCTATTTGATGGCATTGGAATATGTAATTATTCTATGTCTCTACACTAATTCCTTTCATTATGTGTATGATTTGAACATGTTTATATCTGATTGTATCACTTAGCTTTTGATTCCATAAAGGACCTCATGCATCTCCCCTTCCTCTTTGGGTGCCTTGATGGACATCATGCTCCATCCCCTAGGTATTTACATACATTATACTTATATTTTTTGTTCATATACATGATTACATTATTATATATATCTTCACAAACATTTAAATGTTATATCTAACATACATTGTATATTACCAAATTATGCTCAGATTATTTTACATTTCAATTCAATGTACACACATTACATTGGTTTATCATGTAGATATCACATGTTTTTAGTATAACACATAAGATAGATTAAATTTTGAGGATAATTATTATAGAGCTTCAATAACTCCCCTTAAAAGAGGGAGGATTCATATGGGTTTGTCACAGAGGTTAGTCCATCTTCATGTACTAAGAACATAATTTTTAGCATGCAGATGCAGATTAAAGAGTTTAGAATTAAAAAAACATGGTCAAAAATAGTAAGACATAGATCAATATCATTTTTTCTTAGAAATAGTATAGTTGGACACTACCATGGCATAGAGGAAACTAACACGGTGTGTTACTATCTAAGGGACCATGCTACTATCTAATATCCCCATAAATAAATAAAATTAGAATTTCTAGAAAGGTATAATAGTTACAGTTTAAGTTTGCATAGTCTCAGTCATAAATGATCATATATACTCAATTTATGATTAGCTATGTGAAAAATCACACATGTTTGCTCATATTGGGGGCATCATACATGGCATGATCACTCTCACTTTATTTTTAGATACTTATATATTATTATGACTCAATCCAAAATTTGTATGTACATATATTATATTTAGGGACAAGTGTGTGGCACATTTTTCCCATATGTTTAGTTTGATAATAGAACTCTCAAATGGAATGAAAACTCCATGTCATTCTAGACATTATTATAGACACCATTTGTACCAATTTTCCATGATATTTGTTGGGTGAATATTTTTTCACCAGCTAACTGATGACAAAATAGGTATATCAACCTCAGCATAAGGAGATTTATATGGCAAGTTGTGCAGGTTTACCATAGAAAAATGAGATAAATATCTCCTCTCATCAAGGGGAGGTTCCCTACAATCTATAGTATATATGTATATAAGCTAAAAATACACACATGGATGAAATCATACCATCCATCTATCTTTTTTTAGAGATGATGTTCACAGAACAGAGGAGAATTTTGGTGTAATTACTGAATGTACTTCTCTTCTTTTAGAAGTGATATTTAGCCAAAAACAAGATTCTCCTGGGTAGTAACTGTAACCACAAGAAACCCATGAAAGCATAAAGTCTTTCATTGCTTCTCCCACTGATTATGACAAAGGAACATAGTAGGATTAAGTGCAGCCCAAAGTCTCCACCTAAAACTACAACAGAGTAAAATATTACGAAGGATAAGGGGAGCTCAAAATCTCTCCAGTATCCTTTACACAAAACACATATTGAAGACAATTATGGCAGCACAAAGTCTCTCATAGTCAGCTTCAAGACATCTTCTAGATTATTTCCACTAACTCTACTTATTTAATTAAATGGACAAGACTGTATTTAGGAAAAAGACATAAGAACAATTTCTTAGATAACACAATCTATTTCAACACAAAGTCTGAAAGGTTACTTGCTTTCTCATTCAAATAACAAAATATGATTAACAGTCTGAGCTCAAAGTCTTAGAAATGCCTTTAAATTTGGGCAGATTTTTTACTTCTAATAACAGAGAGATCTCCTTTATACAAAATGGGAGATTAAAATATATAGTATTCCAAGAAAGACTTGGGTGCTTGTTTTCATGAAAATGGCCCATGCTGAATTGAATGCCTTAAATATCTAAGAAAAGGCCATGCTAGAATAGGTCATTAGCCTTGACTTTGGCATTTTAAATCATCTCAAATGTCTCTTCCTAAGCATGGGTTGTCTGGTCTTCTTTATGATGCTTACATGACTATCCATTTGCCTTTAATTAATGCAAAAAAAATAGGCCACACCTTTGAATGTTTGTGCTCTTTGATGTCCACCTGGTGGACTATTCCACCTACTGGAAATAACTCTCCTACATATATTTTTGGATTTCTTGTAGCTTTCATCCTTTTCTTTTTATATTTTATCTCTTCCTTGTAATCTAAGCTCTTGAGCTATCTTCTCACTTTCAGATAGCTCTTTTGACTCTTTCCTCAGCTGATCATTGAGTTTTTTCTTAGGTCCATGCCATATTTTAAAATCAATGGTTATTTCATAACCCTAAATTTGACATCTGTAGGAATGTTATTGGTCACTTGGTCACTTGAACCACTTTGAACCTTGAACCTTAAACTCTTTTGGTTCAAAGGTTCAATGGTTCAATGGTTCATCGATTCAATTATTTGTAAATGTCCATGTTTTCTCTCTTTTTATTCTTCAATTGAACCATTTTGTTGAACGTATTTCTGGAATCTTCCACTTCCTTCATTTTCTCAAAGCTTCTTTTCAAACTTTGAACTCCTTTGAACCTTTGAAGTGCTTAACTCTTTTTGAACCTTTGAACCACTTTGAACCTTTCTAAGTTCAAAGGTTCAATGGTTCATTGGTTCAATGATTCATTCCATTTGTTTGAAGCCTACCGTTAAGTCTTTTGATTGAACCTAGGCATTGAACCATCCTTGAAATGCCTAAGTGTTTAAAACTTGTTTCTTTGTGAAAGCCCACCTGTTGAATTTATGACTTCCTTAGCTGAAAAAGCTTAAATATTTGAAAAACTTAACTGCTCAGAATATTTTTGAGAAAGAAAAGAGAGAGTTTTGGTCTATAGGATGAAAATGGTCATTATGTTGTCCACAAAAGCAAGCGATGGATTTTGGGAACAATTGTTGGCTCCAGTTGGAGAACTTCCATCGATTGAAATTTTGAAATAGTCAAAGGGAGTAGAAACCAAAATCTTAGTTCCTTCATCTATGCCATTGGGATACAGAGTTATGCTACCCAAAAAGAAAGGTGCCAAAAATAAATAAACAACACAAAATAAATAGAAGACTGTACAAAAATTATACATATGTACAACTAGACTTATCTGATACTTTAAGGATTGAAGTGCTTTAGATGCTACCCACTATGAGGTAGTGAAAAAGGCATGTCATCTTGATACTTCAATAGGAAACTATTTTCACCATTGAGCTGATGAATAGCAAATGGGCCTCTCCATAAGGAATCAAATTTCCTATGCATTCCTTTTGGTTCTCTCCTCTTATCCCACAACAAGACTTGATCTCCAATCTAAAAATCATGAATCCTTGCTTTTTGGTCAAAGATCTTCTTTACCAGACTTTGATGTGCAGCAATTCGGTCCACTACCATAGTTTGTTGCTCATTAAGTTCAGTCAAGCACATGATCCTCTTATCGATGGAACTTTCAAAATTTGAATCTTCTACTACCTTTGCCAACTTCAATGCTGGTAATTCTAGGGTGATTGGTATCTCTGCATTGAGACCATACAAAATTTGGAATGGTGGCATACCTATCACCCTTTTGGGTGTAATTCTATCTACCCATAAAGCATCAAATAATGCTTTATGTCAGGTTCTCTGATTGTCATCTACCAACTTCCTGATAATGGTCACTAGGTTCTTATTATTCAATTTTGCTTGGCCATTTCCTTATAGATAATAGTCATAAGAGTGGGAGAGAATGATCCCATAATAATAGCATAACTGGGTAATCTCATGAGAAGAGAAATAGGCTGCATTGTCTATTACAATCTTGGTTGGGACCCCAAACCTAGAAATGATATTTTCTTTGAGGAAATTACATACTAATTCTGAAGTAGCATGCTTGACTGGAATGGCTTCCACCCACTTGGTAAAGTAGTCTATGGCTATGAGTGTTAAGCACAGGATATACCAAACAATATTCACAAGCCAAGCTTGCATGAGTACCACACCCCTCTGCTGAGAACCAACCCATAAGAGCACCACACCCCTTTGTCGAGCACCAACCCCTTTGTGTATACCACACACCTATCTCTTAATGTTGATATCTCAACAAATGATAGTTCAATACAACATCTCTTTCCTCTCTCTCATCTTTGCTCTTCTAAGCTAAATATAATAAATACAAATCATTTTCATCTCTCACAATTGCTCTTCTAAGCTAGATATTACAATATCAAATCAACCTCTATATCTCATATTACAAATGGCTTCTCAAGCCTTTATTTATAGCTTTCTAAATGACCTTTGGCCTTCTCCCTTTGTGCCCTTCAATCCTCATGGAAAATGGTGCCAAACTTGTATGACCCTTCATATTCAAGCCTTTAAAAAGTCATGTGGTGACCCTTCATTATCAAAAACATCCTTCCCACTTTTGTCCTTATCTTGGTGACTTTTCATATTCCTTAAAGTGTCCCTTCATGAGAAATTGTGCCATTCCTCTTTTGTCTTCACTTGGTGACTCTTAGAATTCCCCAAGATGACTCTTCATGAGAAAATGCGTCCCATCCTTCTTTTGTCTTTACCCCATGGCTCTTTGACTTCTCTATGGGCCCTTCTTTTGTCTCATATGTAACCAAAAATATATTCGTTAATATTAAATAAATATTAACTCATATTAGCCAAGATATATCTATTACAAACAATATTAAATGCAATGGGGCCTTTATTACCAATAATGCTAGACCTTTGACATCAATGACAATATTTCCAACAGTGAGGACATAATCATGTCTAACACTTGAAGATAAATTTACAGTGCCAATGAAATAAATTCCCCATTGCTAAAATGGCTCTTCAATTACTACTGGCTTGAGAGGTAATGCAGCCAATTTGGGTCTTCCAACAAACTATTGACACAGTTCGCATCTACGTACCCATTTATATGCATCTTTAAATAGAGTAGGTCAATAGTACCTAGCTCACAAAATCTTATGGGCAGTTACGAGTGCAGAAAAATGTCCTCCACAAGCCAAATTGTGGAAGGACTCCAAAAGTTTTTTCTGCTACACTTTATCCACGCAGCAAAGGAATACCCCATCAAGGTTCCTTTTATATAGACCGTTGTCCCATAGGATAAAGTTGGTAGCTTTCAACTTAGAAATCCTCTTTTCTTTATGAGACAGGTGAGCAAGACACTCACCATAGGTAAGGAAATGAGCAATATTTGAAAACCACTCATTCGTAGTGGTGACAAAGAGAACTATTGGTATGTCTTCAACTTCTATTTCTTCTTGTTAAGATCTGATACCACCTGTTTTGGATCCTGTAGCTCACTCTGATACCAGATGTTAGTACCTTAGAACTCAATTGATTACTCTTGTATAAGCAACTAAACACAGAATTAAACCAGAAGTAATAAGTAACTAGAATTTAGAATTAGCAAAGAATAGATGATACGAGAAACACTACAATCTGTATTAACACTCTTCCAGAAGGAAATACAATGAAGAAATCACACTCTTCCCACACCTCTTGGGTGTTCAATAATTCTCCCTCAAGAGTTCTCTCTCTCACTCAATTACAAACAATAATCAACTCAATATCGAGTTATTGTTCCCTCCATGTGACAATCAACTCAATGGTTGTTTTGCCTACATCCAAGTCTTGTGACAATCAACCCAATTGTTTTTGCCTCCAATCCTTGACCACAGACCTTTTTGATCTTGTACCCTATGGATCTAATTGGTCTTACTTACCATGTAGATCTTCCTGATCTTACACTTGAGGATCTAATCCTTCTTAGTCTTTAATTAAAATACAGCCCCATGGGTCTCTTAAATAGATCCCAAAACAAACAATAATTAGAAACATAGACTCAAGACTAAAATTAGTCTTTACATGCAAACTCACTATTTCTCTAAAATTAGAATAGTTCTAGAACACACAGATGACCGACGTCAGTCTCTATCTATCTGGAGATGATTGACATCGGTTCTTGTCTGATTGATGCTGGAAGATGCCTAATCGATGTCGGTTGCTGTGTAACTAAATATTGCCAATGTCAGTTGGCCTGACCAATGTCAGTTACTGTGGCACTCAACAACCTCCACCATTTGCATAATAGTGAAGCTTTTAGCTCCACAACTTAACAATCTCCCACTTAGAGATAAATAGCTACACCTGTACCTGTACCTGTACATCCTCTAATTTGTTTTTGGCTTGTATCCCCATCTTCAAGTTCAATCTTGAAGATCAACCACCAACAATGAACACATATCTTATGGTGCTTCTCCTATCATCCAAGTCACCTGCCATATCCGAATCTACATACCCATGTAGAGAAGTGCTTGACCCTACATAACATAAATACCTGCTACTGGTCCCTCTCAGATATTTGAGAATCCACTAAACTACTTTCCAGTGTTTCTTTCCTAAATTGGCCATAAACTTGCTGACAACTCCCACTGCTTGGGCAATATCAAGTTTAGTACATACCATGTACTCAACCTCATCATGTGATATAAGACACTATTCATAGCTCAACTTGAACTATCCAACCATAGGTGTGCTAACTAGTTTTGCATCCTGCAAATTGAACCTCTCCATTACCTTATTCACATAATCCTCTTGAGACAAAATCAACCTGTGATTTTCCTTGTCTCTAGAAATACTCATGCCAAGGATTTTCTTTACTCCTCCTAAATCTTTCTTAGCACATGTCTGAGCTAATTTTACCTTTAGCTCAGCAATTCCCTACATGTGTGACCCTGCAACAAGCATATACACTACATACAGTAACATGATAATGTAGCTATCATTATCCAACCTGGTAAAATAAACACAATGGTTACATTGACATTGACTAAAGCCATGCTTTGTCATAAACCTGTCAAACCTCAAATACCACTATCTTGGAGCTTGCTCAAGACCATATAACTTGGCCTTCTATCTCACCTATCCATTCTCTCCTTTTTTTAACCTATGAATCCATTCATCTTTCAGTGCTTTCTTTCTAGCTAGAAACTCAACCAAATCTCCTATTTGGTTCTTTTCCAAGGAATCAATTTCCTCATTCATGCCATGCTCCCACTATTTCCTAGATTCTACCTGCATTGCCTCTTCAAAACTTCCTAGTTTTCCACCATCAGTGAGCAACAAGTAGTATAAAGAAGGGGAATAATGAAATTGAGATTTACTTACCCTTTTGGACCTCCTCATGGGCATTTGAGACTCATTGATAGCTTGTTGTCCACCCAAATTTCATTTTAATAGTGACCGATCTCGGTCATCTCTCAGTCTGCACTTGACTGATGTCGGTTCCATGCTACTGACCTGACCAATGTCAGTTCTTACCTAACTAACATCAATTTCCTTCTATGTGACCTGATTAACATTAGTTCTTACCTGACCGATGTCAGTTTCCACCTGCCCGACATTACTGAATTTGGTCTCCACCAGACCGACGTCAGTTCCTGCCTGTTCAATGTCAGTTCTCACCTGACTGACATTGGTAACTGTGTTTTCCTGTGAGTGATGATTTTTACCCGTGAGCTCACTTTATATCATAACCTTGTCCAAATTTCCTTGCTCAGAATTATTTAGCCTCTTGAGCTGATCTCTATCCATCATCTTCTCCTTAAAAACCAAGGCTTTCTAATTCTTAAATATGTCAAAAACATCAGATTTCCTCTTTATGCAATAAAACCAATATTTTCTTATAGCATCATCAATGAAATAAACATAGCACTGTAATCCTCTAATAGAAGCTCCCTGAGCTGGTCTCCACATGCTTGTGTGAACAAGCTCCAACCTGTGCTTCTTCTTTGTTGATCCAGTCTTCATAAACCTCACTTTCTCCTATTTCCCAAACATACAATGCTCACAAAAATCTAGATCTATCAAATCTGAAAGCATACCTTTTGACTTAAGAACATCCATTCCCTTCTCACTCATGTGACCAAGCCTACAGAGCCACATCTTTGCATCTACATCTGAAGTAGATAAAACAAAACGAGAATCAGTAATACAAGTAGATAGATAAAGTGTACCTACTTTTTTACCTCTTGCTAATACAAATTCACCCTTGGAAACTTTCCAAGATTCCACTGTGAGAGTTACTCTGCAACCCTCATCACCCAACTTCCCTACAGAAATCAAATTCTTCTTTAGGATGGGTACATGCATGACATCCTTCAACACCCACATGTTGCTGGTCTACAATTTCAGCCACACTTTCCCATTGCCTACCATTTGACAAGGCTAACCATCCCTTAAATAAACTTTTCCAAAGTCTCCATGGACATAATCATGAAAAAATTCTCTATTTGGGGTTGCATGGAAAGAAGCACCAGAATCTAAAACCCATGATTCTAATTGACTATCCAAATAAAATGTAAGAGCATCCTGTGCAACAATACCTACATATTTTGCTTCTTCATTACCTTCATGTTGATCTTCTTTCAACCAACAATATTTCTTTTCATGTTCTTTCTTTCCACAATACCAGTAGGTTATACTACCATTTTTGGATTTGGATCTACTGCCTATCTTTGACCTTGATTTCCCTTGCTTGCCCTTCTCTCTTTGCCATCCCCTGCTTTCAACACTTAAAGCATTACCTGATGTTTTCCCTATGCTTTTCCTGGGAATTTCTTCATTCAAGATTACACTAACAACATCATCAACTTTCAAGATATTTGAAGCAGATGTAGTATTACTAACTACCATTACCAAGCTATGCCATCTTTCAGGTAAAGAGCATAAGATTAAGAGAGCCTTAATTTCATCATCAAAAACTATTTTGACGGAAGTTAACTAATTTACAATTCCATGGAAATCATTAAGATGACTATATATAGATCCACCTTCCAGCATTTGCAAATTAAATAATTGCTTCATAAGAAAAACCTTATTCGAAGCTGAGGGTTTTTCATATAATTTTTCCAAAGATTCCATTAACTCTACCATTGTCCTTGCCTGAGATAAATTAGAAAACACAGAAGCTGCCAGTGTTAGCCTTATAGCTCCAAGAGCCTTTCTATCAATAACCTTCCATTCTTCATCATGCATACATGTGGGCTTACATGAAACTCCACCCAACGATAAGTATAGATCTTTCTAATACAGATAATCCTCTATCTTCATCCTCCATAATTGATAATTCTTTCCATTGAATTTCTCCATTCTTAGCTTACTTTCTTCTGCCATTACTTTACTCCCACTCAATCAAAAACCCTTGAGAGTGAACCTGTAATCAAAAAACACTAACCTGCTCTGATACCACTTGTTAGTGGTATCACTTGTTAGTGATCCTAGCTCTGATACCACTTGTTAGGATCTGATACCACCTATTGTGGATCCTATAGCTCACTCTGATACCAAATGTTAGTACTTTAGAGCTCAATTGATTACTCTTATATAAGCAACTAAACACATAATTAAACCAAAAGTAATAAGTAACTAAAATTTAGAATTAGCAAAGAATAGATGATATGAGAAATAATACAATCTGTATTAACACTCTTTTAGAAGGAAATACAATTAAGAAATCACACTCTTTCCACACCTTTTGGGTGTACAGTAATTCTCCCTCAAGAGTTCTCTCTCTCACTTAATTACAAACAATAATCAACTCAATACTGAGTTGTTGTTCCCTCCATGTGACAATCAACTCAATGGTTGTTTTGCCTACATCCAAGTCTTGTGACAATCAACCCAATTATTATTGCCTCCAATCCTTGACCACAGACCTTCTTGATCTTGCACCCTGCAGATCTAATTGGTCTTGCTTACCATGTAGATCTTCTTGATCTTACACTTGAGAATCTAATCCTTCTTAGTCTTTAATTACAATACAGCCCCATGGGTCTCTTAAATAGATCCCAAAACAAACAATAATTAGAAACATAGACTCAAGACTAAAATTAGTCTTTATATGCAAACTCACTATTCATCTAAAATTAGAATAGTTCTAGAATGCACAGACAACCGACATCAATCTCTGTCTGTCTAGAGATGACCTACGTCAGTTCCTGTCTGACTGATGCTGGATGATGCATAACTGATGCCAGTTGTTGTGTAATTGAATATTGCTGACATCAATTGGCTTGACCGACATCGGTTATTGTGACACTCAGTAACCTCCACCATTTGCATAACAGTGAAGCTTTTAGCTCCACAACTTAACACTTCTGACATATTATCAATAATTAATTGGTAGAGGCCCATTCCCCACACAAGCTTCATTAGTTTGATAACTAGATCAAACTCTTGGATTTTAGCAATCTAATTTCCCCTTTTGGTTCCAAACTCTTGCTGAGTTAGTATGGACTTGACTACTATATTAGGGACCAAAGCAATAATATGTGAGTTTAAGATATAAAAATAGAAGTGCTTTACCACCTTTACCACAACATAAGCATGCTTTTCCATGTTTGAATACTTCAGCTCATGATATTTGAGAGGATAACTCATGAAAGATATGGGAGATTTCACACCTTTGTTTTGTTGAACCAGAATGGCTAAAAGCATATGTTCAAAAGCATAGTTATACATCATGAAGTCTTTGGTGTAATTAAGACAAACTAGAATTGGGGCATGGGCAATAGCTTCCTTGATGTCTTGAAATTCTGACTTGCCTTCTTTCGTCTAGCTGAAAGTGGCTTTGCCTTTCATCATATTGACAATGTGGTGAGTCTTCTCTGTGAATTCAAGGATGAACCTTTACAAAAAATTTACCTTTCTAAAGAAAGACTAGACTACAGTCTTATTGGCAGGAAGATCAAGCTCTTAAATGAATTTAACCCTTTTTGGGTCAATCTTTATGCCTTCTCAGGATACAATGTGTCTGAGAAGTCTACCTTCTGTAACCCCAAAAATAGATTTCTTGGGATTAAGAGAAATACCATTCTACCTACATCACTCTAGCACTTGTTGTAGATAATGCACATGATCAGGATGATGCTTAAAAAATACTATCAAATCATCAAGATATACCACAATAAACTTATCCATTTCATTTCTGAAAGCAAGATCCATTGCTCTCTAGAAAGTGGCACCAGCATTGATCAAGCCAAATGATATTTTGTAATATGCAAAGGTGCCCCAAGGTGTAGTGAAGGTAGTCTTATATTGGTCTAATTTACTAACTTCTACTTGATTATATCCCAAAAGACCATCTAACATTGATAACATTTTAGTGTCAGTCACTGTCTGCAACAGCTGATCCATGATGAGCAAGGGATAGCTATCCTTTAAAGATGACTGATTCAAATTTTTGAAATCAATACACAGGTGAATTTATCCATTCTTCTTTCTCATAGAGACTATGTTTTCAATCTAAGTGGAATGATAGATTTGTAAAATAATTCTTGCATTCAACATTTTCTATATCTCAGACAAAATCATGTCTAAATCCTAGGGTTGTACTGCCTTTGCTTCTGTTTGTGAGGCAACGACCCAATCTTGAGAGAAATTTCATGCTAGATTTATTTAGGTCTGAGATATTTTAGATCATCATAAAAGTATGCTAAAACATCTATGTAATGGTGAATCAAAGTGATAAATTTGAGTTTTTTATCAGGGGTACAATAATTCCCAATGTTGACCATTTTTGGATTGTCTTTTGTACTCAAATTGATTTTATCAAAATCCTTGGAGGATTTTGAACCCATTTTCTATTCCTTGATAAACCTATCATGTTTGTTGAAAAGTTTTTAAGAGAAACTAATCCTTTAGAAATTTTATATCCTCTGAGCTGAAGGAACTCTTCATCAGCTTTTGAATTTGTTTTTAGAGCTGATTCCCACGGTGGAGATTCATTGACTTCAAAATGAAGCTTTTCAAAGCTATCCTTCTATTCCAAAAAAACAATGATTTGGTTGTCACCATTTATCACCTACCAATGGTCAGCATTATTAAGCACACTTAGTCAAAATACTAGTTTGATAGTGTACCTATCTCCTTTGAAATCTTGGTGAGGGACCAAGAGAATTGCAGAGATGGCCAATGAATCTACTCGACCATTGAATTCTCTGGGCATGATATAAATATTGAAAGCATCAAATATTTCAATAAATTCCCACACCAGATTATGATAATGTCACAATCTCTCATTCTTGTTTTGATATAGGTTCCTCACCTGACAAACCACTAGCTCAACATCTCCTTTGGCATGAAGAAGTTTGATACCTTTATCTTGAGCTACTTTTAAACTAAGTAGCAGTGATTCATATTTAGCAGTGTTGTTAGTATTGCTAAATTACAACTTATATGTATAGGGGAAAATATCTTCTTGAGGAGATATTAAAACAACTCCAGCTCTAGAACCAGTAGAAGAATTGCTTCCATCAAATTCTAGAATCCAAACATCATCAGAATTTGATCTTCTCTCAAATTTTTCTTCATCAAAAAGGGAAGATCCCTTTTCATGTGTATTACACCCTACCAATTTTTTTGATGCCTTATCTAAATTTTTTGGATTGTCACTTAGTAATATTTCATCTACTAACATAGGAACGTCTTCAGTAGACAAGAAGTAATTACCCATGCCTAAAGACTCAAACAAAATTTGAGCTTTAGGGGCTGATGTTTGGGTGACATTATACTTTGCC
Source organism: Torreya grandis (assembly GCA_037957365.1). NCBI lineage: Eukaryota > Viridiplantae > Streptophyta > Pinopsida > Cupressales > Taxaceae > Torreya > Torreya grandis. Next base: position 291,682 of record JARHVA010003467.1, on the reverse strand, counting down.
TCCTTCTCAGGAAGTAGCCTTTTCATGATGCCTTTGACATGGACTCTCACCTCATATAGGTCCATGCTCAATTCTCCACCAACATCCCTACAAAACTTTTGCCTAAGAAGGATGCCGTATGAGGCTAGGACGTTAGCCACCAGGACTATCATTTTGATTCTCTTATCTGGGAAAAATGTGAACACAAATTAAGCATCTTTAATTTTTCCCAGCAAAGACACTTGTTTTTTTTCCATGGAGAAACATCTCCCAAAGGTCTTGGTCAGTGTGAGACCAAGAGATTCTACCACCTTGGTAGGCATAACATTGTCAGAGGTGCCAGAATCTATAATGCAATTGTTCAGTTGATTACCATTTATCAATAGGGAAACATAAAATAGTTCTATTTTCTTAGGGGAAGCTAAAGGATTAATCACAAGATTATTTTGGGTGGATGTGTTCTTTGGGAGACCAAGAGTTACCTTCAAAATTTCTTGTTCTATAGGGACAGTTTTATTTTTTACGCATTGAACTAACCTATCCAACTTCTCAAGGTTAGATTGCAAGAATTCAAACTTAGACATTTGAATTTTGGTCATCTTAACATGGTAAATTATATCAAATGAATAAAATGAATTAGAAATAGGGGAAATCAGTCCATCAATCTAGTTTTTAATGGGCGTAGGACTGGTCTACGAATTTGAAGCAGAAGGTGAAGGAATATTTGGGGTACTTACTTTTTTGTTGATCACTGGGTCTTTTGATTGGAAAGGTGGTGAATTTCCTCATTTATCAATTGAAATTACTAGTCAAGATTCTTACCCTATTTTTCCTTTATCTTCTTATTGAGCGAAATGATTATAGGACCTCGTAAATACTGTGTATGATCCATCAAATGCTTCACCTTTACTTCTGGGTTCATCCTGGTAATTCAAGAAACCAATGTTGGAGTCACCAGCTAATTCTTCTTGGTTTTTTGCAAAGAGATCAGTGTCATCTTCTTGGTTCAACTCAGGTTGGAAAAAAAAATTGGATTCAATTTCAAGATAACCAATTACTAAGTTAGTTGGTGCTGCTTCAATGGCAAATTTCCCTAGTGGGGGAGAAATATGATTTGGCTACCCTTGATTCCTAGCAGCATTGCCTTGATATGACTAGCTGGGAAACATCCTCCTTGGTATATCTCAATATGAAGGATGAGCAGACATCCCTTATGCCATTTGCTTCTTGAGAGCTAGCAACTCATTTTCCATCTTCTGTATCATAAGAATAGTGGTACTTAAAGAATAACGTTTAGAAGATGAAGAATATTTACTTTTGTTAGGATCTCTTCTTATCTTCCTTGCCAAGATGAGATCATCTTCGACCTTAGTGGCCAAATCTTGATTAGCAACAAGGTCTATGTGGCCAGTGTATCTCAACAAGAAACTTACTTCAGGAAGCTAAGAATTGATGAAGAAGCATTTGAGATTCTCAGGTGTGGGCTAAGCAATTATAGGAATCCTATTCCTCAGCTTGTCAAACTTGCCTATAAATTCTCTCATAGGTTCATGAGGCTCTTTATTCATTTGTGTGAGTTGAGCCAATAGGGCATGCACATCTTCTTTAGGCTTGAACCTTGCTTCAAACTTGGCTTTGAGGGTGTTCCAGTTAGTCACAGTCTGGGCTTGTAGATGATAATACCAGTCTGCAGCATCACCTTGTAATGTTTCTATAAATAACCTGATTGCTATGTCCTCATACTCCATGCCTGTCACACCATAGGCTACGTAGAAGGCTATAGTATGTTCATCAAGATGAACTCTCGCATCACTAAAGAACTTGGAGAAATTCTTCCTTAAACTATGAGGTAGTTCATGTAAGGGTGGAGTTAGATTCAGGGGACCAAAGGTGTTACCCCAGGGGCCTTGAGTTGCCATGATATGACAATGGAAAGGAGGGATAGCAAATCTTGGTGGGGTACGTATAGACAAAGCTCTGCTAGTAGAGGAAAGAGAAGTGTTACCTGGTATTGGAGACCTGACATTAGTAGGAGGAAAACTCCTGGTTCACTAAAGGTGAGTTTATTGAGGGGAAAGATCAAAGTTATTTTGCCTCAAAAAATCAAATACAAGGTCAACAATACCTTGAGCTCTCTAGCTTTGTGTATACCATGGATCTGCCAGAGTGTAAAATGGAAATGGAAAAGAATTGGAACTGCTTCAATTTGAAGCTTGAGGCTTCAAACTGCACGTTCTTCCCCAATGGAGTCACCAAAAAATAGTTGGGTGAATATTTTGTCACCAATTAACTAATAGAAAAATAGGTATATCAACCTCAGCATAAGGAGATTTATAAGGCAAATTGTGCAGGTTTACCATAGAAAAATGAGATAAATCTCTTCTTTCATCAAAGGGAGGTTCCTTACAATCTATATATATATATATATATATATATATATATATATATATATATATATATATATATATATAAGCTAAAGATACACACAAGGGTGAAATAATGCCATCCATCTCTCTTTTTTCAAAGATGATGTTTATAGAATAGAGGAGAATTCTAGTGTAATTACTGAATATACTTCTCTTCTTTCAAAAGTGATATTCAGTGAATAGCAAGATTCTTCCTAGGTAGTAACTGTAACCACAAGAAACCCATGAAGTACAAAGTCTTTCATTGCTTCTCCCATTGATTAGGATAAAGGAACACAGTATGATAAAGCACAGCCCAAAGTCTCCACCTAAAACTACAACAGAGTAAAATATTACAAAGGATAAGGGGAGTTCAAAGTCTCTCCAGTATCCTTTACACAAAACATAGACTAAAGACAATTATGGTAGCACAAAGTCTCTCATAGTCAACTTCAGGAAATCTTCCAGACTATTTCCACTAACTCTACTTATTTGATTAAATGGACAAAATTGTATTTAGGAAAAAGACATAAGAATAATTTCTTAGATAACACAAGCTATTTCAACACAAAGTCTGAAAGGTTACTTGCTTTCTCATTCAAATGACAAAATATGATTAACAGTCTAAGCTCAAAGTCTCAAGAATGCCTTTCAATTTGGGCAGAGTTTTTTCTTTTAATAATAGAGAGATCTCCTTTATACAAAATGGAATATTACAATATATAGCATCCTAATAAAGACTTGGGCACTTGTTTTCATGAAAATGTCCCATGTTGAATTGAATGCCTTAAATATGTGTGAAAGGGCCATGCTGGAATAGGTCATCGGCCTTGAATTTGACATTTTGAATCATCTCAAATGTCTCCTCCTAAGCATGTGTTGTCTGGTCTTCTTTATGATACTTACATGATTGTCCATTCACCTTTACTTAATGCAAAAAAAATAGGTCACACCTTGGAATGTTCATGCTCTCTGATGTCCACCTGGTGGACTATTCCACCTACTAGAAATAACTCTCCTACAAATATTTTTGGATTTCTTGTAGCTTTCATCCTTTTCTTGTTACATTTTGTCTTTTCCTTACAATCTAAGCTCTCGGGCTATCTTCTCACTTTCAGCTGGCTCTTTTAGCTCTTTCCTCAGTTGGTCACTAAGTTTGTTCTCAGGTTCGTGCCATATTTGAAAATCAATGATTATTTCATAACCCTGAATTTGACATATGCGGGGACATCATTGGTCACTTGGTCGCTTGAACCACTTTGAACCTTGAACCTTGAACTCTTTTGGTTCAAAGGTTCAATGGTTCATCGATTCAATGTTTTGTAAAGGGCCACGTTCGCTCTCTTTTTCTTCTTTGGTTGAACCATTTTGTTGAACTTCTTTCTGGAATCTTTCGATTCCTTCATTCGCTTGAAGCTTCTTTTCAAACTTTGAACTCCTTTGAACCTTTGAAGTGCTTAACTCTTTTTGAACCTTTGAACCAATTTGAACCTTTCTAAGTTCAAAGGTTCAAAGGTTCATTGGTTCAATGATTCATTCCATTTGTTTGAATCCCACTATTAAGTCTTTTGATTGAACCTCAACGTTGAACCATCCTTGAAATGCCTAAGTGTTTGGAACTTATTTCTTTGTGAAATCCCGCTTGTTGAATCTATGACTTCCTTAGCCAAAAAATCTTGAATATTTGAAAAACTTAACTACTCATAATATTTTTGAGAAATAAAAGAGAGAGTTTTGGTCTACAGGACCAAAATGGTCAGTATGTTGTCCACAAAAGCAAGCGACAGATTTTGGGAACAACAATATTGATTCCTTATTCTATCTATAGTGGGTGGCATTACCGAGTAGTCCTTGAACTACATTCTTAAGTTCTAGAGTGTCCCCTGAGCCATTGTATATTTTAGAGTTTTTGAGTGGCCCTAAATCTATCCTACATATTTTTAGTTATATGACACAACTTTAGTTACATTGTGCAATTTTAATTTTAGATGCATCTATTACAAATGGGTAGGCAATTATGGAGTCATACTACTTGAATTATTGAGTCACCCACATAGGAGGGTTGGACAAGCCATTGGTCCAATCCAAGTTATTCATAGATTATTATCCATCAAGTAGGGGTGATCAATGATGGATTCAAGGCCAACTTGATTTATTGAGCCACCCACACATGGGAATTTATAAAACCATCATCTCAATCCAATTTATTCCTTGTTTGATCACCAACTACACACATAAAATATGTCACCTAGTCCTTGCATTGGTTCACAAACCTAAAGGGGTGTGTTCATTCCTTTACCTCTTTCTCTTTTATCTTCACCCAATTTTATATTTGGTTTTGATATTTCTTAAGTAGGATTGATTCATTCATGTTTGCTTTGTATGACATGCAATGGAGCATGATTTGCATACTCAAACCCAGATCCACATGCTTCACTTCTTAGGTAATTTTGGTTAGACTTAATTTCCTTTATCCTAGTCATTTTCCTTTACTACATTTTTAGAATAAATGGGAATAAAATATGGTCATCTAAAATGTCACTTTAGTGCAATGAGTGTCAATTGAGACCACCTTAACCTTAGCTTATCCCTAGACCTATCTTAGGGCCTCTTTTGATCCTTTTCCATCTTTCGTGTGGGTATAACCCACTCTCAAAAGTAAAACTAAGCCATCTCCTAGGAATCCAAGCCCCTAGTTCACCATTTTTTTCCACCTAAACACTATTGTATCCCTTTAGACACTAGTGCATTGCATTAATGTCCTAGGGACCATTTTAGTGTCCCTTAGCTCCTTACTCATCCAACAAATATATTTCTATTCATCAATATAATTTAGGGTTTACCTAGACCTATTTCACATATTGACAAGAAACAAAATTTTGTATATACACCTCTTTTATTCACTTATCCACTAGATAGAAATTAGATGCAAATAATCTTAAACAAACTCAAAAATGACTATGCAAATCAAGGCCATTGATCCCTATTCTACCCTAATTCTAAATACAACCATACATGACAATGTAAAGCTTTGATTACTTAGATTTACAATCTTAAGTCACATTTAAAGCACTCAATATAACACTCATACTAGCATTCACTCACACTTGCATCATCACTTAGATTTGGAAAACTACATTGGGTTTGATACCCGTTTGAGGTATTGGTATGTAGGCAATGCTCAACACATGGGGTTTTGAGGTCACATCCTACCTACCCTGATAATGCCACTCTTTTCCACTTTTTCTCCTCAAATACCCTAAAAAAGATGAAGGAATAAGGTTTGGCATAAAATTAATCAAAATAAGGCATATATAATGAACCAACTTTCATCCACTCAGGCATAGGAGTCTTAGGACCAAACAAATCTCCACCCATATGATCACTATATTGGCTATATAATAACACTACTAAACCCTTGAGGACACTATCATAATGCACTATTATCTATAATAATGTGGTTATGTCCAAGAGAGTTTTTTATTCTTTATTCCATCTTATGACACTCTATACATCTTTTGTACCAAGTTTTAGCTCATCATATATCTATCTCAGTCAATTTCTAGCTAAGTGTAACCAATTCTAGTTCATTATTATTTATAGAATGATTAGATAGGTTAATTATTATATAAATCAATGGTTATACTTATTCCTTGATTTATTATTCCATCACTTTAGCAATCTAGGGTTTTACATTACATAATCCCCTTAAAATTTAAATCACTAAGCCAAGTGAAACTCCCCATACATGATTCCATGAAGTGAAGAGGTAACACTCCAACATGTAGGTGTAAAACATCACCCTATATATAATCAGGCCCCATGTACCAAAAGGTACTTAGGGGACTCCCTCAAAGTTTCTATTTAACTTAGCTTAAGACCCATCAACCAAAAAAGGCATCTAAGGTATGGAAAACAACATTCGTAGATATCACTCACTAGGTACATGTGGTGAGAGAGGGTAGGGTGACACTAATGTAAGAACATTTCATCATGACTCATTAATTGGGTTGGGTGTCATGTTTCACTCCCATTTCAACCAATAATTATAATTTTGATACTTGATTTCTATTATTTATATGTTTTTTAGACTAGTATTATTATTAGACCCTATACCTACACAAAATCCAATTACCAAGTCTAAACTTAACCTTAGGATAATCGTCATCCTGACACTTATCCAATATTTAAAATACCATCATCATCTTTTCCTATCACCAATAATAACCACATCCTATATCACCTTAGTAAAAACCATATCATTTTCCAATCCCATCACCCATCATCTTATCATATTTTCCCCTTTGTCCAAACTACCTTACTTTACCATATCTAAAAGCTTAGCTTAAATCATCACCCTAGATCCTTGTCTCCACCTTGTTAAGATTGTCTAGACATTGAGTCATTCCCCTCTTAACCTATCTATCCCATCTAATAATTATTCATTCCTCTTGACATATCCATAACTTGTATCCCTCTTAGTCATCCTGATTGACATATTCTAAACCCATCCACCTCCTAGTCACCCTTGTCCATTAGTCAAATGCATCCTATCCACCTTGTCTACCTTCATAAAACTTATTTACATCATCACTTTAAGATAATCCTTATAAAAATTTACTTGATTAGGGATACCATCCCTTAGTTGACATTTGTTCTATACCCATCATGATTTTGGTTTGAACCTTGCACTTATCATTATCCTATCACCCTATTGGTTTGAACATTACACCCATAATTATCTTGTCACACCTCTATTTTGAACCTATAAGCCATTGTTATTGCATCACTCTATTTATTTTAACTTGGAACATATCATACTTTTGATAGCACCCATCATTTCTCAAGTTTTGACATCTATTTTCCCCTTGCTAACATTATCATTCAATTGGTTTTAATCTAGCACCTGTCTCCATCACATCAACAATCAATCTTGTCTAACCTAGTCTAAATTAGGGATCCATACCCCATCATTATCTCAATAAATCATATTATTTAAAATCATATAGACCTATTTTATCAAGTTCATACCCTATATATATATATATATATATATATATATATATATATATATATATATATATATATATATGTATGTATGTATGTATGTATGTATGTATGTATTTATATATGTATGTATGTATGTATATATATCTTAGTTATATTTCATGTTGAATTAATCAGCTTAAAGGAAAGACTAATCTATCATTCATCTATCCAACACATCAATCCACATAATGTCTTTATACCTACACATTACTTCCATCATCCAAAACAAGTCACAAGTATACTTCAATCATGCTTCAAACATCTAATCCATGTAAAATATCTAGTCTTGTTATCCTTTTGCATCCCTAAAGTCTTTAGTCCAACCTTCAAGTTAGAATTCTAAACCAAGTACAATCTCATCATTATGCCATCAAACAAAATCACCTATAGCCTAAGTGTGTCTATAACCATACTTACTAATCATCCCTAATCCCATCGAGTCTGAAAAATCTTACCTAGATAAATGCTAGAAATAATTTATTTTCACACATCATAGTCACCATCATAAGCTTGCTTGTATTGACAATTAGCCAAGTTTGAGTCATACACCCCATAAAATATTACCATCCATATATTCTAATATCATCATCTAGGTCATCCAATACCATCTTGAGCATATCATTTAATCACTTGAGATAGTCTAAATCAATACAATTAAACCCCATCAAAGGTCATTTATAACCTAGTCACATCTATTTGTATAGTCAAACCTAGCTCCCTATCTTAGTCAAACCCAAGAGTTTGTCTTATCTCATAATTTAAACATCAAATAAAGTCCCATCATTGAAAGTTTAGATATTTGACGTCCTAATAAAAATTAATTAAGTTTATCCACTTGACACCTATATATCTCATCATACATATCATATCATAATTACAAACTTAAAATCCAACTAGAAGCAAGGCATTGTCATCTATTCCAAGAACAAAAATTTATTTCAAACATCTCACCATCATCTCTCAATCATATTTGTTCAAATCCCTACACCTAATTTGGGATAGTGAATCATGTCATCTATCCTTTCTCCCATCATAGCCTCTAAAACACATTTAGATGTCACCTTAATTGAAAAATACATCTTTTCCAAAAAGGAGGTAGTATTTTTATGGATCCTATAAATTTGCACCCACCTTTTTGTAATCTTCAATCCCATAAAAACTAAATTACCTCGAAAGAAAGATTCCCCCATCCTCCCCCACTAACATTAGTCTACTCCTAGTCTTAGTGTCAACCCTTTATAGTCAAGCCTTTCATCTACTAGTTATAGTCTTAAAAATAACACCCCTTACCATACTATCAAATGGAATTATATCCTTTCAAACCTATTCAATACGAATCCATACCTCAGGTTGCATCGATTTCCCTCATCTCATTGGATATATCTCAAATAATTAACTAATCTAGATTCCAATGCTTCCACATCTAATAAATTCCATGAAGAGAGATAATATACTCTCTCCCCATATCATTGGAAGCCAAATTTCATCAATTATCCTTTGTAAACATGATCATATACCTTGACAAAAGGTCTTTATATTTGAATAAACTCAAGCCCTCATGGTATAGAGAAATCCAATGCTATCAATACCATAGAGCCCAGGGGAATTGTATTATAAAATGTTGCACTTTAAAAAATTATATCCAAGACCTCATTGACCATAGTAACATTAAAATTGAGGCTAAATTAGATAGATCCTTGTCTAAGGGTGAAAAAAAATGGATATTCCAATATTCATTTCTTAATCATGATCAAATTCTTTCACTTACAAACCAAGGATAAGTCAATAAGCCTATCTTTATGAATCCCATCTCCGATAACAAACCCATCATTCAAAAACCATTCACCTTTTATCCATTACATTAAATCCCTCATTTAAAAAATTCACTTCATCCCAAATCCTCCATCACCAAATGAAAAGTGGAGAGTATACATGTAGACAAAACTATCTAATTGGCCCTCCTTATATCCATGATCAAAACATAGTCTACTAAAAGCATCACATCATCAACATAGTCCACATCAATGTTAGGTTCAACATAAAATTTAACATCAAAATCAAATATATCATTATCATCTGAATCCATATCATATTCCACATTAGGATCATCATCCCTTATAGATGTCAAAAATCACACTGACACCCACATTTTTTTTAGACATCTCTATTTTCAACCAACATCAAGGGATGTGTTTGGATCTATGTCAAGATAATTATTTCATAATAATTACTATGGGAATTAAAAATGAGATCATAGATGATGATTACTATAATGAATTTGGCCAAGATTTAGATGTGTTTCCTACGATGACCCTTAGTGACCTTTTATGAATCTTGAGGTTGTTTTATTTTATATTGAATTTTAACCTCCTATTACCCTCTATGAGGATCATGTTTCCCATGTTCATCATCAACCTCACCAATTCACCCCCTTCACCTTCATCCATCCTCAATCCTTTTCTTCCCCTTGATAATCACTTCATCACACTCCTTAACAAGGACAAATAGGAGCATGTTTCATTGGACCATTTTAAAATAAATAAATCACATGTTAAATCTATTAAGATCCATAATCAAATGATCGATCATAACACTCAATTCAACTTTGATCTATCAATGAGTCAAAGTCAAAATAACTCAAATAATTAGAAACATCAAAAATCATCTTTCCCTTGTGAAAATCTCCTAAAGGTGCTAAGGGATCGTCAAAGTAAAAATTATAATCAAGACAATCAAAAGTAAAATTCCTCTGATGAAACCTTCCTTAAGACACCAAGGGGAATTTAAAATCCAATCAAATCAATAATCCCAAATGACTTAAAAATTAATATCAATACAACCAATAATCTTCCAAATATTCATATCAAAGAACAAAAAAAATTAAATGTCTTGGATAACTTAAAATTTGTTGTTATATGGCACAAATCAAGAATAATGTAGAAATCATATCCAATAACATGTGTGACTATTATTACCAACTCCCAATCATCCATAACACTTTCATATCATAAACCATACCATAATATCCACATCTCCTTGGGTAACATCATCTCTTGTGAGGGTTACAAATATACATGGATAATATGTTTAGAATAATTAAAATTGAGAGTCAAGAAAGGTCAAGATGGTTATCCAGAACCAGACTCACTTATAGATCAATGTCATTAACATCACACATCTCTCACATTTCCAAAATGAAGAGATGACATAAAATGAAATCATCCTTTTACAATATTATACATAGTCTCATTCCAAAAAAAAATAAAAAAAAGTCAAAAAATTAAATTTAAAAATTTAAAAATTTAAAAATTTAAAAATTTAAAAAATTTAAAAATTTAAAAAATTTAAAAAATTTAAAAAATTAAAAATTAAATAATAATAATAATAATAAGTCATTCTTTCAATGGTGAAAACCATTTTTCTATTATCATGGGCAAGTACCATGATGAAAACCAATTTTTGACGTCATGTTAATATTATTTTTGTCTGTAGGTATATTGATACTTGGGGTAAAAATCCAATTGTTCCTTATCATCATATCCTAACATCCATTTTCAACCCCATATATGTCACATTCCTAAAAAATTTAACCGTCTATATCTATATTATCCATCCACCCACCATCCCTACCCATCTTAAACATCATGTGCCATCCTATTTTTCATCCATTGCATCTATCTTGTCTTCCATTCTTGACCTTAGAAATGGAATGGAAGATGTCTTGAGAAATGTTATGAAAACATCTTGTCCTATCCTTAGAAAAACACTTTGATGATGGTGTTTCACTATGTTTAGTGTTCTTTTCTTTTTATTTTAGAAAACAAGTAAAAATTTAAAGAAAGGGAAAGGGGTAGATGAACCTGTATTTAGTTACACGCTCTGTGATCTAGATGATGTGAATAAATCCTATTTGGCTCGGGAGGAATGACCTAAAATAAAAATGAAGATAGAAATTTATTGATTAGTAAGATATGAGGGTGGATTGCATAGTAAGTGCTAAACCCAAGAAGTACAAGACTTCACTAGAAGGTTGTCAATCCACTTTTTTAACAAGTTAAGTTCTGAAAAATGATAATAGATGTTTGAATAAAGTAATGGAAAGTAATCAATCACAATGAAATAAAAAAATTTCAAGAGGAAATGAGTGATTTTAACAAAATGATATTAACTTATTCAAAACTAATGCTAAAATGCTAAAACTTGATTTAGAAAATTACTTATGACTCAATGTTTTGACAGAAGTCAAAAACTAGATTTTGGGTGAGGGATAATGGGTGATTTTATCCTAATACTTTCAGGAAAAATAATCATACATATACCAATATCAGTCATTATATAATCAATACCAGTTAAGGGTAACCAATTTCGATCAAGGATGATTGATATTGGTCATGGGGTGATTGATGTCAGCCACTATGGGTTTGTCACAATTCTAGTTTTGGGTAAAATGGACTTTAGGCTAGTTGTAGAAGGGATTTATGGGTTTTTTGGGGGTTGATTGATGGTCTTGGAGATATGAGGGATCCTCAAAGATATCAAACTTAGAGATTTGGAACTTAAATTATTGAGAATGTTCTGTGGGTTTTTGGTGGAATAGGGAGTGTTTGGAGTTTTATAACTCCAACACAAGAAAGGATATGGGGAGAGATTACAAGTGGGTATAAGCACTAAACTAATGAAACTAAATAACTGAGCTTAGAACAAGTGTAAGATACATATATTTTGTTATATTTGATATCCTGAAGATGTCTTTAAGTAGAGTGTGAGCCACTTGGGAGCTTGAAACAAAACATATAGATTAACAGTGTTTGAGTCCTCAGTATTGAGGTGTTAAAGCACTTTCTGATGTCTAGGATAGTTCTTTGGCTCACTAGGAAGCTCATATTTGCATGAGAGTTTTGGTTCTCACTCAAATGTTTCAACCTCCTGAGCAAGGGTCTTAGGGTTACCTTAAGTAACCAACATAATTCCTAGTTAATTGACATTGGTCAAGGGAGGATCAATGTCAGTCAATGTGGATATAGTCAAAGTTGCCTAGACTAGTAATTTACAGTTAAATTTGGCCATTAAGACCATTAAAAGTGGTTTGATCTAATTTAAGGAAACATGGGCATGCAGGAAGAAGTGGTCTAGGAGGTTAGAGATTTAAATGCCAAGGTAGGAAATAGTCTTAAGGCTAGGTGTCACTAAGTTATCCATGGGTTTGGTAGGGTGAGGTATAAATAAAATTATTTAACTTAATTAAATAGTTAATTTAGCTAAATGTGTATAAAGGGGTAATGGGTGTTTATAAGTAAATTTATGAAATATTATAACCTAAGGGGGTCAAAGGGGTTGAAATAAGTGTTTTATGACAATTAGAACCATTGGTGTAGTTTTTTAGTGATAACAGTTTGCCCCTTTTTGTTGTGTAGGTTGCATCAACAAGCTGCAAAAAAAAAACCAATTGTGCAATAAAAGGTTGGATGCCCCATGTTATGGGAAGAGGTGTTCCCACTCAAAATAGGAAATGATGAGGTGAAAATTAAGTTAGGTTTGGGTTTGATAAGTGGGTAAGTGAGTGGAAAAGTGGTTGGGGTGGTTAGGCAGGGAAGCATAAAAGGGTGCATAAGTGATAAGTGAATGAAGCCATAACATTAAGCATAACTAATATGGGTGCACTTATAAATGCAAGTATCCATGTGAAGGTATCCATGTTTGTAGGGTTCCAAAATTAGGGTGATATAGAGAGAAAAAAATGGGTGCAGGTGTCAGAACTATAAGTGGGCATATTTTAAGGTACCTGAAAGGGATGCACACAAATATCACACACATGCATAACATTGTGGATCATGGCAAGGTAGTGTAAGTGGGGAACATAACTAAGTTAAGGTTATCACAAAAAATATATAAACAAGTGCTAAGAAGGACTAAAGGGAATGAAAGTGGTTTTGTGTAGTGAAGCAGAAATAGGGTAAACTCTAATGGGTGGGTGAGGAGTGAGATACAAAGCATGCTAGTTCAATGTTTAAAAGGATCCCTTGGGGTGGAAAGGGGTCCAAGGGTATTGGGGGAGTTAAGGACTAAAATCCTAATCTTCTTAACCAATACTAGTTGGGAGAGGGAGGGATTGATTGATGTCAATCATCTCAACCCTATGGGTGATCAACATCGGTCACTAGCTAAACCCTAAAAAAGGGGGCTAGTGACCAAAAAGGTAAAAAGAATTTGTTTTTTAATTTGATTATTTGTGGGTGAATTTTATCCATATTAAAATCAACTTATATGGAAAAGAGTGTGTCTTGAGTAGTTGATTACAAGAGTTGAGTGGATCATGGGGTAGAGGAAGTGGGATAGTGTTGGAGAAGGTGCCAAGTAAACCAAGTACTAGGTTTGGATAGCTAGAGTTAAATATGCAATAATCTAGAAGACAATTATGGGGTGGAGGGTGAGTAGTGGTTGGGTAGTAGGTACCACCATGATGGAGATCATGAGATAAGGTAGGCACTCTCGTTGTTACCAATTTTATTTGTGTTTGGTTTATGGTTTTAAAAGTATGTAGGTATGATAATGGTGTAGGATAGGGGTAATGCAATGTTTTGTGGGAATTTAGCTGATAAATAAGATAGATGGGGGAGGGAATTTTTTGTTTGGGTGTTTTAGTTAGGTGGTTAATGAAAGTTAGGGTTTTAGGCTTTGACCCCTACACATAGTGATCGACATTGGATGAGTGTCGACCAATGTTGATCAACTTGGAGTTGGTGTCAGTTGAAAGTTGATTGATGTTAGCTCAATAAATAAGCTAGTGTCAGTTGAGAGTTGATCAAAATAGATCTAATAAATAACTAGTGTCGATAAAGGGTCGACTGATATGAGTCCTAGGTGAAAGGGTAGGAGGGTAAATGTTGAGGTACATTATTAGTGTTAGTATTAAGGCATTAATATTGTCATTGATGTCAAATTTAAGTTGAATGTCCTTCATGTCAAAAGTTAGAATTGATGTCATGCTTGGGAAAGTGATGTGTGATAAATAATCTTGGTCTCTCTATTGAGATAAAATTTAAAGGTAACCTGGTATTCTTTATAAGGTTTGATAACATGTCAAGATCATGTTCAAGATATAAAGGAAGCATCTTGATTAAGCTCTAAGTACTAAGGAGCATACAAGGTAAGCACAAGGGTTAAAAAGTTCTTGTATTACATATGAGGTCTTGGTACAAGGTTGTGATGTGATAAATCTCATAAGTTTATTGAGAGTATATTTATCATCAAAGAATCATGTTTGAAAAATGATATCATTGAGAGCTAGTTTATTTGTGTCCAAACTTTGATTACCTAAGTAGCCTAGTCTAGATATGTAAAGAAGATGTATGAATTATTCATGGTAAATATTTATTATTTGGGCTATTATAGTCATGATAAATTATCCTAAACTATTTTAATAATTATCAAGAGACAAATAAGCTTACAGATGAGTTTCAAGTTCTAGTGTTGAGTCTTAATCTTTACTTAAAAGACCTAGTGAATTGTCATAGGCCTGGTAACATGATGAGATGAGCCATTTGAGACCTATGTGAGCAAGGTTGGAAGTTTATGAGTATTATATGAGATCACATGATATGTGTTTGGAGTTTCAAATATATTTCAAGTGGTTTCAAGGTATGATCATAACCTAAGTATGATTTGCAGTGTAAGGCCTAGTCTATAAAGTGACCTGTAGTGGCCTAATGAGAGGTCAAGATCATTTACAAAGGTGGAAAATATATTTAAATAATTTACATAAGTGTTATAGTTCATTTTAATTTTTTGGACAAATATTTAAGTCAATACCTAAAGGAGAAATCTTGAAAACCTATGATAAGGTTCCCTATGTGCATAGAATGGGGCATTACAGACTCGAGAAGAGATTTCTTGTACTCATTGGCACATAAATTTTTTTAATTAGAGCCTAATAACTTTATGTAAATTTTGGAAGGTACCTATATTTATTTTCTTAGCATTGGTTTTGAAGATGAGGGGCAATCCTTTATGAATGATTGCTAAGAAGTGAAACCAATCAAAACCCTCTCAAAACCCTTATAATGACCTAATAGGAAATATATTGTTAGTTATGGATTAAAATGGTAATTTTGACTTAATTTTATATTTTTTAAATATAAATTACTCTTCAATGTTTCCCCAAGTGGTTTTTGTTTGTCATGACAGTGAGTAGAAACTATAGGAAACTCCTTATTTCTGAAGAATGTGATGTTAAAGGTAGGGTTGACTAGATCAAAGCGTGAAAATGGATGGAGGATTATTTTAAATAATTACAGTATATGCCCATGAAATTTTATAAGTGGTTGGTAGATAAAAAAATTTCTAAACTTGTCATGCAAGTTAGCCTATCACTAAACAAGTCTAATGAGCAAAATAGTAAGAAAATTAGGTGAGAATGAGAATGAGACTAGGGATGGATCATAATGCATTGGTTAATTATTAAATACCTATTCATCCTATTCCCTTAGTTTATAAGTGTTGATTATGCCTATACTCAATCAAAAAATTGTCATCAAATTAGTCTAACACAGTGAAGTCTATGTAGAGTGAAGTTATGGAATTGGTCTGAAAGACCAATATTGATATATGACCATGAAATATATATTTTAAAACATTATATAATTATTATAAAGTTTTAAAAAACCCATTTTAATATCACATAATTTTTCCCATAGGTGTTTTATGACTTGATTTTATTGACTGTGTTTTTGATGCTAGAGTCAACTTTTTGTGTGTAAGTGAAAATGATGTTTTAAAGTCATTTTAAACTAATATTAAGGATAAAATTACATTAAAGGTGTTATAAATATATAATATGATAATTTTAATGTATTTTTATTCATTTTAAGTCCCTTTTCAAATTTGGAAAGTCAAATGATTTTAACTATTTGTTGACAATGTTTGGTGATTCTGAGTAAGCCTGTTACAAGAGTGTTCTTGAGATCTTTTGGCATATGTGGTGAATAAAAAAGAATTTTTTGGAAGTATTTTAAGTCATAAATATAATATATATGTGATTTTATGTATGTTTTATGTGGAAAAGTTGTGTATATGGTTCAAATTTGCAAGATAGACTTTATAGTAGTGAGAAGGCCAAATGGTGAGTAGACTTAATTGGATGGTTCAAGGAGTGAAAAGAGAAAAATAATTTTTGGGACATAAAGAGAGATTAATAGGGGTATAATAAAGTTAAATATGGAGTTTTTCATATATTTTGAAGGCTCAAAGTGTTCAAAGGAGGTCTAAGTGAAACGTGTGCTTAGGGAAGACCTAATTGCATTAGGTCTCTATTAGGCCTAATGATGGTTTTATCCCTTAAGGGTAATGACCAACCTATGAAATTTTTGTTTAAATTTTAAAATTTATGTAGTGATATATTTTTAAAAATATATATATTCAGGTCCTTGTCTGACCAAGATGGTTGTGAGAAAGAATCAAGGATAAAGTCAAGGCCTAATAAGCCTATTTTGCTAGTTAGAATATTAAGCTATTGAGCAAAGGATATAGTGTTTTAGAGAATAGGTTAATGGATTTAATATCATCATATATGTGATTT
Organism: Torreya grandis; assembly: GCA_037957365.1. Lineage (NCBI taxonomy): Eukaryota > Viridiplantae > Streptophyta > Pinopsida > Cupressales > Taxaceae > Torreya > Torreya grandis. The sequence continues at coordinate 274,675 of JARHVA010003467.1, read as the reverse complement.
TAATATTCCATTATTATATAAATATGATTATATAGGTTTTGAACAAGTTTATTTGACCTAATGAAGGATAATTGAGTGAGAAGGCCTAATAGGCTGTTTGAGAGAGAAATAAGTGTGAGAAGAGAAAACAGAGGAGGTCATATTCATTTGAGCAAGAAATATATGTCAAATTTTTATCATATATTCAAGGTATCTGATTTTTTTATTGGTTTCCTAGGGGGTTGGATCCTCCTTTCAGGTTGAAGCTTGCTAAAAGCACTAGTTGAGTTGTTACTTGACTAGTGAGGGGTTGGTGCTCCTTGTGGGGTTGGTACCTCACTAAAACTTTGATTCATTACTTATAGGATAGTATTCAAATTTTTTCATTAGTGGGTTTTATTCCCCTATAGTATTTCCCATATATACTTCATGTCCTTATGGTATTTAATTTCATAGATGCTTGTGTATACATTAATTAGTGTATGTAAGTGAATGAAAGCTTCATGAATATTAAGTGAAATTAAATGATTGTTTTAATACAACTGATTCACACCCTCATCTGATTATATACACGTCAAAAATTTGGTATCATATCAGGTCCTTTAAAAGAGGTCTTAAAACCTAAAGGAGATTCTAAACAAGCTAAGATGGCTAGTCAAGCACAAGGTGGTTTTTCTACAAGTAAAGTTTTGTTGTTCAATGGATCCAATTATGACTCTTGGAGTAATAGGATGAGGACATATATAATTTATCAAGGACATGATGTTTTTAAATCATTATTTTATGGGTATACTTCACCCCCTATTCCTCCTATGGATGCAATAATCAAGAAGGCTAGTGACAATAACTCAAAGCCAATGAATGGTATTATGTGTGGCCTATCAGAGGCAAAAATTGTGAAGGTAATGCACTATATTTTTGACAAATAAATGTGGTATAATTTGAAAAATATTCATGAGGGAGACTCCAAGGTCAAATTGTCCAAGTTGAAAACACATAGAAGACAATTTTAAAGTTTAGAGATGAATGAAGATGAGACCATTGTAGCCTACTTGTTGAGGGTTGATGAAGTGGTCAACATCATAATAGGTTTAGGAGAATAATTGAAAGATATTACTATTGTTCAAAAATTATTAAGGTCTATAACTCCCAAATTTGATTCCAAGGTATGTGTTGTTGAATAAATGTAATATCTAGACAAGGTAGATATGGATGGACTTCATGGAACCCTAACAACCTATGAAATGAGGATAAGTGAAGGACTACTTGAAAAGAAGGAATATACATTAAAAGTAGAAAATAAGAAAAAAATTGAAGAAGTCACAAGGTAAGAATTTCAAATATAATGATGAATCTGATATTGATGATGATGATTTTATAGCTATGCTTGCAAGAAAGGTGAAGATAGGTTCAGGTAAATACAAGGGCAAGCTACCTTTTAAATGATTAAATTGTGGAGAGGTTAGACACTTTACCAAAAAATGTCCTCATTAGAATAAGACAAATTATGATGGAGAGAATGATGAAGATCATGATTATTATGAAAATTCTTATAAATCTAATAAGATAAATAAAATATTTAGAAGATATGACAACAAGAAAAGGTTTTCAAAAAAAGAAAGAGTATTTACACCAAGATTCCATATCATCTGATGAGAGTGAGAGAAGTGATTAAAAGAGTTATCATGAAGGTAATGGTTCTGATCTCAATGAATTTCTCTTCATGGTTAAATAATCAAGTTTCTCAAATCCATAAGAATCCATATGGATTGGAGGTGCTATTGGTGATTCAGATGAAGAAGGAGATGAGGTGGATCTTGAGGCTAAGTTGATAAATAATCTAGAAGAATTAAAGATGGTAAAGAAGAAGAATAGGGTGATGAGATATATTATCAAATATTATGAAGATAAAATCATTTATTTGAATCTAGATTAAGCAACAACCCAAAGTAACAAGAAGAAATAGTCAAACAGGTGGAGAGTCAACTTGAAATTTTGATTGCAAGCCTAGAAGTAAAAGAATAAGAATGTGCAATATATGTAGCTGAAGTGAACTCTTTGAGATTTGAATTGAAACAAACATCAAATAAGGTCAATTCCTTTATGAGGTTTGAAAAGAGTACCAATAATCTAGACAATATTCTTAGTCAAAAGGCTACTAATGATCAAGAGAAGGACACTAATGAGATAAAAAAGGTCAAAGATTGACTAAAGAATGAGTGTGCTAATAGAATAGAGGTCAATACCATTATAAAATCTAATAACATAAGGTATGATAATCCTTTTAATGGTTATTATTATTCATGTAACCAATTTGTTCATAAAGCAAGGCATTACAGAAGGCCCTTCAAGAATGAATTTGGATAGAACTATGAGGAGAATCATCAGCCAAGAGGTATGGGTCATGGTTTTTTTCCATCTAGAGGGATAATATGTTCCAATTGTCATAAGGTTAGTCATATTTGAAAATATTATAAGCATGACTTCTCAAGACAAGACAAGAAATTTGAGGCTTATAGAATACAACAAAGAGGACAAAACAATAAGTGGAAACCCAAGGTAGTTAAGGTTGATAACCAGTCTTCAAGTCCAAGTGGACTATTTTCCATGGTAGAGAAAAATCAAGGTGTAAAGGAGTGCCAAGAATTTTATCTATCAGCTCAGATTATTGATGGAGTCAAGACCAATAAATCAAGCTAGAATGTTACTCAAACAAAGATTGAGGGGGTCAAGCCAGAAGGACAAATCAAGCATAAGAATATCATGGAGCAATTTTAGTCCTACAAGGAAATGGAGATCAGGGAATCTCCTGAATATATGTTTTTCTAGTTCTCTAGAGTAGAAGTGACTCCATTAGGATTCATAAAGGTACTTAGTTAGTAAGAAAAAATCATGAAGGATGTTCCATCATAGGGGGAATTCTATGGTTTTAGGTAACCTTCAGATTCAAGGTTTAATCAAGAAGTCTACTACGTGTGTGATCACAAGAAACAAGTCATAAAAAGTTTGCATGATGACTTGATCAAACCATGTCACATTTTTGAAAATGTCTTAAAATTTCATGGAGACAAAGAGAGTCAATCATGTCTCATGAGTAAGTATGTGATCTTGGTCTATGCTAAATTTTTTGAAAAAAAAATTGATGAGGTTGTTTGAGAGAAAAGGTATGTTTCCCTAGGTCCAAGGACCAAATAGATAACAAGAAGATGAAACTTTGTCATTAATGTCAAAGGGGGAGAAATTTCATGTTTTAATATCAAGTATTAAAGAAGATCCTCCTTGAAGGAAAGAGAATGATCTCCTAGGGTTAAGAATGTTTGTCATCAATGACAAAAGGGGATATTATTGAGGTATGTTCTTAGTGTTGGTATTAAGGCATTAATTTTGTCATTGATGTCAAATTTAATTTGAATGTCCCTCATGTCAAAATTCAAAATTGATGTCATGCTTGGTAAAGTTATGTGTGATAAAGAAGATTGGTATCTCTATAGAGAAATTTTTTTAAGGCAACCTAGAATCATTTCTAAGGTTTAATGACATGTCAAGATCATGTTCAAGATACAAGGGAATAATCTTGATTGAGATCTAAGTACCGAAGAGCATACAAGGTAAACACATGGGTCAATAAGTCCTTACATTATATATGAGGTCTTGGTACAAGGTTGTGCTGTGATAAAGCTCATAACTCTATTGAGAGTAGCTTTGTATTCAAAGAATCATGTTTGAAGAATGATATCATTGAGAGCTAGCTTGTTTGTGTCCAAACTCTGAGTACTTGAGTAGCCTAGTCTAGATATGTAAAGAAGATGTATGCACGATGCATGGTAAATATTTGTGATTGTTAGGATCCACTCCTTAAGAGTACACTTGATTACCTTTATATAAGCAACTAAACACAGAATTAAACAAGAAGTAATAAGTAACTAGAATTAATAAATAGCAAAAAATAAATGATACGAGAAATAATACAATCTGTATTAACACTTCCAGAAGAAAATACAATGAAGAAATCTCACTCTTCCCACACCTCTTGAGTGTACAATAATTCTCCCTCAAGAGTTCTCTCTCTCTCAATTATAATCAACAATCAACTTAACACCGAGTTGTTGTTCCCTCCATCAGTCAGTGACAATCAACTCAACGGTTGTTTTGCCTACATACCAAGTCAAGTGACAATCAACTCAACCATTGTTGCCTCCTTGCTCCCAGTAGATCTTCTTGATCTTGCACCTTGCAGATCTTCCTAATCTTGCACCCTACATATCTAATTGATCTTACTTACCATGTAGATCTTCCTGATCTTGCACACCCTATAGATCAACTGATCTTACACTTGAGGATCTAATCCTTCTTAGTCCTTAATTACAATACAACCCCATGGGTCTCTTAAATAGATCTAAATACAAACAATAATTAGAAATGTAGACTCTAGACTAAAATTAGTCTTTACATGCAAACTAACTATTCATCTAAAATTAGAATAGATATAGAATGCACAGATGACCAACGTCAGTCTCTGTCTATCTGGAGATGACCGACGTCAATTCCTGTCTGACCAATGCTAGTCGATGCCTAACCGATGCCAGCTACTATGTAACTGAACATTGCTGATGTTGGTTGGCCTGATCGAGTTTGATTACTATGACACTCATAAACCTCCACATTTGCATAATAGTGAAGCTTTTAGCTCCATAACTTAACAATCTCCTACTTGGAGATAAATAGCTACATATGTACCTATACCTATATGGCAACATCCTCTAATTTGTTTCTGGCTTGTATCCCTCTTCAAGTTGAATCTTGAAGACCAATAGAAGTTGAATGAAAATTCAACTTCTCCTTTATTCCCAACTTTGTTAACATACCTACAGGGTTCTTATCCTTTCTAGCCACCATGACTGCAACAACCTTCTACAACTCTAAAATCTAGCTAACCGCCATTCCACCAATAGTGAACACATATCTTGTGGTGCTTCTCCTGTCATCCAAGTAACCTGCCATATCTGAATCTACAAACCCATGTAGAAAAGTGCTTGACCCTGCATAGCATAAATACCTACTGCTGGTCCCTCTCAGATATTTGAGAATCCACTAAACTACTTTCCAGTGCTCCTTTCCTGGATTGGCCATAAACTTGTTGACAACTCTCACTACTTGGGCAATATCAGGTCTAGTACATACCATGTACTCAACCTCATCATGTGATTTAGGACACTGTTCATAGCTCAGCTTGAACTTTCCAACCATAGGTGTGCTAACTGGTTTTGCATCCTACAAATTGAACCTCTCCACTACCTTGTTCACATAATCCTCTTGAGACAAAATCAACCTGTGATTTTCCCTATCTCTAGAAATACTCATGCCAAGGATTTTATTTGATCCTCTTAAATCCTTCCTGGCACATGTTTGAGCTACTTTTACCTTTAGCTCAGCAATTCCATATATGTGTGACCCTGCAACAAGCATATACACTACATACAATAACAGGATAATGTAGCAACCATTATCCAACCTGGTAAAATAAACACAATGGTCACATTGACATTGACTAAATCCATGCTTTGTCATAAATCTGTCAAACCTCAAATACCACTGTCTTGGAGCTTGCTCAAGACCATATAACCTGGCCTTCTGTCTTACCTGTCCATTCTCTCCTTTTTTTAACTTGTGAATCCATTCATCTTTTAGTGCTTTCCTTCCAGCTGGCAACTCAACCAAATCTCCCATTTGGTTCTTTTCCAAGGAATCAATTTCCTCATTCATGCCATGCTCCCACTATTTCCTAGATTCTACCTGCATTGCCTCTTGAAAAATTCTTGGTTTTCCACCATCAGTGAGCAACAAGTAGTATAAAGAAGGGGAATAATGAAATTGAGGCTTACTTACCCTTTCGAACCTCCTCATGGGAATTTGAGACTCATTGACAGCTTGTTGTCCACCCAAATTTCATTCTAACAGTGACCGATCCCGGTCATCTCTCTGTCTGCACCATACCGATGTCAGTTTTACCTGACCGACATCAGTCTCTATCTGACTGATGTCAGTTCCTTCCTGACTGACCTGGCTGACATCTGTTCTTACCTGACCAATGTCAGTTTCCACCTATGCGACCTGACTGATGTCGGTTCTCACCTAACTGACGTTAGTTCCCACCTGCCTAAAATTGCCAAATTTGGTCTCCACCAGACTGACGTTAGTTCTTGCCTGTTCGACATCAGTTCTCACCTGACCGACGTGAATAACTATGTTTTCTTGTGAGTGATGATTTTTACCTATGAGCTCATTTTGGATCATAACCTTGTCCAAATCAACCTTGCCCTGCTCAAAATTATTTAGCCTCTTGATTTGATCTTTGTCCATCATCTTCTCCTTGAAAATCAAGGCTTTTCAATTCTTAAATTTGTCAAGAACATCAGATTTCCACTTTATGCAATAAACCCATACCTTTCTTGTAGCATCATCCATGGAAGAAACATAGCACTATGATCCTCCAATAGAAGCTCCATGAGTTGGTCTCCACATGCCTGTGTGAACAAGATCCAACCTGTGCTTCTTCTTTGTTGACCCAATTTTTAGAAACCTCACTTTCTCTTGTTTCCCAAACATACAATGCTCACAAAAATCTCGGTCTATCAAATCTGAAATCATACCTTTTGACTTAAGAACATCCATTCCCTTCTCACTCATGTGACCAAGCCTACAAAGCCACATCTTTGCATCTACATCTAAAATAGATAAAATAGAAGGAGAATCAATAATACAAGTAGATAGATAAAGTGTACCTAGTCTCTTACCTCTTGCTAATACAAGTGCACCCTTGAAAACTTTACAAGATTTAGCTGTGAGAGTTACTGTGTAACCCTCATCACCCAACTTTCCTATATAAATTAGATTCCTCTTCAAGATGGGTACATGCATGACATCTTTCAACACCCATGTGTTTCCATTCTGTAATTTTAGCTGCACTTTTCCTTTGCCAACAATTTGACAAGGCTCACCATCCCCTAAATAAACTTTTCTAAAATCTCCATGGACATAATCATGAAAAAATTCTCTATTTGGGGTTACATGGAAAGAAGCACCAGAATCTAAAACCCATGATTCTACCTGACTATCCAAAGAAAATGTAAGAGCATCCTGTGTAACAATACCTACATCTTTTGCTTCTTCATTACCTTCATGTTGATCTTATTTCAACCAATAATCTTTCTTTGCATGTCCTTTCTTTCCACAATTCCAGTAGATGATACTTCCATTTCTGGATTTGGATCTACTGCCTATCTTTGACCTTGATTTCCCTTGCTTGCTCTTCTCTCTTTGCCATCCCCTGCTTTCAACACTTAAAGCATTACCTGATGTCTCCCCTATGATTTTCTTATGATTTTCTTCATTCAAGATTACACTAACAACATCATCAACTTTCAAGATATTTGAAGGAGACGCAGTATTACTTACTGCCATTACTAATCTATCCCAACTTTTAGGTAAAGAGCATAAGATTAAGAGAGCTTTAATTTCATCATCAAAAACTATTTTAACTGAATTTAACTAGTTTACCAAACCATGGAAATCACTAAGATGACTATATACTGATCCACCTTCCTGTATTTTCAAATTAAATAATTGCTTCATAAGAAATACCTTATTCGAAGCTGAGGGTTTTTCATATAAATTTTCCAAAGATTCTATTAACTCTACCGTTGTCTTTGCATGTGATAAGTTGGAAATCACAGATGATGCCAGGCTCAACCTTACAGTTCCCAGAGCCTTTCTATCAAGAACATTCCATTCTTCATCCTGCATTATGTGGGCTTACTTGAAACTCCACCCAACAGTAAGTACAGATCTTTTTGATATAGATAATCCTCTATCTGCATCCTCCATAATTGATAATTCTTGCCATTAAATTTCTCCATTCTTAGCTTACTTTCTTTTTCCATTGATTTACTCCAACCCAAACAGAAACCCCTGTGAGTGACCTGTAATCAACAAACACTAACCTGCTCTGACCACTTGTTAGTGTACCTAACCAAGCTCTGATACCAATTGTTAGGATCCACTCCTTAAGAGTACACTTTATTACCTTTTTATAAGCAACTAAACATAGAATTAAACCAAAATTAATAAGTAACTAGAATTCAAAAATAACAAAGAATAGATGATATGAGAAACAATATAATCTATATTAACACTCTTCCATAAGGAAATACAATGAAGAAATCTCACTCTTCCCACACCTCTTGGGTGTACATTAATTCTCCCTCAAGAGTTCTCTCTCTCTCAATTATAATCAGCAATCAACTCAATATCGAGTTGTTGTTCCCTCCATCAGTCAGTGACAATCAACTCAATGGTTGTTTTGCCTACATACCAAGTCAAGTGACAATCAACTCAACCGTTGTTGCCTCCTTGCTCCCAGTAGATCTTCTTGATCTTGCACCCTACAGATCTTCCTAATATTGCACCCTACAGATCTAATTGATCTTACTTACCATGTAGATCTTCTTGATCTTACACTTGAGGATCTAATCCTTCTTAGTTCGTAATTGCAATACAGCCCCATGGGTCTCTTAAATAGATCCCAATACAAACAATAATTAGAAACACAAACTCAAGACTAAAATTAGTCTTTACATGTAAACTAACTATTCATTTAAAATTAGAACAATTATGGAATGCACAGATGACCGACGTCAATCTCTATCTGTCTGGAGATGACCGATGTCGGTTCCTGTCTAACCGATGCCGGCTGATGCCTAACCGATGTCGGTTGTTGTGTAACTGAACATTGCCGACGTTGGTTATTGTGACACTTAGCAACCTCCACATTTACATAATAGTGAAGCTTTTAGCTCCACAACTTAACAGTGATTTGGGTTAGTATAGGCATGAGAAAGTGTCCTAAGCTATGATAATAATGATCAAGAGACAAATAAGCTTACTGATGAGTTTTAAGGTCCAGTGTTGAGGCTTAATATTTACTTAAAAGACCTAGTGAATTGGGATAGGTATGGTAACATGATGAGTTGAGTGATTTGAGAACTATGTGAGAAAGGATGGTAGTGTATGAGTAGGATATGATATCACATGATATGTGGTTAGAGTTTTAAAGATAGTTTAAGTGGTTTCAAGGCATGATCATAGCCTAAGTATGACTAACAGTGTAAGGCCTAGTCTACAAAGTGACCTATAGTGGCCTAATGAGGGGTCAAGATCATTTAAAAATGTGTAAGAGATATTTAAATGATTTACATATGTGTCATAGGTCATTTTAAGTGTTTATAAAAAAATTTAAGTCAATACCTGAAGGAGAAAGCATGAAAACCTGTGATAAGGTTCCCTATGTGCACAGAATGGGGTATTGTAAACTTGAGAAGAGATTTATTATACTCGTTGGAACATGAAACCTTTGCATGAGATATTTATAACTTCATGGAAGTTTTTGAAGTTCCATATCTTGTTTTTCATGGCATTGGTTTTGAATATGAGGGGCAATCCTTTATGAATGATTTCTAAGAAGTGAAACCAGTTAAAACCATCTCAAAACCCTTATAATGACCTGATAGGAAATATATTGTCATTTATGGATCAGAATGGTCCTATTGACCTAATTTTATGTTTGGAAAATGTAAATGACTCTTAATTTTTTCTCCAAGTGGTTTTTTTTGTCATGAAAGTGAGTAGAAGCTATAGGAAATTCCTTATTTCTAAAGAATTTGATTCTATAGGTATAATTAACCAGGTTAAAGAATTAAAATGGATGGATGATGATGTGTAAGACTTATATTTTATGAACCTAAAATTTTATTATTAGGTTATAGACCAAAAATGTGCTAAATTGGTCATGGATGTTAGCCTATTGCTAAACAAGCCTAATGAGCAAATCAATGAGAAGACTAGGCAAGAATGAGAATGAGATTAGGGATTGGCTGTAGAATACTAGGGATGGATCCTAATGCATGGGTTAATTATTAAATACCTGTTAATCCTATCCCCTTAGTGAATTTTTTTTTATGATTCCTATACTCAAGTAAAAATTTATCATCAAACTTGTCTGTCTAACACAGTGAAATCTGTGAAGAGTGAAGTTGTAGAATTGGTATGAAAGACCAATATTTCTATATGAACATGAAATATATATTTTTAGAGATGATATAAGAATTATAAAATTTAATAAAAACCAATTTTAATATCACATAAGTTTTCCCATAGGTGTTTTATGACTTGATTTTCTTGACTATGTTTTTGATATTATAAGCAACTCTCTGTGTGTATATGAAAATGATGTTTCTGAGTCATTTTTCACTAAGGTGAAGGATACCATGATATTAAATAGGATATAAATATATATTGATATCATTTTAATTAAATTTTTTCCATTGAAAGTCCATTTTCAAGTTTGGAGAGTCAAATGATTTTGATTGTTTGTTGACAGTGTTTGGTGATTTTGAGTAAGCCTTTTGTATGAGTGGTCCTGAGGTATTTTGGCCTATGTGGTAAAGAAAAAAGAATTATGGGAAGTATTTTAAGTCATAAATATCCTATGTATATGATTTTATGTATGGTTTATGTGGAAAATTTGTGTATATATTTCAAATTTACAACATAAACTTTTTGGCAATGAGAAGGCCTAATGGTGAATAGACCTAATTGGATAGTTTAAGGAGTGAAAAGAAGAAAAATATGTTGATATTGTTGTCCCCAAAAAATATCACTCATTTTTGGGACAAAACTTGAACTATTTTGGTCCTACAGACCAAAATCCTCTCTTCCCCTTTCAAAAATTGCTCTGAGCATTCAGGTTCTTCATTTTTCAAGCTTTCCAAAAACTACAGACTCTGCAAGCTTGAATCTATTAACTCTACAGGCTTGAATCTATGAACTCTATAGGCTCAAATCTACAGACTCTATAGGCTTGAATCTATGAACTCTACAAGTAGGCTCAAATCTATAGACTCTCAAGGTTGGTTTCTACGGACTCTGCAAGAAAGAAACGGGTTCAACACTTAGCCAAATAATGAAGAATGAATCGATTGGACCATTGAACCATTGAACCAAAGTTGGTTCAATTGGTAGGTTCAAAGGTTCAACCAAAGCTTAGAAAGATAAAGGAAGCAGTGTTTGAGCGAGACACAGAATAAACCAATGAACCGATTGAACTTTGAACCAAAAGAGTTCAAAGTTCAATGGTTCAACATGGTTTGAAAGTTCAAAGGTGGCCTCAAGCAAAGAGAGAAGAAACATGGATGATTCCAAATGCAAGTTCAAATGAAAGTGATGGTTCAACCAAGGAGCAAGAAAGTGATTGAACCAATAAAGTGATTGAAGCAAGAAAGTGATTGAACCAAGGAGCCGAGAAGGCCACCCAAACTATTGAAACAATCAACCAATGACATCCCCATAGACATAAAATTTAAGGTAAGGGAATATCCATTAAAATTCAAATAAATCATGAAACTTGAAGGAAGAACCAAGTGATTGGCTGAAAAGATAGCCCGATAGCTCAAATCACAGCAAGAAGAGACAAAGTTGGAAAAGACAAAAGAAGAAAGGGGGAAAATCCCAAAATGTCTATGCAAAAGTAATTTCAGTAGCTGGAATAGTCCACTAAGTAGGTATTTTGGCTTGCAATTTAAGGATGCAACCTATTTTTTCCTTCCATGAAGTAAAGACAAATGGATAGCTATGCAGATGTCAGAGGAGACAAACCAGATGATCCAAACTTGAGAGAAGACATATGGGATGAAATGACATGCCATAGTTAAGACAACTACCCTATTTTCAATGCAGTCCTTTGACAAACCTAGAAATGCATTCAAGGCATTGAATGCACAGCATGGGCAATTCTATGTAAAACAAGCACCCAAGTCTTTCTTGGAGTGCTATATATTGTAATCTCTCATTTGTTACAAGAGAGACTTTTCATTTTACAAGAGCGAAACTCTACCCATTTTGAAAGAGAAAGACTGAGACTTTGAGCTCAGGTTGTAATTTCATTTCCATTATTATCTGAATGAGAAAGTAGGTTTTTCATAGACTTTGTGTTGTTTTTACTTGTGTCATCTGAAGGTGTCCTTATTCATTTAATTTGGTACCTAGAATTAGTGAGGGTAATAGGGAAGTGTCTTGAAACCAACTGTGGGAAGACTGTGTGCTTTCACAATTGATTACAATCTATGTTTTCCTTTTCTTTTTGTGTTGAGGATTCTGGGGTGACTTTGTGCCCCCATTATCCTTTGTGATATACTCTTTGAGAAGTTGAGGTGGAGACTTTGAGCTCTATTTCATCCTGCTATTACTATGCCCTTTTGATCACTGGTTATTTCACTATCTAAAAGAAACTCCTGTTGTTTCCTGTAAGGACACTTCTAAAAAAAGAGAAGTGCCTTCAATGTTTATAGCCAAGATTTTCTCCTCTGTCTGTGAGCATCATATCTGAACGAAGAGAGATGGATGGTTTATCCCACCCCTGTGTCTTACTTTATGCTTATTTATATTATATATACCTCCTACGTATCTATAGAGAACCTCCCCTTGATGAGAGGAGAGATTTGTCCCCTGTTGATGTAGTAAACTTGCACAACTGGCTGACCAATCTTCCTATTGTGGTTGATCAGACCTATTTTGTTGATCAGTATGTTGATTGAAAAACTATTCACCCAACAGTTTTTGGTGACTCCACTGGGGATGAACATGCAGTCTGAAGCCTCAAGTTTTAAATTGAAGTAGTTCCTTCCCTTATCTATTATATAGACTCTGGTGACTCCATTCCATGTCTTACCCATTATCATTATAGCCTTACCATCTTCCTCCATCTTCGTTATATTATCTAGTCTACAAAACCAGGGCTACTGAGAAAGAGTGTGCAGTTTGAAGCCTTAAGCCTCAAGCTAAAGCACGGCCAGTCCTTTTCCATTTTTGTTCTGCAATCTGGCCACTCCATCCAAATTTTTTATCCCTATTTTTCATAATTAAATCATGGCAGTTCGAGGCCCCTGGGGTAACTCTTTTGGTCCACTTAACTTGACTCCACCTCTGCATGAACTCCCACGTAGATTAATAAATAATTTCCCCAAATTATTTGGTGATGGGATAGTTCACCTAGATGAACACATTGTAGCCTTTAGCATAGCCTGTGGTGTTATTGGGGTGTAATTTGAAGACGTGGCAGTCAGGTTTTTTGTGGAGACACTACAAGGTGCTACTACAAACTAGTTCTACCATCTACAAGCTAGATCAGTGACCGACTGGGATACACTCAAAGCCAAGTTTAAAGCCAAGTTCAAGCCTGCAGAGGATGTGCATGATTTGCTAGCCTAGCTCACTCAGATGAAGAAGGAACCTCATGAGCCTATGAGATATTTTATTTCCAAGTTTAACAAGTTGAGGCATAGGATTCCCATGGTCACCCAACTGATACCTCAAAATCTCAAATGCTTCTTCATCAACTCACAGCTACCTGAAGTGAGTTTTCTATTGAGATGGGCTAGACACATAGACCTTGAGGTTGCTCAAGACTTGGCTACTAAGCTAGAAGATGACCTTATCTTGGTAGGAAAGATAATGAGAGATCTTAATAGAGGTAAACCCTCTCCATCTTCTAAATACTCACCCATAGCCACCACTAACCCAATGGTGCAAAAGTTGGCAAATGAATTGCTAGCCTTGAAAAGGCAAATAGAACAAGTGATGTCATCTACTCTTGCATACAGAGATATGCCTAGGAGGACATTTCAGAATCAGGCATACCAAGGCAATGCCACCAGGAATCAAGGGCAGCCAAATCATCTTCCTCCCCCCACAGAGGAACCTTGCCCTTGAAGCACCTCCAACCAACTTAGTAGTTAGATATCTGGAAATAGAACATGTTTGATATTTCCAACATGAGTTTGAGCAATAAAATGGTGCTAATCTCTTTAGGGAGGATCTAGAAGAATCCACTAGCGACACCCACATTGGTTTCCTAAATTTCTAAGATAAACCCAGAAGTGAAGGTGAAGCAGTCGAAGAATCATACGTAGTATTCACCTGATCCAAGAATCAATCAGCCCAACAAGCTAATAAAGAAAGAATAGGGGAATGAACTCAGCCTACAATTCTAATTACTAAGTGGGGAACCACTCTACCTTTCTAGTCAAAGGATCCAGTGATTGCCAAGAAGGTTAGTACATCAAACATCTCTGCACCTTCTACTTCAACTTCACAGATCAATCCTCCCCCTCCCAAAAACCAAAAGGATGAACTCCCATCCTCTCTTCCAATTCCATCTCAGTCATTTGACATGATTGATCATGTCAAGAAATCCAAAATTCAAAATACTGAGTTTGAATCCCTACAAGCCAATTCTGAGTAGTTAAACATTGGTGAAGAGCTAGGTGTGGACCTGTCTGAGGCAAGGATTGTGGTCACCCAAATGTCAGCCCCTACTACTCAAATTCTATTTGAGCCTTGAGGCAGGGGTAATTACTTCTTGACCACAGAGGATGCTCATGTCTTAGCTGATGAAAATCCTATAGCTGGCAATCTAGGATTTCATCCAAATAAGGCATCAAAAAAATTGGTAGGGCATAGTAAAAATCAAGAAGGATCTTCCATCTTCCATGAAGAGATGTTTGATAGAAGATCATCTTCTGATGATACTTGGATCCTGGAATCTGATGGCATCAATTCTTCCATAGTTGGATGTTGATCTCTGTTGCTCGGATTGAAAACTGCTCAGGGTGAAGAGATCAAACTCCTTCACACCAAAGGAGATGATGAGCTGATGGTTTTTCAGGGATCTAATGTTGATAATCAAAATATGTGCTGGACTAAACTAGTAGAATAACAAGCTATGGTGGTGGACCATACTGCTATACTCCAAAATCAGCAAAAGGATCCCTTCGCTAAGAGAGCAAGGAGTTATGGTTTTCAAATTGAAGACCACGTCCTACCATGGGGAAAGAAGAAGAAAGAGCCAAGAGGAAGACACATAAAATTGGTTTCTTGGTGGAGATCTCCATTCGCCCATCACCATTTTTGGGGACAGAATGGTTTCTTGCTAGTTTATCAGGATGGCATCCCCTTTTCTTCACCTCACAAGGAGCAGCGTCTAAAGTACTTCAATTCTTCAAGTATCAAATAAGTTCACCTGTACATATGTATATCTATATAGTCTTTAGTTCTATTTTATTCTTTTCATTTTTGTTTTTGGAGCCTTTCTTTTTGGGTAGCATGACTCTGTAGCCCAATGGCATACTTCAAGGCAATGGAGATTCTGGTTTCTACTCCCCTCAGCTATTCCAAATTCTCATCTGAAGGAAGTCCCCCAACTGGAGCTAGCTGTTGTCCTCCAAAAATATCACTCATTTTTTGGACAACATTTGAACTATTTTGGTCCTACATACCAAAATCCTCTCTTCCCCTTTCAAAAATTGTTCTGAGCATTCAGGTTCTTCATTTTTCAATCTTTCCAAAAATCTATGGACTCTGCAAGCTTGAATCTACAAACTCTGCATGCTTGAATCTACGAACTCTGTAGGCTCAAATATACAAACTTTGTAGGCTTGAATCTACAAACTCTACAGGCTTGAATCTATGAACTCTGTAGGCAGGCTCAAATCTACGAACTCTCAAGGTTGGTTTCTATAGACTCTGCAAGAAAGAAATAGGTTCAACACTTAGCCAAATAATGAAGAATGAATCGATTGGACCATTGAACCATTGAACTAAATTTGGTTCAATCGGTTGGTTCAATCGGTAGGTTCAAAGGTTCAACCAAAGCTTAGAAAGATAAAGGAAGTAGTGTTTGAACGAGACACAGAATAAACCAATGAACCAATTAAACTTTGAACCAAAAGAGTTCAAAGTTCAATGGTTTAACATGGTTCAAAAGTTCAAAGGCGGCCTCAAGCAAAGAGAGAAGCAACATGGATGATTCCAAAGGCAAGCTCAAATGAAAGCAATTGAACCAATAAAGCAATTAAAGCAAGAAAATGATTAAACTAAGGAGCTGAGAAGGTCACCCAAACCATTGAAATAGTCAACCAATGACGTCCCTGTAGACATCAAATTTAAGGTAAGGGAATATCTGTTGAAATTCAAATAAAGCGTGAAACTTGAAGGAAGAACCAAGTGACTGGCTGAAAAAGATAGCCTAATAGCTCAAATTGTAGTAGGAAGAGACAAAGCTGGAAAAGACAAAAGCAAAAAGATGGAAAAGCCCAAAATGTTTGTGCATAAGTAATTTTAGTAGGTGGAATAGTCCACTAAGCAGGTATTTTGGCTTGCAATTTAAGGACAAGGCCTATTTTTTCCTTCCATGAAGTAAAGACAAATGGACAGCTGTGCAGATGTCAGAGGGGACAGACCAGATGATCCATACTCAAGAGAAGACATATGGGATGAAATGACATGCCATAGTTAAGACAAATACCCTATTTTTAATGCAGTCCTTTGACAAACCTAGAAATGCATTCAAGGCATTGAATGCACAACATGGGCCGTTCTATGGAAAAAAAGTGCCCAAGTCTTTCTTAGAGTGTTATATATTGTAATCTCTCATTTTTTACAAGAGAGACTTTTCATTTTACAAGAGTGAAACTCTACCCATTTTGAAAGAGAAAGACTGAGACTTTGAGCTTAGGTTGTTATTTCATTTCCATTGTTATCTGAATGAAAAAGCAAGTTTTTCACAGACTTTGTGATGTTCTGACTTGTGTCATCTGAAGGTGTCCTTATTCATTTAATTTGGTACACAAAATTAGTGAAGGTAATAGGGAAGTGTCCTAAAACCAACTGTGGGAAGACTTTGTGCTTTCACAATTGATTTCAATCTGTGTTTTCCTTTTCTTTTTGTGTTGAGGATTTTGGGGTGACTTTGTGCCCCCATTATCCTTTGTGATATACTCTTTGAGCAGTTGAGGTGGAGACTTTGCACTTTGTTTCATCCTGCTCTTACTATGCCCTTTTGATCACTAGTTATTTCACTATCTAAAAGAAACTCTTGTTATTTCCTGTAAGGACACTTTTGAAAGAAGAGAAGTGCCTTCAGCATTTATAGCTAGGATTTTCTCCTTTATCTGTGAGCATCATCTCTAAAAGAAGAGAGATGGATGGTTTATCCCACCCCTGTGTCTTACTTTCTACTTATTTATATTATATATAGCTCTTACGTATCTATAGGGAACCTCCCCTTGATGAAAGGAGAGATTTTTCCCCTGTTGATGTAGTAAACTTGCACAACTGGCTGACCAATCTTCCTGCTGTGGTTGATCAGACCTATTTTGTTGATCAGTACACTGATTGACAAAATATTCACCCAACAGATATAATAATGAGAGATTATTAGGGGTATATTAAATTTATATATGAAGTTTTTCATCCATTTTTTAAGTCTCAAATTTTTCAAAGGAGGTCTAAGTGAAACATGTGCTTAGGGAAGGCCTAAATGCATTAGGTTTGTATTGGGCCTAATGATGGTTTTATCCCTTAAGGGTAATGACTGACCTATTAAAAGTTTGTTTAAATTTTTAAACATGTATATTTATATATTTAAATCATAATATAAGTATGGTGAGGTCCTTTTATAACCAAGATGGGTGTGAGAAAGAACCAAGTATAAAGTCAAAGCCTAATTAGCCTATTTTGACTAGCTAGAATATTAAGCTATTGAGTGAATGATATAGTGTTTTGGAGAATAGGTTAAGGGATATAAGATAAAAAAATAGATGAATATTCAATTAGTATATAAATATGTTTTTATAGGTGTTGATCAAGGTCATTTGACCTAATTCTGCCAAGGAGAGGGTTAATTGGGTGAGAAGGCCTAATATGTTGTTTAAGAGAGAAAGAAGTGTGAGAAAAACAAATAGAGGAGGTAATATTCAGTTGAGTAAGAAAAATATTTCCAAGGGTGATCATATGTTCAAGTTATTTGAGTTGGTTCTTGATTTCCTAGGGGGTTGGAGCCTCGTAGTTTGAAGCTTGTTAGAAGCACTAGTTGAGTTGGTGCTTGACTAGTGAGGGGTTGGTGCTCCTTGTGGGATTTGTGCCTCACTAAAAGTTTTATTAATTAATTATAAGAAAATATTCTAAGTTTTTTATCAGTGGGTTTTATTCCCTGAGAGGGTTTCTCACATTTTTTTTCATGTCCTTATGGTGTTTACTTTCATATATGCTTGTGTATGTATTAATTGGTGTATGTAAGTAAATAAATGGTTCATGAATATTAAGTGAAATTGAAGGAATATTTTAATAAAACTGATTCACCCCCCCCCCCCTCTTTAAGTATCTATACTTAAAATAGGAAAATTTTGAAAAAGTGGTAAAATGTGTTTGTATCTTCTTGAAGGACAATGAGTAGTGGGTTGGGTTATCTTAGTAGGTGGTTAGGATAAACTAGAAAAGGTACAAGTTTTAAACTTAGGATTAGTTATAGGTTAAATGGAATACATTTTTTGGGAAGGAAAAGGATCCTAGGGGTAGTCAAATAGGATTGGTGGTGTAGGCAAGTGATGAATGTAGGTGAGTGCTTAGGTGTAGAGACTTGGGTAGTATAGGTAAAATGTGTGTTGGTTTGTTAAGGTGTAGGTTAAACTTAGTCATTTATCTAACCTTGAATGTGAGAGAACTATTGATGATTCAGGATTATGTTCCATCATTTATAGAGGAGCTATATAAAGATATGACTAGGGTTGAATGGGCCCATATGATAGCGATAAGTTTGGGTGGCATGCAACACTATTGATGCATGACCCAAGACATGGTTGTGTTGGTATCCCTCATCAAGAGATGAGACCCAGATACCAACACATTCATGTTTATAAAATGATATCTTATCATTCTTTTGGAGGACATTCATAGTATTTTTAAGGCTACCCATACAAGGTCAAGTAGTGGAGCCAATTTGTAGTGAGTAGAAGGATGCACAGATGGATTTATTATATGAAGAGCACGTAGTAGAGGCTTGATGGCATGGTGGGGGATCATAATTAGAAGATATTTATCATATGGATATTAAATTTAGATGACTAATGATTATGCCTACTATTTATTCCTTGATTCTAGTGGTGGGAGGTACCCCTAGGCTCTGATAGGAATTTTAGTGGATATCCTCAAGGATCAGATAGTATTTACATGGGAACTAGCACTATAGGTTCAAGTTTATTAAGATATGTGGGGATATAGAGTACATAGATGATATGGGATTAGAATATACTTCCTACTCCAATATTGGGTGTATGAGCATAGTAATATATTATGGCCTATTTAATTATCATGGATGACATGGTATCATGCTTGATTCAGAGTTGGGTTTATGAGATGGAGATTGGATATGGAGATGTCACAAGTAGGTGGGTAGATTAAATATTTGGAATGGCTTAGGAAGTGAGTTGATGCATTGGTTGATGGTGAGTTATTTATAGACCATACACAAGTTTCCCATAATGGAGGGGGTTGAGTGCACATATATTTTCTTTGCATAGTATCAGATAGATTTAAGGGTGGAGGGAACATGAGATAGATCTGATCCCTTTTGGCCATGTGAGGTGATATTATGGCTTGGTTTAGGGTTTCCCATGACTATTCCCAATATATATACATGAGGATTCAGAGGCATCATTTCCTCTACCATAGCTGACAAAGGTGGAGCCATTATATAAGGAACTACTAGCTCCTTTAGCAGTTGACTATGTTGGGGTGGCTCCTGATTGTATTTATTGGTGGTAGGGATAGTACCTTGTAGTGATTAGGGGAGATGGAGGATAGGGTCTAGATGCTAGAGGGGATGATGGAAATCAGTAGGCTGAGGATGTAGAGATGGAGGAGGAGGAGGTATCGATGGAGGAAGATGCACCTAATGTACAAATAGTTATCACAAAGAGGGATATTATGAGAGTAGTAATAGATATCACACAAGCATCTCTAGCTTACATTACATAGGATAGAGACATGGTGTAGGGATAACTAGTAGTGAGGACCTAGGAGAGAGATAGTCTCTAGGCACAATTAGCCATCATGACCCATGAGAGAGACTCTGCACAGGGAAAACTAGATACTATCACTTAGGAAAGGGATGGGTTAGAAACACAATTGAACTTGGTATCATCTAAGTGGGATGATTTAAGATAGTCAAGAGGATGAACATAGATTAAAGTAGTGATGGGACCACTTTAGACTATCCTAGTGACAAGATATGTTATGATTGTAAAAGAGATAAGATATTATGAGAGAAATGATATTACTAGGTTTACAGATGTGCCATAGTATAAAAATTAACTAGCAGAGAAAGTTATATCTAGTGGTGGCACAACATTTGTAGGGGTACAAACAAGGCAAAAATATGGACAAGATTTAGGGGATAATAGTGCCCCTTCACCATAGATTATTATCTTTTGTTCTACTATGATTTTGATTTTGGTCTACGAGCCAATGAAGTGAGATGTATATATCATTTTGAGAGACATATGACTCTCTCTCTCTCTCTCTCTCTCTCTCTCTCTCTCTCTCTCTCTCTCTCTCTCTCTCTCTCTCTCTCTCTCTCTCTCTCTCTCTCTCTCTCTCTCTCTCTCTCTCTCTCTCTCTCTCTCTCTCTCTCTCTCACACACACACACACACACACACACAAACACACACACACACACACACACACACACACACACACACACACACACACACACACACACACACACACACACACACACATGTATGTATTTAGAATTTGGTTGGAGTTACGATGTTATTCATGATGATGTGTGATGTTATGGTTGAAGTATGTTTCTTTATATTATGCTTATGTGATGATTCATGATGTTTATGACATATTGATGGTTTAGCATTTTTCTTGTTAGTAGGTGTAAGCTTGACTTAATTTATTAGATGTGGATTTTGAGTTAATGAATTTATGCGATCCTTTAATTAGATGCATATGTGATTTGGATAACATAATGTGTTGATTAATACACCTAGTTTAGATAAATTATTAAATGTTGTTGGATTCATTCATGATAAAAAGTTTGTTATGAATTTTATGTGATATAATTAATTTGATTAAGGCATGATGATAAGCAAGATTGCTTATATTGATGAGATGTTAGAAAATTAATATGAGATGTTGATTTGATAATGTATGATGATATTATGTGATGAATAATTTAGTTGATGTAGGATTTGTTTATGATATGATGGATATGATTTAATTATGTTAATTATTATGACTATGATCAATAGAATGTTATCATGATAATAAAAACACCTAAATGAATTGTGTGGATGGTTAATAGAATGTGACAATCATATAATAAACACATAATGTTGTTAAATGTATTTAATGTGATGATGTCATGTATTCATTTAATGTGATGATTTAAAATGTTTAAAAAACACCTTTAACATATATATTAATTTGGGTAAAATGCTATATGTAAGAAGAAGAAATAAATGAGAGAAGAATGTTAAACAATCAAAAGACAAATGCCTTAACTAATGTATCAATGGGTAATTTTGATGAAGAAGAAGGAGATTTGTCATCTTTCATTGATGAAGAGAAAAATAGTAAGATGAATTGGCTTATGAGCATAATCCCTTCGTATGCTTCACATTAGCATTAGTTGGTTTGCTAACAAGTGTCTTGATCATGTAATGTCAAGTAAACTCAAAATCCCTTCATTTTTGTAAGGCTAAAAAGGTAGATGGGTTATAGTGGAACCTTATTATGGGGATAGCTTGACCCTTTTGTAGGTGACTAAAGATCCATTATAAATAATTCTATGTCTTATTTAGTGTATACTAATTGATGCAAGAAGTATAATATGGACTTTTACGAAAGTTGATTACATCTTTCATATATAATTTTTTTTTTGTTTTTTTTGAATTTTGACTATGGGTCCTTTCAATTCTGCTATTTTTGAGAGGTTGGGGAAGCTGATCAATGTAGGAAGCTTCCATGTGATTGCTTGTTTTGATAAATGTTTGACTTGGCCATCCTTCAAGGAGTGGTCTAAGATTTTGATTTGTTTAATTTGGATAGTTGTCCTTCAAGGGAGTAGTCTATTTTATTTTAAGAAATTCTAAGTTGTTTCAATAGCTATCCTTCAAAGAAGTAGTATAAAATGCTAGATATGACCCATAAGATATATTATTTTTTTGTTTTTGTAGACATAGAATTGCTTAAATAGGCCTAAGGTTTACCTTTATGAAGGAAAAATTATAGCACACTAAGGTTGAATGGTGGGTGAGAGGATGCTTTAAGAGACAACAACCATTGGGATCCATCTTTTAAGGGATGAAAAGTATCCATGAGAATCATGACATGGGTAGAGCTATGGAACCCATACATAGGATTGAGGCTAAAGCTATGATGGATAATCACATGATTATGTGATTTAATCAGTTATCCTTAAAGTAAGGGGATGAAGGTGATGACTTTGTAAAATAAGGGACAAGCTTAAGTTAGACATAAGGTGATGTAGAACTTGTTTTAATAAAAGAATGGATGAAAATGTGAAGCATTGAGGGGCTTAAGTTCTGATTTCCATTCAAGAGATGATAACTGGTAAGCTCTCAACCCATACTTATGCATTATGATAAATGGTACAATCCACTTGAAAGTAAAATTGCCCCATTTTCTTCTTTCCATGTTGGTTACATGTTGATTTTACTTTAAGATGATGTCTTCAGTATTGAATTATCGCTCTCTTCTGTGATTTTTATAATCACACTTGATTTGTTATTGGTAGACATGAAGATATTTAAGCATGGCTAAATGATGCTCATCAAGTAGCTCAAGTTGGGCTAAACATTCTTGAATATAATTACCCTTTGAGATGATATCCTTTAAGGATATATAAATGGAGGGAATTTGGACTTTGAGAGGTAAGACAACCTATGATCCAAAGATAAGTGAGAAAGGGGTGGCTCCCATAGGGGTTCTAATGCTAGTTTAATATGATCATAGGGTGAAGGGAATGTGAAAATACCAATCCCTACCTGATTCATTGACCATTTTAGCTAGCAATTTATTAAGTGTTTTGTTAGAGGCTTTAGCTTTTCCATTATCTTGTGGATGATATGGAGATGAGAAGCTTAACTTAATGACAAGGTGTCACAATTATTGCTTACTTTATTATTTTTAAATGATTTAGCATTTTCAATGATGATTTTTTGAGGAACATCAAAGCAGTAGATGATGTGATGGTTAATGAAGTTGATAATTTTATCAGCTTGGGTTGAGATGAGGGGAATAACCTTTACCCACTTGGTGAAATATTATATTGTGTTGATAATATAATGATGTATTTATGAAGAATGAGGGTTGATTTCACCAATGAGATCTAATCCCCACTATGATAAAGGCCATAAATCCTTAGAAACCTGAAGGCCATGACTAAGAACATGATGCAAGTTAGTATGTTGTCAACACTTAACATAGTTCTTGACATAATCATAATATTCTTGATTAAGGGTAGGACAATATTATCTAAGGTGAAGGATCCATTTAGCGATAGATAAACCACTAAAGTGTCCTCCATAAATCCCATCATGTATTTCTTTGATTGTGTGAGATATTTCATGATTATGTAGGCATCTAAAAAGAAGATTGTAAAATCCTCACTTGTAAAGAATTACCCATAGTATATTATAATGAGAATTAATCTGTATAAAATCTATTCTAACATTTTTAGAGAGATTGGAAGGGACAATGGATAAGGTAAGGTAGTCAAAGATTTACTTATACCAAATATCAGGTTGGGAGTCTTCCACATTGGCTATGGAAGGGAGTTCCTCTTTGGTGTAAGATGGTTCATTTAGGTAGTGGTTAGTGAAAAAAAGTTTGGAATAAAAAGGTGTAGATGGGATTTGGGAAGCAAGAAAAGCCATAGTATTGGTGAACTTGTTCATCAAACATGGAGTGGATTGAATAAATTAATGGTTAAATGACATCAATAATACATCTACTAGCTATTTGTATTTTTGTAGAACATCATTTTTACATTGGTAGGAGCCATTTATTTGTTTGACCACAAGTTGGGAGTCACTAAAAGTTTTGATTAATTTAAATCCCAAGGAAAAAGTTACCTGGATACCTAGCACTAAGGCCTCATACTCAACCATGTTGTTAGTGCAATCAAAGTCAAGTTTGAAGGATAAGGGAAAATGTTCACCATCAAGGGGAATAAGGATTATTCTGGCACCCCCACCACATTGACACTTTGATCCATCAAAGAACATGGTCATCTGATAAGCAATGTATTCTTGAGAGAGAGTTGTGATGGACTCATCAAGAAACTCAAGATTATAAGGTTGGTTGTCAGCTAAAGGTACCTCAACCAATTAATTAGAAATAATTTACCCTTTGAATAAATTTTGATGAAGGAAATAAAGATCAAACTCAACTAAAAGCATGATCCATCCATCCATATTATGATTTTGAAATGGATTGGAATGCATGTACTTGAGTGGGTCAGTGTCGGTGATGACAAAAATTTTGTTATTAAAGAGGTAGAAATGGAGTTTGGAAGCCACAAAGACTAAGGTGAGGCATAATTTCTTGGTATGGATATAACAAGTCTCATACTCTATAAGTTTTTGACTTATATATTATACTGTCTATTCCTTATGTTGATCATCACGATGTGCAAGAATGGCATCTAAATAATGGTCTATGGTAGAAATGTAGAGGTAGAAGGGTTGGTCCTCTTTTGAAGGGACAAGAATAGGTGGGGAAAGAAGGTATTATTTAATTGAATTAAAGTTTTGATAATATTTGTTCCACTTAAAGGAGATATACTTCTTAATAAGGTGATGAAAAGGTTGACATCTATTATATAATTGAGAGATGAAGTGATGAAAGGATTGAAGCTTCCCCTATAGACTACAAAGATTATTGAGGTTAGTTGGAGGAGGAATATCAAGGATTTCCTTGAATTTAGGAGGATTGACTTCTATTCAATGGAGATAAATAATAAATCCAAGAATTTTACCTAACAAGACCCCAAAGATGCACTTATTTGGGTTGAAGTGACTATGAAAGTGGATAAAGCATTTGAGGATAACCTTAAGGATTGCCAAATGATCTTTAAGATATTTGGACTTACCAAGGAGATAATCTACATAGTCTTCCATAATTTTATGGATGAGGTCATGAAAGATGTAGGTCATGACATGATGATAGCTTACACCAGCATTTTTTAGACCAAAAGGAATGACCTTATAGCAAAACTTTACCCATGGGATGATAAAAAAATTTTACGTTGATCTTCTAGGGTGATCAAGATCTAATTATAGCCTAAAAATCCATCCATAATAGATAGAATATCATGGCCAATAGTTAGATCAACAAGCTGGTCAATGCTAGGTAAAGAAAAGTCATATTTTGGACAAGCAAGGTTAAGATCACAAAATTTCATGCAAATACAAAGTACCCCTATTTCTTTAGTGATATGAATGACATTCAATACACATTGGGGATAATCAATGGGTTTGATGAAGTTGATGGATAAGAGACATAAAGATCTTCTTTAATAAGAAGGGTAATATAAGGGTGCATCCTTTGAAGCTTTTACCTAATAAGCTTGGCATTGAGTTTGGTGATGATGTTATGGATGACTATGGAAGGGTTGATTCTTGGCATATCACTATAATACCAAGAAAATGCTATGCTTCAATCACATAGAAAAAAAGATCATTCTTGATGTTCCAAGGAATCTAAGGATTGACCAATTTTTATTATGTGGGGATTATCCTGAGTGCCCACATTGATGTCAATAGTAGATTCATTAAACATGGGTGATGTGTTAGGAGGAATGGATTTATGAAGGGAAGAATCTCAACACTAAGATAGGTGAGAAGGGAATCATCATCCTGACACTAGATAGTATTAATAGTAGGAAAATCATCTTTTACCATATCAAGATGAGTCAAAGGAATGGTTCTAGTTTCCCCATCTATTTGATAGGTCAAGGGTCCTAAACTAATCATATTTATCAAAAAAAAATTAAGAGGGATGGAATCGAGATCATAAAATTTTGAGGAAGAAAGGGTCAATGAGGACAGGATTTCTTCCTCAATGTTTGCGATGGAAGGTGGGTTGGTTGGATCTTCTAGTGGGATGAATCCAAGACCATGTCATTCATGAGGTTTCTAATTTTTACATGGGAGAAACTCATGTGGTCCATATTAATAAAATCCTAAATTGAATCCTTTCCAAGAACACCAATGAAGGTATGTTTGGGAAAACTTTGGTTTATCCAAGAAAGATAAATTAGAAGTGAATGGTTTAATAGAAGATGATGCATTAGAAGGGGAAAGTGGTTGATCAAGTCCCCCATAGATGAAATTGGTTTGGCATTTGGGAGGACAAAAAATAATTATGGTCTCAATGTTGGAATCATAGCTAGGATGTTGGTTAAGATTTTTTTACTCTTGGGCAGTAGGAAGGGCATCTAGAGTTAATAGGTGATACTCCCCAAGTGAGAGATGTTGGAATGTGGATTCTAAGGGGTCTTTCATAGGGATTTGGGAGGAAGATATGGAAAATATTATATAAGCTTGTTTGATGGACGATGAAGGGGATGCATCCTTTAATGGGATTAGAACATCATTGGGGTGGTAATTCATATTACATGACTTAAAAGGACTAGGATCAGCTATAATGACATTGACTTGACCCTCGTGTTCAAACTTGAGGCACCTATGTAAAGTTGATGGCACACAAACCATGGTATGTATATAAGGCCATCCAATCAATAAGTTGTATTGAAACTCTCCTTCTACAATGTATAAGAGCTTAGGAAGAGTGTGAGGGCCCAAACATATATGAATGATAACCATCCCCAAGGTAGTTTACATTATGTCATTAAAATATTAGAGTACGACAATGGTTTTAGACATGATGTTCTCCAAGATCTTAATTTTATTGTACGCATAGGAGTAAATGATATTGATGCTAGATCCCCCATAAATCATAACCCTATTGATCCGGGTTTGGTTGATTTAGGTAGTAATAAATAGGGAAGGATCCAGATCATCTAGATGAATAAGTGGTATCTCTGAATCTTAGAAGGTGATGAGGGAAAAAATATGAAGGGATCCTAATAAGGTTGATAGTGGTCGAGGATCTTTAGTTTGAACCTTGATCGATTGAAAGGATTCCATCATAGATTAATGGTGTTGGGGTAAAGTTTGGATCAACTCATAAAAAATCATCTTTGCTAGGGTTTGGTGAAGATGTTTAAGAATTAATCTATATATTAGTCCAGATGGGTTAGATTAGGGTATACCCAAGATAGAAATCTTGGGCTTTGGTGAAGATGATTTGGGTGCTTCTATAGAGGAAGGGTACATCCATGGGATGGACACCTTGGCTTTCCATTTATCCTTTTGGGTTTATAATTGAGTGCCCACATGGATAACATTGATTTGGAAAGTATGTGGGCTAGTAGGTTTCTTTGGTTCCTCTATACTCTTAGATAAGATTTTGGGGATAGGTTTACGTGGGGTGGTAATTTTGGGTTTTTGGCTTGGAGGTGGGATAATTGGAATTTCCTTTATTAACAGATCATCTATATCACATAGTTTTTGGATTATTTCTTAGAGAGATTTTCAATTCTTCATGTCATGTCTAGGTGTCCTATGGTATGTGCAAATTAAACTATAATTAAACCAATATGGTTTTGTAATAATAGGATCAAATGGCTTGATGTGAGGTAAGACTATGTAGGAAGCTTGTAGAAATCTTTACAAGATGGTGGAATAATATTCTAAAAATGGTGGTAAGGACGTAAAAGTCTTGGTTTTGACTATTGGGGTGGATACCTTTTTAGGGGTAGGCTTATTGAATGGAACTTTGGTTGGAGCAATGCTTTTGGTAGATGGTTTTGAGGTTGAGGGTTTGGTAAGAATAGGTGGAGGTGTGGCTAGAAGTGGAGGTTGGACTTGTGGTTTATTTATTAGAGGGCTTGGTCTTTTCAACAAGGTATAAGGGTGAGGTCCTAAAATGGATTAGGGATATGGCCATTTAATGTAGGGTAAAGTTGAAATGGGAGGTAATATGGTTTTGAGTTTTTGAATCCTAGATGATTCAATTCTTCTTATTGGTTTGGTTTGTGGATTTTTAGGTGGGATTGGTGGTGTCAATTATAATTTAAATAGAGGATGGGTGATATTTTGAGTGGGAAGGATACCTAGGTTTTTGATAGGCTTTAATGGGGTAGTGGAGATTACTTTGGTTATTTTTGAAGGATTTGGGTTGGTTGGTCTGTTTTGGTATGTGGATGCTTTTGTTGACTTGGTTGAGGTAGTGGTGGTCTCATTTATAGAGGTTGAAGGTTGGGTGGATAATGGTGTGGTTGGTGACTCCTTCTTGGTTGGGTATAGAAGTCCAAGGCAATGCCAAAATGTAGCCTGATCAAGGTTTAGTTGAGACAAAAATTCTAGATTTTGGACCAACCTTGAAAATGGTTTATAGATAGGTTTGGCCTCCCCTGTGGTGGTTTATAAAGATAAACCAAGTGGTTGTGGAAGTGGGATGGTCATGTTTTCCTTTTCTTATATCAATGGTTCTAAGGATTTGGTGGGTGATTCTTCCATGGAAGGAATAGGTGAGATGATATCTTCCTCAGTTATGCTTTTTGAAGGAAGAATAGCTAGTTTTAATATGGAATAAAAGGGCATGGGAGTGACAATTTCCTCCTTCATTGTGCTTTTTGAAGGGTAGGAAATTCCACTATGGAAATAAGTGGAGAAGGGATGGTGGTTTCTTCCTTTGTTATGCTTTTCAAAGGATAGATGGGTATTCTCACTATGGAAGTGAGTGGAGAAGAAATGGTGTTTTATTCCTTTGTTATGATTTCAAAAGGAAGGGTAGGTAAATCCACTATGGAAGTGAGTGGAGAATAAGCGGTGGTTTGGGCCATGGGTTTATGGAAGTTAATTAAGAACAACATTATTCATATGAACATCATGTTTACGGGATGTTTCTACATTAGTATGCTCATTATTTGTGATAGGTGGGCGGTTTGGGAAAGGTTGTCGAAAGATGTCAACTGCTTGATTGGGGGGTGTATTTGGGTTATCCGTTACAATCTCACCCTTGCCAATCAAGTCTTGGACTATGTTTTTAAATGTTTTGCATCTATCAACATTATTTCTAATGACACGGTGGAAGTTACATATCTCATTTTCCTTATACCAACTTGGTATAGGATGGGAGTAATCAAATTGTTGATGTGGTTTGATTAGATTAAGTTATATTATGGATGCCTTCAATAATTTATCCAAAATAAAAGCGTAAGACTCCCCTAATAGAGTATATTGCTTTTGCACAAAATAGTTTTGGGATTTATAATTTTGGTTCAAAGAAGCAGATGGGTTAGATTGGTTGACTACCGAAGGAGGAGTCATTTTAAGTACAATAGCATTGGTTGTTCCTTTGTCTTTGGCATGATTTGAGGGCTTAGAGGAGGATTTTTATATTTGAAACTATCATTCTTATTCCTCAACTTGATCTTACCCTCATCAATTACTCAAATTTCCAACTTTATATTCATGGTAAAATCCTGATCAAAGGTTCAAAAGGTTTGAACATGTAGGGTGGATGAGATGTTCTTAGCACATGCTGGAGAGAAAATTTCAATTAACTTGGGTTGGGGTAAGGAGAAGGAAATTTGGTTGATCAACCCTCTCCAGTGATAAATGAAATCAACAATAGATTCATCCTCAAATTGATGAATGGAATATAAGTCAATTATAGATACTTTATTGGAAATATTGATAGAAAAATGGTCCAAGAAGGTTTGAGCTAGTTGAGCTAAAGAAAAGAGAAAATTCCTAGTGATGGCACTATACTAGTCTAACACGGGTCCTATTAAAGATATGGGGAAGGTTCAGAGGAGAAGAGCATCATCATAGGTAATTAGATAACATGCATGCCTAAATGCTCTTAGGTGATACTAGGGATCTTCTTTGCTTTAAAATTTGGCAAATTTGGGAAGTTCCCATTGTGTGGGGTAAAGACGGATTGGTATGGAAGGGTGGATGGGATCATTACAAATCTAATCATAAGACAAAAGATTATGGGCTCCAAAAATGGATGTCTCTAAAGTGTTCATATTTTCCATCAAAATTTTAAAGAGGTTAATTTGTGATGCACCCCCATAATTATAAGGGATGTGTTGTTGGGGTTGTAAGGGTGCAATATATTAGTAATTGGTATAAGGTTGGATAGAGGCCACATATTGGTAATTAGCCATGGAGGGTTGGGAAGATGGTAGAGGCATATATCCTTGTGGTTTTGGGATATATCTTGGGTTAGGTGTAGTAGGAATTTGTTGGGTCATGGGCATGGTTGGGTTGATTGGTTGAAGATGTGTAGTCACCTTGGTAATTATGGGTGGGAGAGTAGATGGTATGGAAACCACTAAGTTTTGGAAAGGGGTAGAGGATGTTGGGTTTTGAGTGGCAAGAGGCAAGAAGGCAATACTAGTGGAAGGAATCCCAATGGTAAGTGGTGCTTAGGTTTTCATGGGCTTAGTTGTCCCTACATTTGATGGCTTAGTAATGGGGTTGGTGGAAGTAGAGGGTGATTGAGCATTGGTTGGTGGAAGGGAAGCTTGGTTTTGGGTAATAGTGTTTAAGGGGTTGTTTGTGGAAGAGGAAGCTTGGGTCACCATGGATTGTATGGTAGAGATAGTGGCAACCGAAGTCTCACCTATAAGGTAAGTGGGAATGCCATAAGGTGGTTCAACAGAAGGAACCAAAGTAGAGGTATGGTTAGCAATTATAGTAAGATAGTGTTGGAGGGTTACAAGGTTATTATCAATGAGGTTGGTAAAATCCATATCTCCTCAGGAAAAATACCAAGGCATATCAAGACTCCTAAATTTTTTGGGAGAACGTTCCCCATTTGGAGTGTGCTCCATGGATGAGGATGAGGAAGATGGTTGTCGAGGAGGTTGGTTTTGATTTGATTGGTCTCTATCTTCTTACCTTGTCAAGACCATGAAATGAATGGTGGAATATGTTTGGAATTTTGGTGGAAATGAATTCACACACTCAAAAAGAGAGCAAATAATAAAATATTCAAGGAAATCACACACACACTAAGAGTATGTTAGATCCTAGAATTCCTTTTATCTCACTTTTGGGCTTATGCCTCAATTTATAAGTTTATGAGATTCCACTTTATTTTTAAAATGGGTACTAGAATAAAAATTTTATGGATGGTTTCGGGTTTGTTTAAGGCTCTCAAGATCTTTGTATTAGAATTGGTATGTAGCTTGATATTGGGGCCTACCCCTTCACTTCACACACTATAATGATAAGGGTGTTAAGTGCTTAGCCAAGATATACCAAATTAATGTATTTTATACTTAGCCAGTGTAATGAAATTTTTTTCTCCCCTTGGTAGTGAAGTCCAAGTGGGATAACCAAGGGTGAAGGTTTATCTCTAGGTGATGAAATCGTAGTCTAGATTTATGTCATTGTTTGATGAATTAATTATATGAGTGGTTTGGTATGTGTGTGTGACAAAATTTATTGCTACGATTGATTTAATGATTACTTTAAACTATGTGATTTAACCAAGAAATCAATCAATGAATGAAGGTTGATTTTAAACACAAAAGGAAAATTTTAATTTATTTGAATGAGTACAAAAATAACTATAATGCAGCTAAATGCAGAATGAGGATGCAAGTCTTATCTTAGGATGAATGCCTTTTTCATTTTTTAGAAATAAAGCAAAATGAATGATTTGCCTTTTCCAAGAAAGTAAAGAAACAAGTACTTGATTTTGATTTTGAAAAGAAGAATTGAAAGTTATTATTTTTTAAGTTAGAAATGAAGAAAAGAACGTTTAATTTTAGAAACAAAGAAGTTCAATGAATGAGTCTTTCACTAATGAAACTAGAATGCCCTAAAATAATTATAAACCTAAGAAAACTCTAAATTCCCACCAGGTGTGCAAGAACATTTCACTATGTTTTGTGTTATGTTCTTTTTGTTTTAGAAAACAAGTAAAACTTTAAAGAAAGGGAAAGGTGAAGATGAACTTGGATTTAGTTGCGTGCTCTATGATCCAGACAATGTGAATAACTCCTCTTTGGCTTGGGAGGAAGGACCTAAAATAAGAAAGAATATGGAAATAAATTGATTAATAATATAGGAGGGTGGATTGCCTAGCAAGTTCTAGATCCAAGAAGTACAAGACTTCACTAGGAGGCTGTCAATCCACTCTTTTAACAAGTTAAATTTTGAAAAATGATAAGAGATGCTTGCATAAAGTAATCTAAATTAATCAATCACAATGAAATAAATGTTTTTCAATAGAAAATGAGTGATTTTAACAAAATGATATTAACTTGTTCAAAACTAATGATAAAATTCTAAAACTTGATTCAAAAAATTGCTTATGACTCTGTGTTGTGAAAGAAGTCAAAAACTAGATTTTGGGTGAGGGTTGAAGGGTGATTTTAGCCTTTTGTTTTTATGAAAAATAATCACATAGAGATTGATGTCAATCATTGTGTAACCAATGTTTATCAAGGGATGATCGATACCGATTAGGGGTGACCGATGTCAGTCATTGTCAATTTGTCACAATTGTGGTTTTGGGTAAAATGGACTTTGGGATAGTTGCAGAAGGGATTTATGGGTTGTTTGGGGGTTGATTGATGGTTGTGGAGATAGGAGGGAGCCTTAGAGATATCAAACTTAGAGATTTGACACTCAAATGACTAGGAATGTTTAGTGGGTGTTTGGTGGAAGGAGTGTTTGGATTTGTAGAACTCCAACATAAGAGAGGATATGGGGAGAGATTGGAAGTGGATGTAAGCACTAAAATAATGAAACTAAATAATTGAACTTAGAACAAGTGTAAGATACCTAGATTTTGTTAGAGTTTCTGGCCTTGAGATGTCCTAAATTTGAGTGTGAGCCAATTAGGAGCATAGAACAAAAAGGATAGAGTAACAACACTTGATCCTCAGACTTGAGGTTTTGAAGCACTTTCTAATCTCTAGGTTAGTTCTTTGGTTCATTGGAAATCTCATATTTGTATGAGAGTTCTGGTTCTCACTCAAATATTTCAACCTCTTAAGAAAGGGTCTTAGGGTTACCTTAAGTAAATGATGTCATTCTTGGTCAACTGATGTTAGTTGAGGGGTGACCGATGTCGGTCAAGGTGGATATAGTTAAATTTTCCTAGAGTAGTATTTTGCACTTAAGTTTGGCCATTAAGACCATTATAAATGGTCTGGGATAATTTACGGTAGCATGGGCATACGAGAAGAAGTGGTCTAGGAGGTTAGGGCTTTAAATGCCAAGGTAAAAATAGTCTTAAGGCTAGGTGTCATTAAGTTAGCCATGGGTTTGGTTAGTGTGAGGTATAAATAGGATTATTTAACTTAATTAACTAATTGATTTATTTAAATGTGTGTAAAGGCGTAAATGGGTGTTTTAAAAGGGATTTAAGAAATATTCTAACCCAAGGGGGGCAAGGGGGTTTAAATAAGTGTTTTAAGACAACTAGAACCGTTGGTGTGGTTTTCTAGTGTCTACAGATGGGACATGTGGTTCTCTCCTGATATGGAACATAAATATCCATATTTCATTCTTCATTGTCTTGCATCTCCCTTAAGCATCATAAATTTTTTTTGTCATTCTATCTGTCATCATTCCATATCCTATTTTATAGACTTGGTTTTTCCTTTACTTGTAGTCCCCATTTTATACATACATAATCCAAAAAGACCTAAAAATCAAAATAGTGCAAAATCCCAAAAAAAATTAAAATAGAAAAACAACTCAGTCATCTTATCTTACATAGTCCATATCCTATCCAAAATACAAATCCTAGTCCAAATTCACATCATGACTATCACTATGTTATTAATGCCCCATTTTAACCTCATCAAACTTAGTCCAACTGATTTCCTATCATCATCACAACCTTATAAGCTTTCTCAAAGATCAAATCATAGTCACTCCTTTTGCATAAAGTCAACTTGTCTATCAGAGAACATTATCAACCCCACCATTGTCAACCCATCCAAACTTGAGTAAATCCCTTTTAATATCTTATTTGAAATAGTCAAAATTAACCTTGATTAGGATGAATCATGACTTAGTAAAACTTAGTCAAATCACATATTTTATAGTTTAAAACCTAGCACCCATCAAATCATGAGATTGCCTTATCTCCCCCATTCGATTCAAAACTAGTCAAACTTAGGGTTACTTTTACCATAACTTGTCTTAATTAAACTAGCTCATGTACTTAAGTTAATTTTTTCAAGAACACCTTGTCCACATAGTGTTACCCATCACATTTTAATTCAAAACTTTGATCAGAGAAAACTTTATCAATCCTTATCCAACATATCATTGCATCTAATTTAAGCTCATAACACATATCTTGATCACTCATTCCATAGGATTTCGTCTGGATAACAGAGAAGACATTGATCACAAAATAAATATGTATGTAGATACTTGTGTTTTATTTGATGATGTATTATTTATTTGAATTTATTTTATCATGTAAATGTATGTCTACTCATCTATGTTCATCAGCTTATTTTCACCTATTCATTTAGGTGTCTTTTGTTATGTATTCTATGATTATATTTGTGCATCTTTTGTCTTATCATATCATCTTTATCATTTTATGTAATATAATATGGAAAACATGTCATCTTGGTTCCTTATATAAATGGTGCATAACCCTGCATTCTACTTACATACTTTGTTTTCAATCTTTGTAGATTTTATGTTAGTTCAATATATACTTTGGAAAAAAATTGTCATGATTGTAAACATATCATGGTGCATATTTTTTAGTGCTACATTAAAAAGGATTATTTGGACTATGATGATCAATGACTTGATGAAACAATGAATAATGGATAGGTGTTTGAATATAATAGACATCTATATCCTTTCATCAATAACCCATCCAATCGTCTAATCCAATCACATCAAAAACATATAAAATTCAATATCTAATCATTTTTCCAACACATTTATCATTTCTCTCATCATCAACATCCCAAATCAAATATCAATAAAATCATCAAATCAAACCTTTGAGTAAAATCATCTATCTAGCAACTAACATCTCTACCAATCCATTATCATCACCCTCTAGTCTATCCTATCCTCTCTCATAATTCTTCCTTCTTAGGGATAATTGCATTAGCCTAAAGTTTTTTGAGACTATGTATATAGTGTTTGATCACTTCAAATTGCCTGAGAATAGCTCAAATACACTAACTGATTCTTCCCCTATGTCCTTTGGCCATTCGCTCATACCATTTCTCACCCATGCTCTTGTCATCACTTGATATACACTTTGAGCTACACCCATCAAATATTTAATGAATATTGTAAAATCAATGTCTTATTTTACCCATAGCTCTTCTTGGCATGTGTACTTACTTGGGATACATCTAAATCTTGTGGCCAATCACCCAATATAACTCTACATTTCTTCCTAGCATGTGTCCTTTCCCAGGATATGTCTAAAGCTTGAAACCTTTTTTCATAATTTTTTACATCTTGTTCCCATTTGGGGCATGTCCAAAGACATGACACCATTTTCACTCCATCACATAACTATTTACTTAGGGTATCATCAATTTTTATATCATTTATTGTGTCAATATCATTCTTCATCAATCATATTCACAACATCTAGACCCCTTTTCTCTATTCACACATCCCACCCCTCATTTTCTATTTTGAGTTATCATCTATCTCCTCCCTCCCTACATGTCCCCTTGAGGAGGCATCATATGTCCTAACTTACTAAGATTCATCCACAATTATCTTTCTTCTTTGAAATGCTATTACTTATTATAGTCGCAAAGGCCTTTCAAAAATGAGAAAATGTATGCATCTAAATGTTATCTCTCCTTCATCATGCTAATTTTATCTAATTCATCCTAACATTAATTCATTCTAGTCCCCTAGTCTCTAGTTTAACATTTCCTACATTCTTTATATCTCCCCTTAACCTTACTCCTCATCCCACATCAATTGATTATTCTAAATCGCATCTTACTTCTCACAAATCCCACTTATCCATCATATTGGAATCTAAAATTCCATCCCTAACTAACTCCAACTACCCCTACTTCCTCCTAAAAATTCTATTACTAATCCCCATATAAAAATTCACTAATATTCATTAGTCATTTCTATATGAATTCTAGAATCCTCCAATGTTTCTATAATTCTCCACACGCTTCCTCTCTGAAAATACACAAGGAATTTTAAATTCCTTAAAAAGCCCTCATCCTCTTTTATATAAGCAACCATCCTCTATGCAAAATCCAAATTATGGAACTTATGAACTAGTGAAAGAGCTTCATTGATAAATCCTTCATGCTATAATATTGTCAAACAAATCAAGCCAATCCATGCAAATAGGTTGTCCAAGTATCGAGTCACAAGACAATCCAACATTCAAGCTATCAAGTGAAATCATTTTATCAAGTTGGGGCACATCATTGCATTTGGAGGTAGATTAATTGTAATATTGAGATACATTTGACTTTTATTTCACTTGTTATTTGTGTCTAATTTACTTACCATGCCTAATCATGAGCATTTAGTTGGAATTTGGATTGAATTTGAGTAATTTGGCATGTTGGATTTGTCATTTTGAATTTGGATCTTGATTCCAAATTTTACCTAATACAATATGATCCGAGATACTAAATGAATTTTAGGATTCTACTCTATATTACAAGAATTATACTTAAAATCATACCCATAAATATTATTTTGTTAGTCTAATCTATGAATTTTAGTTCAAATAATAAAGTGGGTGGTCTGCCCCTTATCCATCTAAAGTCCCTTTGAATGAACATTTTGAAAAATAAAATGTTGATAATATATTAATCATAATTTTGAGATTCACATGCTATAAAATTAATTTCCAAAATATAATACACTACATAATCTTAGTTGACAAATAAGATATAAAAAAATTATTAGTAAAAAGTTCACTTCCCTATAGAAATCTTCTGACATTAAAAACTAACGATTGCCTCAAAGGTGAAAAGTATGCCATAAGGGATGTAATTTTATGTTTTGGTAAATCAAGTTTTTATGAATCTAACAAGTGTAAATCGGTAGCCGTACATCTCTCGAAACCTAGGTAGATACACATGCAAAACTCAGTGACATGGCACATTTGTCA
Source organism: Torreya grandis (assembly GCA_037957365.1). Lineage (NCBI taxonomy): Eukaryota > Viridiplantae > Streptophyta > Pinopsida > Cupressales > Taxaceae > Torreya > Torreya grandis. Next base: position 237,513 of record JARHVA010003467.1, on the reverse strand, counting down.
ATTGAATTTATAGCTTCCATCACATTATTTCAGTTACCTGACACATGATTGTAATAGGGTTAATATTAATGAAATTAAGTGTCAACTATCCAATGGATACTTTTAAAGCATATATAATGCACCATATGTTAATTTAGACATTTTTTGGTATCATTGATCAAATTCAATATCCCTTTTAAACCACACGACCTTGTTTCCCATAGTGTAATTTGAATATCATCTTCTTGACTCTATTGTTACATAAATACCTTTCCCTCCATTAATGTCGCACCCCTTTGCCCTTGCACACTAAGAAACATTATTAAATTTATAATTTAATAATAATAGTATAATATAATATTATATTTATGGTAGTATTTAATTATATATATATATATATATATATATATATATATATATATATATATACTTGTTTAGATTAAATTAAACCCACCTTTGATAGCTGGTGTGGGTATTAGCCCCAGGCACAATGAGAGGTCTGAGTCTCCCCCTAGCTATCAAAAGATGAAATAGAAACAACTCACCAGAGAAGCAAAGACAGAGCCCAAAAGAGACACAAAAGCGGAAGAACAAAAAAAGACCACAAGATCCCAAGAGGAACCCATCACAAACTCAGCAACAATCCTGAAAGCAACTGGTGTGGGAGTCATCCTGGATAGAAAGAGCATAGGCCCAAGACTCATAAGCATCTGATTTTTATTGGATCAAGAACCAAAAGGAACTTTCACATTTGATTGGTGCAGTAACTAGCCAATTTATTATAGATCAAAACCAACCTAGACTGAAAAATCTAGAGGCCTAGGTCTTAAAAGTACTAACAAATCGATTTTGACTCAATCGAGAACTAGCTTGGATATAGAAGGAAATTCAAGGCTCCAAAAAACCTTCAAGGTCCCTAGAGGACTCAAACTCTAACCAACGCTAAAGGAGGAAACACTTGCCAGTTTTACATGGACTGGTAACCACTCTGGATTTGAAGGAACATGAGGCCCAGATCTCTGAAATGACCATTTTGATCCCCCCGGGGACCCAACATTTCAACGACCACCACTTTTTACTAGTGCAGTACTCAGTCAGTTTTAGATGGTCTAGAAACCATCCTAGACTAAAGAAGCATGAGGCCTAGGTCTCTAGAATGACCAATAACCACCGGATTTGACAGGTGTAATGCCCAATCAATTTTAGCTAGATCAAAAACGAACCTTGACAGAGGGAACCAAAGACCCAGGTCTCAAAAATAACCTTCAGGGTCCCCCAGGGACCAAACAAAATGATTTTGGATGGATCGAGAATCAACTTGGACACCAATGGAGATTTAGGTCTCCAACATACCTTCAAGGTCCCCGAAGAACCTAAACTCCAACATAGCCACATGAAACTAAGATCCATCAATTCCACGACAATTCCAAAAAACGTACTAGAAATGAAAACCACATGAACTCCTAGAGTCCCTAAATAAGACGATCGACCTGAGAGGGATCCCCAGAGAATCCATAAAGTAGTCCAAAATAAAGCACCTTCCCATAAAACAAGGGATTGAGAAAAAGCCACAAATCAAATTCTTAGCTAAAAGAAGCCAAACAAACACCACTGGAGAGAGAGAAAAACCTTCTATTGAGGCTTCCAACCCCAATCTCCTACCAAACAAGAAAGATGATCCATATAAAACTAAATTTTGATGTATCAAACAGAGTGCTTCCCTTGATGGGGTCGCCTTCCTTGAAAGGGGAACCATACCAGAATAATGGCCTGGTTCACCCAAGCCCTTAAAAAAACCAATCTTAAAAGAACAAAGAGAACCTGGGTTTTATCCGGCCAACCCAAAAATAGAACAAAAAAGGAACTTACGTACCTTATGTTTAAATACACCACAGCTAGGATCTTTAAGAGTGGGTGATCCTGTAATCATACCTTGACTAAGCTCTAACAGCAATAAATCTTTAAAAATAGTCCAAAACACAGAGGAGATTCCCAAAACGGCCACGTGCTGGTAAAGATCTCCAAAAGGGTCGGCCGTGGTGGCCAAAGAAAATAGACTGCAGTCTTTGATGCCTCTTCCCATTCATTGAGCCATAACAAATCCGCCATTCAAGGTTCTTAGAAACTACTTAGGTGCCTCTGACAAGGATTGGATAGCTCCCTCTTTGAGCCCAGTCTCAAAAGAGAAAAAGACAATTGGAAGCCGTTCGAACACAGAGGAGAGCTTCCCAAAAGCTCCCCGTATCTTCAGGCCTTGAAACCTTACTCCCTCCCAGTCATGGATGCACACAGATTCATTGAATGGAAGCCAAGCAATAAACGATTCGAGCCCTTCTGGGCCCCGAGACGAACAGAGCCAGAATGCATATCAGATACTGACAGTTTGCAGACCTTCCAACACTGCTGAGAACCAAAGACAAATCCTCTCAGTAACCAGTAACACCAAATTATCCTTGACCTGAGCATAGAGAAGCCAAACGGTAGCATTGGACAGATCTGAAGTGTCGTCATCATCCTCTTCATCGTCATCCCCCTCCTGCAACTCCGCAGAGTTTGAATTCACGCCTCCACTCCCTTTCCCGCTCGTCCCCAATGGCTCCATCGTGCTAATTTCTATGTTATCCTACATTAAATAATATACATGTTATTATAGATTAATTTTTTTGTTAATTTAATATTAATATTAATATTAATATTATTTTTATAAAAAATGTATTATATATTACTTATGATATTAAATAATATCAATTATATATACAATATAATTATTAATTATGCCGTAAATAATTGTAGTATAATATATTAATAAAATTTAATTAATGCACTAATTTAATATATAATACATATAATATTTTATATTTATTATTATATATCATATAATAAATAATATATCAATAATTATTAAGTGAGTTGTAATTTAATAGTGAGGATGATGGTGTAAAAGGTGTTGTTTAACCATTCATCAAGGAATAAATCTAAGGATATACTTAAAAAAGAATGACGTTGGAATTGGAATTTGATGGAATGGATACCCTTTAATCTTTGGCATTAATGGAGAAGCATTATCTACATATAATCCGTATAAAAACAAGGTATTAAATATCAATGAGATGGCGTGTTGTTAAAGTGACTTGGTTGCTTCAAGTTCCATAGAATTTCAAATCTTACTAAAATATATAAAATCGATTATATCCCAAACCAATTCATAAATACCAATAAAAAATTAATTAATAATATATACACATGCACTTATTTTTAAAGATTTTGGGCAGGGATTCCTTTTTTTAAATGTAAAATCTCAGTTAGTTTGAATATATTTAAAAACGGATTTACGGTGCACCTATCTATTCTCCTCGCAACTGCTTTGATTTTAAAATGAGACGGTTATCTATCATCCTAAACAACTATCTTGCATTTCTAAAAAAAGATCCATGTTTTTTTTAATATCATATAAGCAATAACTTTCTTGCATCTTTTAAAAAATGTTCATGTATTTTTCGTATTATATAAAATAGTTATGTTAGTGGCGATGGTTTGATTAATTTAAACGAAGGAAAAGAGAGAAGATTAAGAGCTTGTCTTCTCTTTGTACTCAGATCACAAAAGCTTTGATATTTTGGATGTGGATGTTGAATAAAGAATATTTATAGTGGTGTTTATCTCCCATTTCATCATTTTTATAGGATATGTATGTATATTACACATTTTTATTTATTACTTTTGACTTGCAAAAAAATTTCGTAGTATGTTTTTGTGGTTGAATGAAACTTGTCTAGTAGAAGCCTTTACATAAGCCTATTAGATTTTATAACAAAAGTCACTTATGTTTTAGGTGTACATTTTCATTTTCATAGAAGGTAGTTTTCAATTTATTATTCATAATTACCAATTTATTATTTGTAGTTGGTTGTCTTCATTAATTTAAAATTTAAATATTAATAAATATGATACTTATATTTTTTTGTGTAATTTATATTAGATGTTATTTGACTAAATGATGTTTCTATCTTTAAATAGTATATTTGGCTTTAGATCTTGTGCATGACATGGTCTATTTTATGTTTGATATTTGTTTAATGTGCATGCATATAAATATACAATTGGTGTTGTCACAACTTCCATCACCTTTCAAACAACTTTTACATCGATACTTTTTTTTAACATGTATATGCTTAACCGATCACATGCAATTTTCATAGCTAAAAATTATGTCTTCTCAAAAGATTAAAATACCCCACCCTGGTTTGTGGATAATTTATAATTGAAAAAACATTAATAATAAGTATAATGTTTACTTAATAGTTTAAGCAAAGATATATATTTAAAAATCAAATTTATCTATTAAAAACCTTAAATAAGTAGTTCCATGATATAATAAAAATATTTAGAGTATGTTTTAAAAATAATTAGGAAATAGTATTTAAAATTATTATATTTTCATTTGTAATAAAAATATATATCTTTTTTCCTACGTGCTCAATTTTTCTTCTAAAATATTATCCATTCCTTACTTTTTAAAAAAGACTATAAAATTATTTTTACATGTCTTTCATTTTTATGGAGCTCCCTACTCATTAAAAATAAGAGCAACAACTTTTTATATGGGACCCACACCTAATCTTATTTATATGGGAATACAATGGTATTATATTAAGATTATGTAGATTATAGTGACATTCAAATTAATTATGATGACAATTAGAAAGTGAATAGTTTAATTTTCTTGTTTTAGGAGGATAGACTAGAAAAAATTATAATGTTTTGATTAAAATTTATAGTAAAAAATTTAATATAAAAAAGGAATAAACATTTCACAAGATTTATAAGATAACGACAATTTTTTTAAGATTAATAGGACAACACAACCTCTATATCAAGCTAACTCTTTTCACTAGAAATATTTTTGTTAACACTCTTAAGCCAATAAACTACATAATCCCCTAAACATTATTAAAATTTCCATTCATTAATTCAACTAAATATTAAGTCAATGATGAGAACTCTAATTTTCATGTTGTTAAAAAAAATTGCTCATGGATACCATGAAAAATATCAAAATTTAAAAACCATAGCAGCAAACCTAAATTGACTAAAATAATTGGTGTACCAACCATGTAGGTACATTCTAATATTTTCAAATGAAGTTACACTTTTTTGTTGGCTAGTTGTTTGACCTAATTACTGTTAGCAATTTTACCCTGTCAAGTCCAAATTGCTATCCCTATTATTTGAAACTTTCCTTGGAATGGTCAAATTTCCCCTTGTAGCTAGTCAGTTATGGTCCTGTTAGCCTAAAGCTCGAAGCAAGAAAAAGTGGAGAACCTAATTAATTAAAAGTACAAGTTTATTTTCTTTTGGGACTTTTTTTCACCAAGTGTTTATTCCTTTGGAGGTTTTGTTTTCGGGGTTTTGGTCTAAGTGTCAGGAATTATTTTGGACATTTTGTTTGAAGCAATTTTTTCAAAGGATATCTTTCCAAAGGGATTATTTCAGACTTTTTGTCTGAAACAACTTTTCCAAAGGTCATTTTCAAAAGTTTCAAAGGGTTCATTTCAAAAGTGCCAAAGGGTTATTTTCAAAAGACAAAGACCATTTCAAAAGTTCCAAAAGACCATTTTGATTTTTTCGACGATCCATTTCAAGAATTTCGAAGGGTATTTTCAAAGGGAAAGGTGCTTTTCAAAAATTTTGAAGGGAATTTTTTCAAAATTCCAAAGGGACTTTTTCAAAATTTTGAAAGGTTCATTGCAAAAATTCTGAAAGGTTCTTTCAAGAATTTTGAAGGATCCATTGCAAAAAATTTCGAAGGGCACTTCTCAAAAAAAGGGGTCACTTTCAAGAAAGCCGAAGGGTACTTTCCTTTCAAAAAGGGCATTTCAAGTGGAAAACATGGCACTTTTCAAATACCTAAAGGTCCATTTTTAGAGAAAAAATTTGGAGGAAATTATTCAAAATTTGAGGCAAAAGGATGAATTCTTTCGAGAGAATTGCCCGCAAACAAAAATCCTGAAGACATGATTTCCTTCAGACATTTTTTATGAATAAATAAGTTCTGAATGAAAATCCTAAAATAAATTCCTCTAAATGAAAATCCCAAAGAAAAGTCAAAGAAATTCTTTCGAGCAAAAAGTCTGAATAAATTCTTCCGAAGGAACATGCCAAAGAAAATGCCAAAAGAAATTCTTTCATAAAAAAGGTCAAAACAAAAGCCTACAATAATTATTGCCTGAAACAAAGAAAAGTCTGAAGGGAATGGTCCTGAAGGTTAATTCTTTTAGGAAAATTATCCATGAGTAAGTAGTCTGAAGAAGTGGCCAAAAACAAAAGTCTAAAGGAATTAATGATGGGCCCACAAATGTCAAGTTTGAGCCCCTATAAGTACTCATTGCCTTTGTTCAAAATTTCAAAAGGTTCATTAAGATTATCATGAGATTGACACTTGTCAAGATCTAGCAAGGAGATCAACAGACAAAAAAAAGGTTAGGTTTTCAAAAGGATCCTAGTGGGATTTTGACAGCCAATCAATAGGAAAGGATGAGGATTTCTCCTTTCAAATTTGATGATGTGGTCTACAGATAACATAAAAAATGTGTAAAGTGACCTAAGCTTGATTAGATGCATCTAGGTGGAGCACGAACATGTAGGAATAAAGGATCTATAGTCCAAGATTGTAGTAAGGAGCACACCAAGTTTTAAATGCAAGGATTGAATCATTCACACTTCGTAGGGACATACAACTACCTTCAACATGGCTCTGTCAGTTCTTAAAGAAGGGACTTGAATGCATGAGGGGCTTGAGGAGATTTGCAGTGATTTTGGATGGCTGATCTCATGACCAAAGTAGTTGCATACTTTCAATGTTGAGGAACTCAAAAACAAGGAGGGATCCATAGTTATTGGTAACTTCTTCTCTCAGTTCCCCACTATAACATGCAAGTCCCTCTTCTCTCTTGTCCTTTATTCTATATATACAAGCTTTCAAGCCTTTATAAATATTGATTTTTCCATGTTTGGAGAACATCTATATTTTGCCTCTTTTGATGAATAAGATAGATTTCATATCTCCTCAAAAGCCTGTGTTTTAGTATATTTTCATGGTCTGTTAGGTTATGAAAGTGATAGCTAAGGCTTCCTCTCAATTATCCTCTCCATTATACATATTTTCAGGTGTTAAGCTCATCCTTGTAGGTTGCATAGTGTGCTCTATCATCTTATTTATATGGTAAGTGTGAGCTCTCTCTAGTGTCTTTGACAGACCTATTGAATAATTGCCTTAGATCATGCAACAAGCCTGAGCCCTTATGTGAAATATTGATGCTCAAAGGTTTCCATTTGAGTAGCGTAAGTAGATTCATGTCCTTATTCATCTTCTTAGTGCATGTCAAACAGATGAAGGTCATATTTTTGATGTATCACCATCATAGATAGGATTTCCCTTCAAGTTTTTTTCTTACCTTTTCCCTCTTCCGTTTTCCTCAATAATTTTTGGCATAGACTAGGGATCCTAAGCGATACACCAAACGGAGATAGCCTGTAGAATCTATAGATTTAATCCATTGATTAGTCACCCATAGCCTGGGATTATTTCCATGTTTTAGTAGACTGTGAAAGCCTAAAGCTACCTTCACAAGGGTACGAGTTTGATTGACAATAATTTTTATCATACTCAGTGGGACACTTACTCCTTAGCATAGATGAATTTTAGAGCTAAAGAGAAGCATTTATAGTAGAGAAAAATATATATCTTCATCACAAGCTAAAGATTCTTCAGGTTGTAGAGTTCATAGCATTATTCAAGCAATTCCTTCATGCCAAAGGTTACCACGAGGTCACAAAGCAAAGGTATTCCCTCTGAATTCATCAAGTTATATTCTACATCATATAAAAGATCAAGGTTTAGTAATACAAATCCATATCCTCAAAATCAATATTTGTCTCCTAGTTATCCTACTATTCTAAACACTCCAATCCCTACTATCCAAAAGGCTATCATAAACCAGGTGTTTTTTCCATTTAATAGAGCTATCCCACTAAATTTATCCTAGTTTGATGACATTCCTATGTCTTCCCTCAAGAGTATCTCATTATTCTCAAGAGAAAATCAAACAACCCCTATCGAGCACATCTAGGATGTAACTAATCTCTGTTTAATCCATAATTTTGTTCAAGATAATGTTACTATTAGATTACTTACTACTTCCTTCAAAGGAAAATAATTTTATTGGTATAGAAACCTCCCACTAAACTCCATTTCTACCTAGAATGAGTTGGGTGCAGCTTTAGTCAAACAATTTGAGGACAAATCTGATCACCTCTATTTGGTTGAACAATTAACTACCATAAAGAGAGCTCCTCATGAGTTCATGTTTGATTTTAATCTCAAATTCCAAAAGAGATGGAATAAAATACTTGTGTTGATTAGGCCACTCCCTGAATATGCATTATTGTATTATTTAAAATCCCTTAACTCTGACATTAGTGTGATGATATAGTCAATGGGTGGTACCACTTTACTAAATGCTTATGAGGTTGCGATAAGGGTAGAGAATAATTTTATACAAGCTATTAAATTTTATCCAATACCTCCAATACCTATATTCCCAAAATTTAGGTCTATTCTAACCCCTCAAATTCCTCAAATTCCATCTGTATCTCCTATTCCATCTCCTTAAGCACAAATTACAACCCCTACTAGTTAAGCTAGTGAGATAGGAGAGTTGAAAAGCTTGATACAATCCTTTGGGAATGAAATAGTGAAACTCAAGAGGTAAAAATTTTAGGCTAGTAGGCCTTATCAACAATAAAATCAAACCACCTACCAACCCTTTAGAGGTCAAAGGCCTCCTTATCAGGGTTTCAGAGAGAATAGACCACCTTACCAAACACAAGGAAATATAACTCCAACTAAACCATATTTTTAACTTGATCGTAATGCTCCTTCTACTTCAAAATAGGTTGGTCCCATCCCACCTCAAAATAACTTGATGCAAGATTTAGGTTGGCAGCCCTCAAATCTCAATGATGCTCAAAACTAGGCCTTGGTATCACAAAACATCACTATGCCACAAATGACACAAGAAGAGTTTTATTTTCAAGGAGGTAAGTACCAAGATACAAGTTTTTAATCATAAGGAGAAAATCAACAAGTTCAAGGGAATCTTGATGCCATTAATGTAAATTGTCAAGTGGATGATCATGTTGCTTTTACTTAGGGTGTTGAAACTAACAATGTAAGTGGTCAAGTTCAAGGTATAACTAGAGATAAAAGAAGAGCCATTGATGAAGCTCAAGGGGTGAAAAATAATTCAAGTAATCTTAATGTTGTTTCCAAGATTAAAAAAGAGCAACTTACTACCCCTATTACTCAAAAAAATTAGACTATAGAACTTAGTAAGTTCATCAAATACCTCTAGTTTGTGAGTAGCCAGTGCTTTAAAAAGTGAAACCAAAGGTTGGTGGGTATAATTTTAATGTATTGGATTAGATTAAAATATATAATATCAACATTATCATGTGGTATTCTCTTTCCATCCTAGGATATAAATATATACTCATCCAAGAGCTTTCAGCTCTCAAATTATCTCCCAAACTGGTTGAGAAAGAAGGTGTTATCTTAACTAATTTAGATCAACCAACTAAGAAACAAGTACATCAAGTAAATAAGATGGTAAAGGTGTAAAAAACGGAGGTAAGATCAAATAAAACTCCTATTTTATACCTTTCTTTGATAGTGGGTGATAGTTTGGTTCATAATTATATGGTGGATAGTGGAGCTAGTAGCACAATTATGCCTAAGTAGATTGCAGACAAGCTTGACCTTGTTTATGAGCCAAAAACTAGGGGGTATTGAAATTGGATGGGTCACCAACAAAGATGTTAGGAATAATAAAATATCTGAAATTGACATTACATGCTTGTCCCAATGTTTATATTCACCAGGATGTTGTCGTGGTAGACTTGCCTCCTTACTTTGCTATGTGCCTTTCAAGGGACTTCGACTCAAAGATTGGGGGATATTTATCAGATGATTAGACTTATTTTATGTTTAGAACTAGGTATGGTACCAAGGTAACAATTTATTTTTAACCTATTGAATATTTTTATATGGATCCATATATGTCAAGTTTTGTGAATGCTAATTGTATCATCTCAGATGATGTACTAAAAACTAGTGGAGTAGAAAATGGATCACCTCTAGATGGAGTTACATATTTGTTTCTTGATGAGTGGGATTCCAATTTTCATGATCATGATCCTTATGAGCTGATTGAAGAAGGAATTGGTGTATATTGCCTTCATGAGAATGATGCACTAATTTCAGCCATGATTAAGGATGATGAATCTAATGAAGGTTTGTGGCAATTGTACTTTGATGGATCCAAGAAAAGACATAGTAATAGAGCTGTAATAATGTTGGTTTCTCCAAAAAATCAAAGGTAATTATCTTTTATTAAGTTCTAGTTTGGTTATTCAAATAATGTTGCAGAGTATGAGGCACTAGTTCATGGTTTGCGGTGGGCTAGGAAGATGAAAATCAACGCTTTGTAAGTTTTTGGTGATAGTGAACTTATAGTTCACCAAGTAAGAGGTTTGAAAATATGAAAAAATTTGTTTCTTAAATCTTATAATCATATGATATGGGACTTACTTGAAGGATTTCAAGTGTTTAACATTCAAGTAATACCAAGAGGTGAGAATAAACATGCAGATAGGCTGGCTGCCATTGGGGCACAATTTAGTATCTCAACTGATATAAAAAGTGAAAAAATTCAATCACACATAAAGGTGGTTATAAGGTCTTATATTCTAGATAATCATGAGAATTATCAAGTGTTTAAAGATGAAAATCAAATTATGAGATTCCTGCAAGAATAGGCCAAGTTTTCATCAAGAAACCAATCAAATTATTTGCAGCAGTATGGTGATCAGGTTGTGCAACTAAAAAGAAATAATTTTCCCAAGGGATTGGTCACACTTTAGAACATTTTTAGTGGTGATGATGAGTTAAGGAAAGATAAGTAATCCTTGTTAATAAAAGAAGAGCACTATGCTAATGTAGAGATTGTAACTGGTAGGAATTTGAAGTTGGGTAAGGTATGAACTCCTTCATAAAAGAAATATTTCATTAAGTTATACATAAGTTTTATTGATTTTTTTGCATAGTAATATAGTGATCTCAAGGGATTTGACCCAAGTCTAGCTCAACACACCATTGAGTTAGAAGCTAAAACTAAATCAATAAGACAAAGACAACATTCCATTAATCCTAAGCTTGAGCCTTTAATGAAAGTTGAGCTTCATAAGCTCATAGAGTTAGATATTATATTTAAAATCAAGCACTCAACTTGGGTAGAAAATCTTTTTTTGGTATAAAAGAAACATGGTGAGATTAGATAGTGTGTTGACTTCTGTGATTTGAACAGGGCTTCTCTTAAAGATCACTATCCATTGCCATCAATGGGACAAATTTTATAGCTAGTTACATGTTTAGAGAGGTTTTATTTGTTGGATGGATATAGTGGCTACAATAAAATTTTGGTTAAGGAAGATGACCAATTTAAAACAAACTTCACAACCAAATGGGGGACATTTTCATACAAAAATATGCCTTTCAATTTATCCAATGCTAGAGTAACCTTTCAAAGAGCCATGGATATGACATTCCAAGGCCTTCTTAACTAGTTTGTACTTGTTTATTTGGATGATATAATAGTGTTTTCAAGGAGTACAGATGATCACATGGTTCATTTCAAGCAAGTGTTTGAAAGGTGTAGGCAATTTAGGGTATCGATAAATCTCAAAAAGTGTGTCTTCTAGGTTCATGAAGGTAAGCTTCTTGGACATGTGGTTTCAAATTATGGTTTAAGCATATATTTTTGAAGGGTATACTCCATTCTGTTACTCTCCTTTCCTAAGCACAAAAAGGCTTTGCAAAGCTTCTTTGAGAAAAATAATTTCATAAGGAAATATATTTCAAATTTTGACATTTTAGCTAAGTCACTTACAACCATGCTTAAGAAGAATCAGAGTTTCAGCTAGTCCAAAGAAGGAGTAAACAATTTTGAGGAGATTAAGAAGGTCATAGATAGTGTTCCTACACTTATAATCTAGATTTCACAAAGGATCTCATTTTTTGCACATATACTAACATGGACACCATTTCAAGCATTCTTATGCAACAAAATCATGAAGTTTTGGAGCAGCCAATAGCCTTATTTAGTCAAGTATTGAAAGAGTATGAAACAAGGTACTCTTTTATTGAAAATCATGCACTTTCAGTTATAAGGTCTCTCAAAAAATTTAGATACTTGTTGTCTAGAAATAAGATATATCTAATGGTTTCCCATTCAAGCATCAAGGAGTTCCTTTTGAATAAGGATATAAATGAGAAAAGAGATGGTTGGATAGCCAAAGTAATGGAGTATGATTTGGAAATTAAGGTCACAAAGCTGGTTAGAGTTAAAGGACTTTTTGAGAATTTAGCTCAAGATTTGAAAGAGACTAATGAGGTTATTTTGGTGTCAAATGATGAAGAGGTTGCAGCCGATCACACCTCACCTTCCATCTAGTTTCATGACTTGGTAAGATATCTTCAAGATGGTATTTATCCCTCTTATCTAAATGCTTCAAGGAGAAGATATTTAAAGTTGCAATTGATTCCCTTTTTGCTTGTTGATGGTATTCTGTTCAAGAAAGATATCAATGGTATGTTACTAAGGTGTATTGAGCCAAGCCAAACTCAAAGATTTTTTGAAGAATTACATGATGGATATTGTGGAGGACATTTTTACACAAGAGCTAAGGACTTTAAGATCATGAGAGGTGGGTACTATTGGCCTAGTATATTTGGTGATTGTCATGCATGGGTTAGAAAGTGCAAACAATGTCCTATGTTCGTAGGAAAAGTGAAACTTGCAGCCTTACCTCTTCAACCAATTGTGATATATTAGCCCTTTGTCCAATGGGAATTATACTTTATTGGTCTCATAAATCATCCTTCAAGTTTAGGACATAAATGGATTCTAACTGCTACATATTACTTCACACATTGGATAGAAGCAGTGGCATTGAAAGAAGCAAATGAAACTAATGTTCTAGATTTATATGAAGGTTTACTTACTAGATTTGGAGTTCCTTTAACTATTATTTATGATAATGCAATGGCTTTTTTGGGAACTAGGATCAGCCAATGGACTGTCCAACATGGGATTTACCTTAGCACTTCATTAAACTATTATCCACAAGGTAATGTCCTTGTTGAATCTATGAATAAGAACCTATTGAGAATCATAAGAAGGACTATTGAAGACAATCAGAGGTCATGGCATCGTAGGTTGAAGTTAGCTCTATGGACTAATAAAAACACCTAAAAAATATCGATAACCAACTCTCTATATAAGCTAGTATATGTTAAGGAAGTAAGGTTACCCATTTCTCTTGAGTTTTTTGATTTAAAACTAATGCATAAACTTGAGTTGTTGGGGAATGAGCCCATGGAGATTAGGTATGCTAAACTTATGGAGTTGGAAGAGATAATAAATCAGTTCATGATATCCATCAAAATTCATCAAGCACAAGTAATGAGATATTTTGACAAGGGATCTTCTTCACGAAGTTTCAAATAAGGAGATTTGGTCTTCAAGTGGGATGAGGATAGAGCTAAACCAAGAAGGCACACAAAGTTTGACTCCTTTGGAGTGGCCCATACACAATCTCTAGCTTCAAATCCCACAATGCCTTCCACCTTGAAAAGATGGATGATAAGGAGCTTGCAATCCCAATCAATGGGATACATTTAAAACATTACTACTAAGGTCTAGGTTCCTTGTACATAGTTTATTTTTCTCCAAGTGTTGTTCAAGCACATTAGTTTGTTTTTGTTTTGTCTTAATAAGTTCTTTGTTTGCACTATTGCTTTGTTTAGTTAGTTTTCCCTACTTTGTGTGTTTCCCTTCTTGTTTTGGAGGATGAAAATTGTCTTATTTCAAATGAAAAGGAGATATTGCAGTCATGGATCAGATTTGACATTGCTTTGTGAATTCAAATGTCATGTATATGGTCTGGTTCTTGTTGATGCTTAATTTTGTAACTAATCACCAAGGTCATGGGAAGTTTCAAAGATGTAGTACTTGACCCTTGAAATAACCTCTAGATTTTAAAGAAGCTGGCTCTTCTCTTGGGGTTTGGTGCAAATGAAAAAAGAAATAAGTTATAAAGAAGTATTTGAATTACTAAGATGATGCACCAAGATTGTTTTCTTTTACCAAATGTCACGATAATTAGTACTTGATAGAATATACCAAAAGGATTAAAGAGCTTAAAGCATGATCAATAATTTCAGCACAAAATATAGACCAAATTAGAGGTTTACAATAGAAAAGTTAACCTAAAACCTCATCTATCCAAAAATCATGGTGTTAAAATTAACAACATTTACTAAAAAGATTAAAGAGCATATAGCATGATTAATAATCTCAGTATTTATGTAAATCTAACTAAAGGATCATAATAAAAAATGAAAATCAAGAATTATAAATAGACTACAATTTCACAAAACACCACTCTCTCTTCATAGTTTGATAGGAGAACAAAGTACACAAGGTAGAATGCAAAAGATACAATGCTTGATCCCTCAGAAAAGGCACCTTTTAAGGCTATAGAAAGGCTTCTTAAAAAAATTAGCTTTTAAAATCTCTATTTTCTAGATGATTCTTCTTCATTTTTTCTCCTAATTTTGAAGGATCCCCTGATCAGCTACTTATAGCCCAAAATATTCATCATGAGTCACTGTCACTTGCCTAGGGTCTAACTTCTTGTTCATAAATTTTGGATCTAAGAAACTAAATTCCATTGGAGATGAAAAACCTAGAGCTTACTTCTATTATATCTACTAACTATCCCTCTCATTTAGTTTTAATTATTGATTCTCATTTATCTTTAGCATGTAGTCTCTCGAAGCATGGACACGTGGAGGCTTCTATGGCCTTTTCTATTTGACTCATCTCTCCCTTTTATTTAAAAAAATCCTTGGCCCTCTATCTCCTCAAAGTCTTGGGGATCCACCATGATAACACATGGAGGCTCTCATAACTTTTTAGAGTCGCTGAGACTCTTTCCTACTCTTTACTTATCTTTTAGCTTTAACGACTCTTGGAGGCTCTGCACCATTGGATCTATTATTCCCAATAGAGTTGTTTATCCTTTTCTTGACATATACAAGCTACACATGGAAGCCTCTCATAAGTTGAGACATATTTGATATTTGATTTGGCTTTAAGGAGTGCAATGGTGACACATAGATACCCTCCATGAGCTTTTTCCTCTCCTGCTGCCTTTTGACTCAAAGTAAAATGCCATTCACTCATGTGTCAATTTCATGCTCAAAAGAGGCTTATCAAAACTCTTTTCCCTTTGAGGGAGCCCTAAGGTGATAAATGGCATCAATCCATGTTCATTTGAGTCTCAAAACCTTTTTTTAAGCTTTATAAAAAATGAACTCCTTAAAGCTTAGTGCCTACCATTCGATTCACCATTTGTGATCCGTACCATCGATTTATTGTTGGGACTTTGATTCTAATAAAAAATTACCATCATTGCACCACGTGGATGCTATGTGCAAGTTTAAGGCTCCTTTTCATTCCTTTTAGCTTAAAATAACACTAAAATGACACATGGGGGCTTCCACATTCAATTATATATTTAGGTTATTTTGGCCTCAAAACTTTGAATGATGTATGACACTTAACCAAAATAAATATGAGAGTCTTGAGTATAAAACAAAAATTGTAGAAAATGATTCTACAGTTCATGGTGACTCACTAAGGGATCCATGCTTGCATGAAAGAATCCTTAGCTTTGCTCGATTAAAAATATGCCCAAAATTATGGCTTCTATCACTATTCTATTAGAGCTTTTGCAGTGACATTTGGTACCCAATCCATCCTACCTCTGTCAGGTACTCCTACTTCTATAGAGCTTGAAAATATTTATTTAGCTTGATAATCTCCTTATGAGAAAAGGATTGGAGATGTTGCACCAATGAATGCAATTGGTACTCCAGTTTGGTCATTAGAGCTAAAATTAACTCCACCTCAATGATGTCA
The DNA here is from genome assembly GCA_037957365.1 of Torreya grandis. Classification (NCBI taxonomy): domain Eukaryota; kingdom Viridiplantae; phylum Streptophyta; class Pinopsida; order Cupressales; family Taxaceae; genus Torreya; species Torreya grandis. Next base: position 221,431 of record JARHVA010003467.1, on the reverse strand, counting down.
GAAGAGTCACTCAAAGACTAAAAAATAGTTTGATCATTTTACTTCTTGACCAGTAGATTTTGTATATGGTCTTCCATTAGGATAGTGGTGTCATCAAGGAAAGGGAAAGGGAGTCCCAGCTGAACCAAACCTTCAATATGCCCCTTCATTACTTTAAGCCCTTCCTTTAGGAGATTTAGTAGATTATTGAATTTCAAAGTGACCTTATTACATATCAAAATATCACTAACCTTCCCTGTGAATGTCCTTCTATCCGTGACTCCAAATGCTTGAAGGGGCTCCTCTGTCACATCATATAATTTATAAATCAACACCTATGATTTAGGAACCTTAGCTAAGACTAATAACATGATCTTCTCGACAAAGGACTCTACCCTTAAACATAATTTTTGTGCATCATATTTGAATCTAAGTGTAGGCTTGAGCTGGGTAACATCGGTGGAGATCCTTTGGTAGTAAAAAACATAGAACCCCCTCACCATCATGACAATACTATTGCCTTAGGTTGTTAGGATAACTATTGGGTCAACTGGGTGACCTTATCCTCTACTACCTTACACTTGACCTATAAGCTACTCTTTTTTATGTCAGCAACACTTAGCTTCTATTGAAGCTGTGATGCCTCTATTGCCTTGTCACTACTTTTTTCTCTAAGAGATTCTTCTTTTTCTCCAAAAGGTTAGTAGATTCCTTCATTGAATCAAGCTCCTCTTTGAGCATGACTACTTTTTATTCTGAAGTCCTCAAGACTTCTTTGGAGATTGATCCCTTTAATTCCCTATTGAGTTGGGTAATTTATTTATCTTTGGCCTTAAGCTCTAGTCTTAGATGGCTTACTATGTTTTGGGCTTGAGTTAAGCCTGATTTTACCTTTTGGAGCTGATTGGAGATTTTCAAATAATCTAAGAAAACCACAACAGTAGTCTCATTCATTAGCTCCACTTTGTCCTATAGCCTAAACTAAGTTAGGTCCATTGCCAATGCACTCATTGTATAATCCTTGAGATGCATTTGCTTGAGTGGCTTTCTCACATTAGGAAGCATGTGGGCTATAGTGAGGGAATGTTTCTTATCATCATAAAAATATTGCATTTTTTGTGTGGCCACACACCTCATCTCTTTGTTCATTTGCTTTTCCTTTCTTGCCTCTCTAGCCATCTTTGCCAAGTTAAATTAGGTATGGAATTACAAGGGAGAGGTCACAAAACCACCCACAAAATGAGGCCCATGGGGTAAACCATAAGGCACACTGATGGACTACTGGGGATGATCTTGTGAGGGAGATGTGTTTATCAAGACCCTAGGAGAAAAGGCTAGTAAACTCAACTATTGGGAAGTGAGAGTGAAGGGGGAATTAGATGGAATTAATGATTGAGTAGGTATAACTAAGAGGGTCAAGAATGTAAATCCATGTGAAGGGGGTGGCATTAACAGAGTTTGAGTTGAAGATTGAGGTGGAGTCATGTATGAGGCAAGCTCTACCTCTTTTTCTTTGTCTCCCTCTTGAGATGTTATTCTTTTGCTTCTTTTTCTCAAGGCTCTTCAAAGGATCCTCTCCGCTCATTTGGACTATCACCAACTAAGATGAGTCCAAAAATTCTTGTGTGGAAGATGGTACCTGAATGAAATCTGAAGGGGCCACTATTTTAGGGGCTTCAAAAGTAAGCTGGGTCATCCTTTGCCTTTCCACTTCACCGAGTGGTAGTGTCTGGGTTGAGGTAGTGTGTGTCACCATAGATGCCTCTATCTCTTCAGACTCCCTTTAAGGATCTAGGATGTTGTTGGTATCCAGATTGGAAGCTGGAGTAATACGAGACTCATCTTAAAGGGTCTCCCATTGTGCATTTGTGGGTACATCCTCAAAATTTTAGGAAAACTCATTGATATCTTGCCTATACCTCTAGTAGGAAGCTATTTTCTCTTGACTCCAGTCCATCCTAACTAAACCCTATCTTAAACCCTTAGACATGACCCTTTCTGGGTCAAAAGTTTGAATGGGTTGATAAAAAGACTCCTATGGGGTAGTTAGGATGTCCTGTAACTCCACATATAAGTCAAGTGTATCTCTCCTGAGAGACCTCCTATCCTCAAAATTTTTTTTGCTCTCATGCCTAAAAGGGGCATGTACCTTACTCTTGGCAAGACAAGAGGTCATGAAGCCATCTAGGTCATATCTCCATAGATGTTGAATTAAAACTAACCCATAAAAGACCAATTTCCTCATTAGGATAAATTCTACATATCTCTTCACTACAATAACACCACACCTGGTCAACAAGATATCATGAAAATCCCTCTTCTTTCTTCCTACTCCAAACTCAAAGTTAATGACCACTAATTTTAGTGCCACTTTTAAGCCTACTACTCTACTGGTCAAAATTTTGGGAAGCATAAAAGGCTCTTCCCAAAAACCATGAACCTTAATGAAAGAATGATGGGCCCTGAAAAAGAAAACATAGGGGTGATAGGCATCAAACAAGATGGCCCTAATTGAGTCATTCATTCTATTTTTTATTCCCTCTAAATCCATCTCCCCTATTAGTGGTGCCACAAAATGCTCAACAAATTCATAAGCATCTGATGACTCTGACAACACATGAGTCCATGTAGACATGGGAATAACCTTGTGAGGGTCTACTACTTCTAAGTCCCATAGAGTCAAATTCATATGATGATATACAAATTGGGTATTTTGATACAAAATAAGGTGGAATAGATATGAAGAATACTTGAAGGCATGGTGAACACTAAAATTAGCTAGTTGTTGGCTCATGGTGTAGGCAATGTGCTCTACAAAATCAAACTTGTATGCTTGTGACCTAGAGATGGTCTTCAGATAAAAAATGGTTTCTAACTACCATTCATGCACCATTCCATCACTATTCTCCCAAATAATAAAGGTGAGTATCAAACATACATCCTAGGAGTCTAGAGATAGCCTACCTTTCTCAAAGGGTAGGGATGGAGTTTGAGTACTATCATTTGCTAGACGTAGCTCCTTATTTAAGAATACTTATTTTTGGTGTACTTGGGACCAAACATGCCTCAGTTGATTCATGTCATAAAATTTGGTAGAAGGGTCATGTTGTAGACCTAACATGTCATAGATAGCCTAGGGGTGATCACTACATTGATCAATCCTTTTTGAATGGTCACACTTGTGGGATTATAATTTCATGCACATAGTTTCACCAATTCAAGGTATGGGTGCACTGTGGGCACTAGATATTGAGCCAAACTTAAGGTCCAAACCCTCATAATAAAGGTTTCAAGTGTCCTTTGATTCAAAATTTTGGCATGCACCACCTCTCTAAGGGTCTTAGTCTTCTTTGTTAAAATAGGGTCAAAATTTTTGTCTGCATAGTTGAGGACAAGGGAAGAGTCTTGAGAGGTACCTTTGACCACTGGTCTGGTTCTTAGGTATATAACTTTGGGTTACATAGAATTTGAGGCATATGAATTTGATGATGTTGATGTGGTAGCCATTTTGACTAAACTCTCTACTGTGAGAGTACTCTTTGTTGCTCTTTGGCTCAATTTTTGTGCTCAATTGGACTTAAATGCTAGTTCCTTGCTCATATTTGAGTAAACACTTTGTTTAATGGTGAATAACAATGAGACCCAAATTATCCTTTTAACTTTGTTACTTCTGTGAGCGAAAATTAATGACTTTCCTCAATAGATAGTCATGTCTCATTAAAACTCACATCAAGGTGTTAACAAAATAAATCTTTGAGATCTTCAATTCAAATTTCAAAACTTTAACATTAAAGACCCTAGGGAATCCATTAGATAGGAATCCCTTTAGAGTGCCATATGAGACAAAATTATAAGGGATTTTAGATAGCCTCTGTGGTTGACACATGTTTGAAGAACACTTATTTAGAAGAGAGGTGGGTGAAGATCCTCAAAACAAGAAAACAAAAAGGAAACTAGCCTAGTTATGATACATTGGTCACATGATTCTTATATGAAGAGTTTAAGGAAAATCCCATTGACAAGAATATCTAGAGACTCTCCCTTTATTGTCTCCAATTTTTAAGCATTGTGTTGCTTACAAACAATTATCTTGAAGGGGCCTGTCCACAAAGAATAAAACTTATCATGGTTTTTGGGTTTAGCCACTCTCACATCCTATTTTAAGATCCAAACATTAATTTTAAAATTAGGCTCTAAAGTTCTTTGGTCAAACCAACTATTGATAGTTTCTTGTTGAATTATCATTGAATCATGTGTTGATTCTCTTTTCTCCTGAAGCTCCAACAACTCTGCTAGTCTAACTTGCATTGGACAATTTTCTCCAATTTCTATTTGATTTATCAACTACAAGGTTAGAAATTTGATAAAAATAGGCATTAGTACCCCATTTCCATATACCAACTCATATGGAGAGGCCTTTATCACCTTCTTAGGTGTTATTTAATCTACCCATAAATCCACCTTTATGTATTCATGCCATCTTCTTTTGTGTTCATTCCCCATTCTCTTGATGAGTCTAATCAAGTTCTTATTAGTCAACTTTGCCAAACCATTCCCTTGTGGATAATAATTTGATGAAGTCTTTAGGTATATACCATTTTTCAACACAAAATTATACACTTTGGACCCTAGGAATGCCTTAACATTGTTAGATATAATAGTGTGAGGAGGTCCAAACTTCGTCATAATTTCTTATAAGAGATCTAGAATCACATTCTCTATTTCTTATTTTAAAGGTATTGCTTCTATCTACCTTATGAAATAATTTGTTATAGTAAGGATCCACTTGTGTCTTATGCTCAAAATTGGATTAATCATCCCAATAAAATCCAAGCCCTATTGTGCAAAAGGCTTTTAAAAAATTATAGGGCTGAGTGGAAACACAACATTTCTTCTCTTGCCAATGTAAAACTGACAAGATTAACACTTACTAACCATAGTATGATAATCAAAAAACATAGTGGGACAAAAATACCTTACTTGGAGTATCTTGATAGTCATGGTCCTTACAAAAAAATGGCCTCTAGACATTCCATAATGTAGTTCATGTAAGACCTTTCCAATTTTTTCCCCCTCTATGCATCTGAGTAGGATCCAATTGAAATTATTTTTGAAAAGGAAAAGGTCTATTACAAAAAAGCTAGACCCCTACTGTTGATAGTATCTTCTTTTCTTATAGGGTAGATGACTCAAATATTGGCCAGTCTTTATGAAATTAACCGTATCAGTTACCTAAGACTCTATTCATTTCCTTGTATTTGGAGTATAGTTTCCTCAATGGCTCATTCTTTTGTTAGAGTTTTAGAATCTTGAGTAGGGTATTGACACATGCCCCTCCCTATTATTAATTTAGTGGGCTTAACTTCGATATCATATACCAATATCTTAGCTATCCAATTGGCTCTTTTTTTGGTGATTTCACCCTTCATTATGTATTCCCTAACACTTGAATGTGTTACAAATATTGTGATATTTTTGTTAGTAACTAAGTGCCTAAATTTTTTGAGTCCTTTAATAATAGCATAAGCTTGCCTCTTAATAAAATTATACCTTAATTCATAGTCCCAGAGAGTCCTCAAGAATAAGGCAATCAGATGTTCTCCTTGTTCTATGTCCCTTCGGGTTAGCACTGATGCTATGCTATGTTCTCTCATGTAGATATAATTGATGATTTTTTTGAGAAATTGAGGTTATGCAAGACTAGGGCAAATGTAATTTCCCTTTTGATACTCTCAAAATCCTACCAACCCTCAGTTGTTGATTTAAAATTGAGATCTTTTTTAAGTATTAGGGTGATGGGTCTAACCATTTTGACAAAATCCAAAATGATTCTACTTACAAAGTTAATCTTCCCAAGGAAAGATTATACTACTTTCTTATTTACTAATAGGGATAAATCTAGTATTGCCTTGACTCTTTTTAGATCTATAGAGATCTCTTATTTTGAGATAATATGTTTGAGTAACTTCCCTTGATGTACTCCAAACACACATTTATAGGGTTTAAAAAGATCCCATATTCTTGTAACTTTTGAAAAATAGCCTCCAATTGATCAAAATGATCCTCGATAGACCTAGTGAAGATGATGAGATCATCAAGATAAATCAAAATTGATTTATTTATTAATTCCCCAAAGGCAATATCCATAGCTCTTTAGAATGTAGCCTCTACATTGGAGAGTCTGAATGGCATTTTGGCATAAGCAAAAGTTCCCCACTTTATTGTGAAAGTGGTCTTGTGTTGATCTTCTTCTACCAACCATATCTGATTATAACCTAAGAAGCCATCTAATAAGGAAAACTTCTCTACTCCTACCATGATATGTAGAATCTATTCCATTGAGGGTAAAGGGTAGTGATCCTTAAGAGATGCCTTATTGAGATCTTTGAAATCCACACAGAGTCTAATCTCTCCATTCTTTTTCCTTATTGGGACCAAGTTGGAAACCCATTTGGAGTGTTTGATGGGGAAGATGATCCTAGACTCCAGTAATCTTTTACCATGAGAGACTCTATCCTTGGATTAATTAGCCTTTACTTTTGGTAGATAGGTTTCAGTCCTTTAATTAGGTCAATAGTATGTTGGATAATCTCTCTCTTATAACCATGAAGATCCTTGTATGTCCACACCATTACCTTATCATATTTGTGACATAAAGCTACCAATATTTCCTTTTCCTTTTGAGTGGTTAGCTTCCCAAATTTCAAATTTCTCCCATTTGAGACTTCAAGTTCTAAATAGTCCTCTTTACTTGACACAAACTTTATTTTATCCATATTTTCATCATTAGGATCAAACAAGTTCTCAAGGGTTATTAACCCCTTTGGAAGCTTATTGGACCTTAATTGTATAATTTGATCACCATACACCTCTTCAATCTTAGGTTGTAATTAGTTTGTGAAATCTCTTGACTACTGTAGAAAAAGTATGATATGTTGATCACTATTAAAAACCTACCAATTGTCTATATTATTAGGTACAATAGGTCAAATTATTACCTTGATATCTTCCTTATTGGTTAGTATATCTTTGGTTGGATTAAACTAGGATCTGATTTGAGCCATTCTATCTGCTTAAACATTTTGAGTCCTTGGAATGACTTTAATGTTGAAAGCATAATTTTTTTTGATCAAGTCCCAAAACCTATGGTGGTAAGACCTCATCTTTGGGTTCTTTACAATAGTAGTTTATCTAATCTATTTGACCACTAACTCCATGTCCCTGAGTACTTTTAGATTCTTGATCCCTTCCTTATGAGTAAGAATCAAGCCATGCACTAGAGATTCATACTCTACTTCATTGTTAGTACAACCAAATTGAAAATGTAATGCCTTAATGACATTCTACCCATTTGGGAAAGTGATGCATACACCTACCCCTGAGCCCTTCTTGCTTCTTGCTCCATCAAAATTTAGAGTCCATATCAAATAATCCTCTATGGGGCTTTCTTTAGTGATTTCACCCTCCATTATGTTAGGGATTTTGGGATTTTCATCATAGATGATATAAGTTTCTAAACTGATAGAATCAAAGTTTCTAAAAGGATCATCTGATGTCAAAGTTGACAAATAGTTATCACCTTCTTGTTCACCAACTTCTTCCATTAATTTCTCTATACAACTTCTTTCTTCTCTTGTGATCATCACATGGGAGGCTTCAACCCTTGATTCTATTTGGTCTGTAATGTTTTCCTTGTATAGGGGTTATGATAGCACTTTCATCTTATAACTATACTTGGTCCTTAGAATTAGATGTGACCAATCAAGGGACATATATCCTCTAATATTTTTTGTAAAGTCTCTAGATAAACATAATTTGAAGATAGGGGCAATGTCTATAACTATTATATCTTGAAAAATAGTCACATTTGGGAAAGAATATAGCTATAATGAAAGTCCTTTGATGATCCCAATGGTCTGTACCGACTTTCCATCGATCTGTATGACTCTTTTAGTCAATGGATCATATTTGATCCTTAAGGCATCAAATATTAACTTGGGTATGACTGTAGTGCTTTCACCTGAGACTATCATAGAATTATGAAGCAAATTTTTACCCACTATAAGAGTCATATAGAAGGGGTTAGGTTAGGCTTCCTTACCTCCTTTGTGGTGTTCATTAGGATTGATAGTTATTGTGGCTGAGATATTGCCAATTGCTCTTTGCCTTTATTTGATGGAGTTTCTTTTGTGGTACTAGACTTTGGGTTACTATGATCCTTTAGTGCTTCTTGTAATAGTTATTTTTGCTCGAGGATGGCCAACATATCCCATAATGAGACATTAACATGGACTTCATTTAGCTTTTCCAATAACCACATAGATTTAAGTAATCTCCAACATGATGGTTGAAAGGATAGGGCATCCATAGTACTCTAAAGTATAGCCACTCAGACCAATAAATTCTACAGATCTTAAGCATAGCATGCATGCTTCCTAGCTAAGTTGCCAAAATGTTAGCAATTTTGGCCTGTCAAGGCCAAATTGCTATCCCTATTATCTAAAACTTTCCTTGGAATGGTCAAATTTCCCCTTGTAGCTGGTCAATTATGGTCTTGTTAGCCCAAAGCTCGAAGCAAGAAGTGGAGAACCTAATTAATGAAAAGTACAAGTTTATTTTCTTTTGGGACTCTTTTTCACCAAGTGTTTATTCTTTCAAAGGTTTTGTTTTTGAGGTTTTAGTTTAAGTGTTGGGAATTGTTTTAGACATTTTATCTAAAGCAATTTTCTTGAAGGATATCTTTCTAAAGGGATTATTTTGAACATTTTGTCTGAAACAACTTTTTCAAAGGTCATTTTCAAAAGTTTTGAAGGGTTCATTTCAAAAGTGTCTAAGGGTTCTTTTCAAAAGGCAAAGACCATTTCAAAAGTTCCAAAAGACCATTTTGATTTTTTTGATGGTTCATTTCAAGAATTTTGAAGGGTATTTTCAAAGGGAAAGGTGATTTTCAAAAATTCCAAAGGGACTTTTTTCAAAGTTTTGAAGGGACTTTTTCAAAATTATAAAAGGTTCATTGTAAATTTTTTGAAAGGTTCTTTTAAGAATTCTGAATGGCACTTCTTAAAAAAATGGGTCACTTTCAAGAAAGCTGAAGGGTACTTTCCTTTCAGAAAGGGAATTTAAAGTGGAAAATAGGGCATTTTTCAAATATTTGAAGGTCTATTTTCAAAGGAAAAATCTAGAGGAAATTGTTCAAAGTCTGAGGCAAAAGGATGAATTCTTTCAAGAAAACTGTCTACGCATAAAAAGCCTAAAGACATGATTTCCTTCGGAAATTTTTTTGAAGAAATAAGTTTCAAATGAAAACCTAAAATAAATTCCTCTAAATGAAAAGCCTAAAGAAAATTCCAAGAAATTATTTCAAGAAAAAGGTCTGAATAAATTCTTTCAAAGGAAGAAGCCAAAAAAAAAACCAAAAGAAATTCTTTTGAAAAAAAGGCAGAAACAAAAGCCTAAAAGAATTAATGCTTGAAATAAATAAAATTCTAAAGGTAATGGCCCTAAAGGTTAATTATTTTAGGAGAATTGTCTATGAGAAAGTAATCTGAAGAAGTGGCCAAAAACAAAAGTCCAAAGGAATTAATGACGAGCCCATATACATCAAGTTTGAGCCCCTGCAAGTACTCATTGCCTTTGTTCAAGTTTTCAAAAGGTTCATCAAGATTATCATAAGCTTGACACTTGTCAAGATCTAGTAAGGAGATCAATAGACAAAAATGGCTAGGTTTTCAAAAGGATCCTAGTGGGATTTTGATAGCTAATCAATAGGAAAAGATAAGGATTTCTCCTTTCAACTCTAATGATGTGGTTTATAAATCACATATAGAACATGTAAAGTGACCCAAGCTCAATTAGATTATCCAGGTGAAGCATGACCATGTAGGAATATAGGATCTATAGTCCAAGATTGTAGTAAGGAACATGCCAAGTTTTAAATGCAAGGATTGAATCATTCACACTTGGCATGGACATGCAACTACCTTCGACATGGCTCTATTAGTTCTTAAAGAAGGGACTTGAATACATGAGGGGCTCGAGGAGATTTGTGTTGATTTTAGATGGCTAATATCATGATCAAAGTAGTTGTATGATTTTAATGTTGAGGAGCTTGAAAATAATGAGGGATCCACATTTATTAGTAACTTCTTGTCTCAGTTCTCCACTCTAACACGCAAGTCCCTCTTCTCTCTTGTCCTTTCTTCTATATATACAAATTTTCAAGCCTTTGTAAAGATTAATTTTTCCATGTTTGGAGAACATCTATATTTTGCCTCTTTTGATGAATAAGATAGAGTTCATATCTCCTTAAAATCCTATGTTTTAGTGTATTTTCATGGTCTATTGGGAGATGAAAGGGATAGCTAAGGCTTTCTCTCATCTTATCCTCTCCATTATACCTATTTATAGGTGTTGAGCTCTTCTTTGTAGGTCACATAGTGTGCTCTATCATCTTATTTGTATGGAAAGTGAAAGCTCTCTCTAGTGCCTTTGATATACCTATTGAACAATTGCCTTAGATCATGCAATAAGTCTGAGCCCCTATGCAAAATACTGATGCTTGAAGGCTACCAATTGAGTAGCGTATGTAGATTCACATCTTTGTTCATGTTTTTAGTGCATGTCAAGCAAATAAAGGTCATATTTTTGGTGTATCACCATCATAGATATGATTTCCCTTCAATTTTATTTCTTACCTTTTCCCTCTTCCCTTTTCCTTAACAATTTATGGCATAGACTAGGGATCCTAAGTGATATAACAAAGGGAGCTAGCACTTAGAATCTAGATATTCAGTCCATTGATTAGGTCACCCATAGCCTAAGATTGTTTCCATGTTTCAGTGAAATGTGAAGTCCTAAATCTACCTTCGCAAGGGTGTGAGTTTGATTGACAACAATTACCACTAAAGATAACCGGTTAAATAGTTAAGAATGGCCATTTTTCCTTCCTTAAAATTGGAGTGTCTATGGGCAAGACACCTATCAACTATTTTATTTATTCTAGATGAAAGATAACTTTTTTCATGCCTAGTCTAAAGTCACTTCCTCGTAAGGAATCAAAATTGAAAAACTATGACCTTCACCTCATGGTTTTTTTTAGTCTTCAAATATGGATCCACAAATTACCCCAAATTCCTTGATCTAATCTTCTTTGTTTCCATATAATCAAGGCTGATTTCATTGTTAATTAAGCTCATATCCATGATTTTTTTACCAAATATCATCTCCATGAAAACCACCCCAAAGGTGTAAACATCACACTTATATGTGAGATATAGGTGGTAATGGTACTCTAGGTCAACATAGTCTCATGTACCTTGGGGAGAAGTTGTGACATGTGAGACATTTTCAAGCACCAATATAGAAAGCACAAAGTATGTAACTATTTCCTTAAATTTTTTTATCTAAAATAGTGTTACTAGATTTCACATCTTTGTGAAATATGAGCAAACTAATGATGTGGATGTATGCCAAGGCCTTAGTTTTTATGGCAATGTTAACGTGTGTTCCCATATGAAATCCTCTCAGTATTATTTTTATTTTATGAATATGGTTGAATAAGATCCATTTAGCATGAACTCGTAAACAAGTAATAGTATTGAACCCTACAAAAGTGTATGACTAGACAAATAAATAGGTTTGGATGGCAAAGGGAGTACATGATCTATACCTTGTTGATAAATGTTTTCATTATTATATATTTTTCATGAAAATATCTCTTTACTAACACAACTCATTCATCCTAATGTATCCCAAAATGTACTACTCCAAACTTCCCATCTCCAAGTTCATTATTTTCATCAAAGAAATGTGTACCCTGCTAAAGTGATTTAAGGTCCTAGGAGGAGACATAGTGAACACCCTGCTTAAATTAGTTAAGAGGGTTATATGCGGAATTAATTTTTTAAATGAAAAATAATATGAAAATGCAATGTGTTAAATAAAAAATAAAGTAAGAATAAAATGATAACTAATTATTATTGTAATAGAAAAGTTTTATTATGTTAAATCATGTACAATCTAAGACATCAAATGTATATTATCAAAAACATTCCTAACTCTATTCTCTTATGGTTTTGTTCAATATGATGCTAACCTATAAAGAAAGGATATGTACATTATTATATAATGTAAGAATATGAAGTGTCAATTAAACTATTACAATAGTTACTATCAACTATTTCATAACCTAAAACTATAGTGATGTCACTAACTATCATTACTAATGTGTTGTTGGATACAATACTAAAACTAAATGAGTTTTTAGATAATGTTAGTGGGAAAGTATGCACATAGGGTGCCATCATAGCATAAGGACATGCCAACAATCTACCTGGTTAGCATACACATGATAATTAATCATCAACTATATTCCTTTTGAATAGATTATGTGGATTCAGGTTTCTCTAACTTGAGAAGATTATAATGGTGTTGTAGTTGTTAAAGATTCCAAACGTAGTTTGTTGTAATTGTGTGTCTAAGATAGAGATACTAAATTTTGTATAAATTTAAAATGTGAATAGTTGGAAGGGATTAGGCATGGAGTAAATAGATACTGGATCCATGTAATAGAGGCATCTTGTAAAAGCACAAAGAAATAGGTTGATCTCTACTTAAGTAATAATAAGTTTCTATGGTTTTGTAATTAAATGTGTTCTATAATATTAGTGTAGACTTTATGTATTACATATGATAATATTTTCAATTTAGATAAGTTTTTATGAGTAATTGGCTATCCTAGATTGTGTAATTATTCTTGAGTCTATATTGTTATCTTAATTAACTTCATATGAGAATCACACTAGCCTAAACATCTAGGTTTCCTTGATGATATGTTTTTATGAATCTATGTTTCTATAAATTAAGGGCTTGCTACCTCTCCCATAGTTTTCCTCATAATTATCAATTTCTAGTAAATTAGGAACCTCTACTAATTATGGTGAGGTGAGCGTAAAACATTATGGATTGATAGAGAGAGGATATACTCCAATGGTTACCAATTGAGAGGGATTTGGAAGAATGGTGGGATCAAAAGATCTCTAAGTTTGCATAAAAAGAGGTGAGAAGGGTAGGGTGTTAAGAAAAGGAACTCATAGAGAATCATTTGTATGTTAATGTACATGAAATATTCTGGTGTGAATTTTTGAGCCTGCTCATTGCATAGTTGGTGAGATTAGAGCATTTTTGTTTTTAGGCCAAATTTACATCTAAAATTTAGTGGATTGATAATATAATTAAATAGTTACATATCCTTGAGGTTATTTAGACCCATGTGATTGATCATTGGACACAAACTACTATAGATGGATATATAATAGAATTCACAGTTCGTAGTTATATTGCTTTTGATGTCGCATAAGATCTATTCATGAAAGGGACTAGAGGAAAGTTTTTTTAGTAAATACCAATTATTATCAAGATGTTGGTCACTAAAAAATCCATAGTTCCCTACCCATTTACAATGGAGTAGTATTTTAGGGTGCTATGAGGTTGTGTGTGGTCGAGTTGTGAAATGGTGTAGAGTTGATCTAGAAAGATGACTAGTAGAAACTAGATGAGGAGACTGGATGAAAGGGAATGAAAAAATATTATGGATATATAATGAGAACTGTGACAAAAAAAGAGGTGGAATATATTAGGGACTTTATGAGTGACTGTGAGAAAAAGTAGAGATAAAAGTAGGGGTAGAGATTGAATAGCTGTAGGAGATTGAAAGGAGGAAGAATTAATTGATGAAAGAGTAAAAGAGGAAAGATTTGATGAGAGTGAAGAAGATCTTAGAATTAAAAATATTGAAGAGTGAATGAAGAAGTAAGTAAAAGATGATGAGAAAGGAAAAATCATAGAGGTAGGTAGTTTGATAGCTGATAGTGGATTGTAATTTCTCAAGGAGACATCTTTCACTTTTGTAGAAGAGTTACCTATTTTTTGAGGCATATTCAACTATGGGCACAATACTAGCTTGAATTTATGTATGAGAAGAATTAGACAATAATACCTTTCTCCCCTTCAACACACATCCCTTGAGCCCATATTTTATATAATAATTCCTATTTATATCCAACCATAGAGATCTGTAAGTCAGAGAGAGAGTGATTAAAGAATCAAGAAGTATTAGAGAGTTACTAGATTCTAATTTTGAAAGGACCATGCAAGGATTCACTAAATCATAGAATAATTACTTAAGAGAGGTATCAATTATATTGACTAACCCCTTGTTGATTAAATAGGTTGCTAATTGGGTGGAAATGATCAAAATTTTAGTTGAGGAACATAGAACATGAACATATACCATTATGGAGACCAAAGATGAGTCAGAGGCATTTTCTTCAGTTGAGTGACCTGAGTCACCTTTGTGATCATGGGAATATTTCCTATTTTTTCAAAGTTTACCATTATCGACAAATACAATAGTACTTGGGGATAGTCTAACTAGGTTTGTAAGACCATCATCATAGACAACACCAGTGATCACTCATACCTAAGTGATAATACCACTTCTACCACTAAGAGGTTCTCAAGTATCAAGTCCACAAGTTATAGTATCATTACCACCACCTAGAGGAATGCAAGTAATGCTTCCTTTACAAATGAGCCTAGGTAATATAGCTATATAGTTGGGTGCCTTTATCACACTGGCACCCTATGATGGAACTATGGATCTGGAGTAATACTTGCTAATGTGTGAAATGAAATGATAGGTGAAAGGCATTGTAGATGAAAACACTAAGAAATATGAGCTCATTGGTGCCTTGTCTAAAAGGGAATTAGATTTCATGTTCTAAAAGCACTTGGGAACAATAAGCCTTGATGAGGTATAGACATGGTTGATCATAGAGTTCAAGGTTAAGCAAAACACAAGACAAACCATATAGGACCTCAAGGAAATCCATTAAGGTCAAAGGAAAACCATTCATGATTATGAATGCAAATTTTTTGATGTGGTCAACAATGTTGAATTTGCCTTGGAAGATAAAGATAAGGCTATTTGGTTCATCAAATGATTGCAACCTAAGATTTGGTTTACAATATCATACACTAAATTTAATACTAAAGAAAAATATAGAATAGCCATAGTAAGAGTAGAGCAAATAGAGGATTATGGTACCTTGATAAATAGCAAAACATAGTTAGAAAACATAATCTAAGCTATTTTCTAGAGACTGGAGGCCCTGTAGAATACTATTGAGTGACCCAAAACCAGTCTCTGGTGTATTGATTTTGGTAAAGAAGGCCACCATAGGAATGAATACCCAAAATTACACATGGAATTCTATGATATCTACCACATAGTGGGACATTCAATAACTCACTATCACTTGTTAGAATAGTATGTTATAAATCCACAAAGTATGTACTATAAATTATACAAATCTACTAATCATGAGGATAAGGATTTCAAGGCTCTCCAAGAGTTGAAGGAAGACATTAATAATAATGTCTTCATAGTAGTTGTGAAACAAGCATTGGTGACATCATAAGCTATTATGAAATTAAAAACCCCTCCTACTAGTGTAGCATAGATTGGGTTGGTATGGGATTAGAATGCATAACCATTTCAACCATAAGGTTTAGTTGATGGAGTTCAAGCTACATAACTACTGTAATAAGATTACCAATCTACATGTAATCCTATGTTTCCCTAGACATAATAGGCCAGCTAGGTGTCACAAATAAATCAACCCTAATATGGTGGTTATACACTCAACAATATCAATAGGGGTGGAATATGCCATAGACTATGATAAACTTTGGGTCACAACAAGCAGATGGCTTGGGATACTAAGGGAATAGAGGGAGATTTAGAGGTGGATACCATAAAGGTGCATAATGAAGATGTGGAAATGGTCTTATATGCCCTATTAGATGTTATTTATGTAGGGAAATCAATCATGTATAGTATAACTTCCCTACAAATCCATAATGGCAAGCCTATTGTGCTCACTTTTGAGTATCTAAACAACATGATACTCAAGATTTCCCTATTTTAGAAGCACACCATAGAGACTGGCTAGTATAGAATGTTAATCAAGTTGGTTCAAAGCCCAACATCAATGCAAGTAGTTACAAGAACATAATACACATAGCAAGGACTACCTTAATTAGAGATAAAAATGTATTTTGGCATATATAAAGCTAAAGTAGATACCTATTTGGAACTGGTAAAGGAGAAGGAACTCATGAAATAAGATTCATAAATTCTATAGAGTATTCAACAACAAGGTACACCAATAGTAGATGAAGCCTCACTTGATGCTCAGATGTATTGGGTAGGTTGTGTGAATCATAAAACAAGATGGGGTTGTAACAACATTGAAAAACTTGATGAAATTACTCAATACCCTATGAAATGAAGATATATCACATAATGTCACTAACCTCTTGCATAGTCTAATCGAATGTGCTAAAAGGGAAAATAAAGGCTTGATAGTATGGTTTGGTTTGTCAAGACAAAGAAGCCATGGGATGTCAAATCTAGGGTAAATATAGAGTTATCAAGGTATGAGATACTAAATGTTGTGTTTTATTTTTGGATCATAGTGAATATGATCTCATGATCTACCTGGGAAGCGATCGGTAGACCTTATTTAAGTTATAGTCCCATAACCCTCAGTTTTATAGATTATGGTGGGGTAGAGCCTATAAGATGTCTAGAAGATGTTGAGATTAAAATTATAGAGTTAACTCTACATGGTGATTTCAAAGTAATAGATATGAATATATATGAAACTCACTACCTAGCTTTGTTGGGGAAAAAATGGGCCTATGATGGTTAGATGATTATCAACATGATAATGAACCAACTATAATCACACTAGGATGATCGTATAATCATCATCCCTCTTAAAAAATATTTCAAGTCATACATAGTTCTTAGGAAACCTTATTTTCCCTATGTGGCAAGAGGCAATAACTAGATGTGAATTATGATGCAGGGTGTACTTGATATACAATACAACATGCCAATGAACTAGTATAATAGTCCTTCAATAAATCCAATAATTATTGAATTATCTGGTAAGTGTTCTTTAAAACCTTTGAGTTTTTTTGTAGATGAAGAAGATGAAGTGTGATCTCTATCTGTACACTCACCTACACAATCTGATATAGAGTTATTATATGAAGATGGTTATATGGACCATGACTACAATGAGCCTAATCCTGAAGGTATGCTTCCATGGGATCAAGCCTCTTTTTCTAGTGGTGATTTCGATACTTACATGCTAAATTGGGCTATAAATGATCATGAGCTTAAACCCTTACAAATGATTTATGTGATTGATCAGTAAATCCCTTAGTATTTTTACACTAAAGACATTGGACAATTTATAGTGAATTTATAAATGCATATACTAGAGGATGGACAAAGGGTAAGTGCCCTCAATTATGCATTAAAATAAATTATAGCTAACTAGTGGGCAACACATCACAATAGTAGTAAGTCTTGGGCAAAAGTGTGTGAATTGCTCATCGCATGGTTTCAATTGCCTACAAAAGTACAAAAAAAATGGCCCATATTTTAGGAAGGGGAATGTCCAAAGAACCATATTTAATGTTAAAGTATGGATGGTTGAATAAATCAATTTTAAGTATTGGATATATTACTTTATTTACACATTAGGGGTTTTTCTTACCACTTGGTACATTCACTAAGAACGTCGTAGAGAGATGAAACATTAGATTTAGTTGTAGAATGATTTTATTCAAACTTTAATATTTGAAAGTGATAATCCAATGGTCCATAGTGCATTAAAAAATATGAAAACATTTATATGCCATAAATGAGTGGAATATTTATGCAATGATTATGATTTACAACTAGAGGAGAAGGAGGCTTGTGAACTTATTGATGCTACCACCATGGAAGCTAAGTGCAGTCAACAAGATGCCTGAGACCTTATTGAAGCTACAACTATGGATATCAAGTGTAGACATACAACAAAGATGTACATTTATCCTTATCATCATATTCATGATGAGTTTGCTGATGAATCTGATTTAGTTAGTGAAGATTCTTTAGAATTGGTTAAGTTTGTTGAGCTTGAACTAGATTATGAAATATTACTCGAACCTATGGATGAAGAAGCTGAAGAAGATTGACTGTGATAGATACAATTTATAAAACAAGAGGGTGAATGGGCCATTCAACAATCTATTTTGGACAAAGAGTACAAAGTGTATTAAGAACCTCTAAAGGAATGAATTGTGAACATCAGGTCTAAAAAAACACCAAAATTGGTGCATGTTGGTGATTATTAAGAGAAATAAGACATTTAAAAAATATTATAGCATCTCAAATATTATGCATATGTGTTTCTTACTAATTTTTTAGAAGTCAAAGGGGTGGACCCATTTTTAGGGGAAATACATATAGAACTCAAAGAAGTATCATGATCCATCAAGAAGAGGCCTTACTGTCTCAACCCTAATATGAAGATGAAAGTCAAAGCCAAATTGGATTGTATGTAAGATGATAGAATAATATTTCCTATGGAAAAAGTGGATTGGGTGAGTCCTATGCTAGTGTAGCCAAAGAAAATATGCAAGATTCATATCTATAAAGAGTATCACATTCTAAATGATGCCTGTGTTAATGAACCCTTTTCAATACCATTTACTAATGAAGTGTTGGAAGCTATAGCTAGATATGAGGTGTATTATTTCACTAATGGATTTGGTGGGTATCATCAAATACCCATCGTAGTTGAGGATATAACTAAGATGACATATAGTATAGAATGGGGGTCATTTAGATATAAGATAATGCCATTTGGTCTAAATAATGCACCTGTAGTTTTTTCCAAGGCTATAGTAACTACGTTTAAGGACTTCATCCATGATTTTATAGAGGTATTTTCGATGATTTGGTAGTGTTCTCATTGTTTTTAGAACACTTATCAAAATTAAGACTAATGTTGGAAAGATGCAGAGTGCTTAGGATTGTGCTTAACTTAAAATAATGCTTGTTTTTTACACCATTTGGAGTTCTACTAGGCCATGTAGTGTGAAGCAAGGGAATTTTGGTGGATCAAGTGAATATTATAGTGATAATAATTATGCCACCACCAAATTCCTTCACAAAAGTGAAATACTTTTTAGGACCATAAATTCATAAAAGGCTATGCAACCATCTCAACACCATTAGATAAATTACTATGAAAAGGTATTCCCTTTGTATGGATAGAAGAGTGCTAAGCACCTTTTGTGGATCTAAAATATAGGTTGGTTACTATGTCAATCCTTATTTTTACTAATTGGGGTAAACCTTTCCATGTGCATGTTGATGTATTAGGTACCATAGTTGGCACAGTACTTGTGCAACCCAGTGAAGGAAGATTGGATAATCCAATCCATTTTTCAAGCTAAAAACTTTCTAAAATAAAAAATATTTATACCACAACTGAGAGGGAAGTTCTAGTGATTGTATTTAATCTACACAAATTTAAAAATTATTTACTAACTACCCCATTTGAATAGTTTATAGATCATCAAGCTTTATGATATATGATAAACAAGCCAATGTTGGGCAGATGGATATCTCAATGGTTGATGTTTTTTGAAGAATTACACTTTCATATTAGTGTTAAGATAGGGTGGGAGAACATTATCCCTAACCATCTCATTAGATCATATAATGGAAAGGATCTAGAGGATATCCCTGATGAGTCTCTTGATGCTCATCTATTCAATTTTTCTATGATTCCAGAATAGATGGAAGAAATTGCATAATTTTTGGAGTAGGGGACATTACTTGCACACTACATCAAAAGATAAAATAATCAACTCTTTACCAAAGAACTTCCCTTTAGCATAGTAAATGGATTTATCTATCATATGGGTAAATATGAGGTCCTAAGATGAGTAACACTGGAGCATGAATGATCATAAGTCTTAGAAGATTCACATCAGGGCATTATGGGTGGAAAATTTGTGGGGGAAGCTACAATAAGGAAAATATTACTAAGTGGTATTTGGTGGCCACACCTTTTTGAGGATGCATAGAGCATTGCCTAATAGGGTGATGTTTTCCAATGCATGGGTAAACCCAATTAGAGGGATGAGATGCCTCGACATCCCATGTTATCATAGCAACTATTCGAGTAGTAAGGATTTGATTTTGTTGGCCTCATTAATATATCAAGTAAATGTAGTAATGCTAGATACATAATCAGTACAATGGATTATTTTACCAAATGGGTAGAGGCTGCTACTACACTGAGCTATAAAACTAAATATACTACTAAGTTTTTGTATGAGACTATCATTACTTGGTTTGGATGCCCATTAAGATTGGTAAGTGATCAAGGTACACACTTTTAAAATAAGACCATTAAGATCTTAACAAAATAATTTATGATTTCTCATCATAAAATCACTACATATCATCTATAAGCCAATGTCCAAGTAGAGTCTACGAACATAGTGATTGGTAAGCTCTTGAAAAAGGTTTATGATGTCAAGAAAGATGATTGGGGGGATCAAATTCTTATAGTACTCTGGGCTTATTGTACTCATTTTAAGAATGCATCATGATTTACTCCATTCCATTTGGTCTATGGGATGGAAGCTATCATGCCAATGGGATATGTCATTCCCATCCTGTGAGTTACTAATACAATTCATCTTAGTGATGCAAAATCACTTACAAATAGGTTGTTGGACTTCAATCACATGGATGAAGATAGGTACAGAGTTATACTGGCATAGGAAATTAATAAAAGAAGTTAAAAGGCATGGAATGACAATAATATCCACATGAAAGAATTTCATTATGAGTAATTAGTTTTGCTATATGACAATAGGCTTCATGCATTTCCAGTAAACTCACCATTCGATGGAAAGGTATATATGTTATTCATGAGATTTTGTAGAGTGGGATGGTAATCTTACAAGACCTAAAAGGTAATTTTTTTCTAAGAAGGGTTAACAGATGTAGACTTAAAGACTACCATCGTTAGGATCAAATTCATTAATAAAAAGTATGGTTTTGCACATCCCTCTTAGTTTAGGAAAATTTCATTCATGCAATTTTTTTGAAGTTTGGTTTGTGTTTTCTATGTACTGTGTGTTATAGTAAGTTGTTAGTAGAGCATAAGATCAACCATAATTTGTAAAGATACAAGATAGGCATGGTATAACTAGACTAACACATGTTGGTTGTCTAGTCAACATAAGTGGACAAGATTCCAAATGGCATTCTCAAGAAAAGATAGGTGTTAGTCACCTATTAAGTTTGGGAAAACTAACTAATTATATATTAGGTCTTGATCAAGAATAATGGTTACTAAAAAGGATTTATGACCAAAGCATGTAGGGAAGTGGTTATAATGTCATAGTCATAATTTTATGTTAGGATCAAGCTCAAGTAACTAACAGGTATAGATGACAAAAATATGGTGGCATGTCCCATCAAACATTCTCTAGTAGTTAGATTGATGTCACATCAACCACATTGAATACCACATATAATAAACCAAATTTTTCATAGTGTTTGAAATAATGAGGTGAAAAACCCATTCAAAATTGAAGCTAACTCACACAAGTGAGGGATTTTAGGATCCCAATATTAACTGTAGAATATCAAATGGACAAGTGAATGAAAGTATATAAATAATCTACTTCATCACATTTCAGATCACTCACTTTTTCTAAAATTGAGTTCTATTATTGCTATTTCGAGTTTATTTTCTCAGCTTTGTGATCTACAAGTTTATTCACAATAAGAAATCATGGCTGCTCCTATTAGTGCCATAGAGCTTGAGAAAGATTTAAATAGTAGATTCACTAATTTAAAAGAAGATTTGGGGATAGGGGTCTCACTTTAGCAGAAAAAGTTTTTTGAACTTATAGGTAATGACATGGTATAACATGCAAGAAATAGATTATTTGTGTAGGATGGCTTGGTACACCTTTGGCTAGATCAAACATAGAGAGACTAATGTGGTTACCCACTTTTGGGGATTGGATCGACATAATGTAGTTGTTGGTGGATCAATATAACCATCACTGTATTTACTTATCACATGATACAATGGTGTATCTATCTTGTGAAGTAATGGCTCACATAATTAGAATGCCTTCCTAAGGAAAATCCTTAATGGTTTACAAGACTAAAATGAAACCAATTTTTAATAAGATCAAACCTACTATGATCAGAAGAAACCATAGTATACCAATAGCATCTTTCCCAGATGAACTAGTACATTTTTTTAGTAGAATGCATCTCTCAATAGTCCTGGTAGACTACTAAGGCCATGACCAAGGCTACCAAGGGTGTGGTGGATATCGTACACCAAATGATCCATGGTGGGGAATAATTCAATTATCCTAAAGTTTTTTGGTAGAATTGGAATAAAACATTGCAAAGGTCTTGGGTACAGTGAATCATACTTTCAATATCAATTTTTAGTATTTTTTTTTGTGTTCACACAATGGAAATCACCTACGGGGTAAGTCCACCCAGACACTGATTATTAGCCTGCTGAGTAATTTTCCAATCTAATTTGGTATTTATAACTCAATATCAAGATCAAGCCCCATTATTTAATATTTGGTAAAAAACATTCAGCCAGATGGTGGCTATGCATCCTTGGATCCCACCTGATGTCATGAAACTTTTGGGACAACATGCTATGGTACATTGACTTTTAAAGGGAACACCCATTTAGATCCATGAGGTACCACCAATGACAACCAATCCATTATGGTTCTTCTTTGACATGCCTACTATGTATAGGGAGATGACATTGTAAAAATATTAGGATACATAACAAGCTACTCCTTTTCAAATTATTCCTCTTATTACATCAGCTCTAATTTCATCTACTAAACTAACTGAGATCCAACAATGTAAAAAGGGTAAATGTATAGCTCAATATAGCTCACCATCTCCACCATGACACATAACAAGGATCCAAGTTTCTTAGTATGATGATCTCCATGTCCCTAAGATCACAACTTAGTATGACTAGCATATACTATAGATTGATGAAATAGATGTATACTACTTAATATTAGAGGACATGGCAGGTAATTTGTATGAAGATGAAAGAGAATGAATTTTTCTTTTAGAAGGCTGTACATACATTATAAATCCATAATAATTTTCCATAGGAGTTATGGATTTATCTTTCTCCTTATCAATCATCCATTTTAGTGTATCCCTTGAGTGAAGTGATAGTGATTCAGTAGGCTAAGATGGATCCTACACATGGTGTGTCCTTTAGATGTGCAACTTTACCAAATCCTCTATATGTGCTATTTAAAAGTTCAACAGAGTCTATTGTTCAGTGTAAGTGGTCTACGTGTAAGTATCATATGGAAAAGGAGGATCCAGATGCCTTAGACATCATTAAGGTGGATACCCATAGATCTAACACAACTACCTCCCAACCTTTGAATTTGACTAGTGCATAAACAAAGATAATGTTTCCACATGTTACTATGTAGGATATTCCCATTGGTTATTTGAGGAAGGGATCAATTTATCACAAGTAGATTCAAATGGCTGAGTGATCCTCCTTACTATGCCATCTGATGGACCACTCACATATATTGAAAAAACTATGGTTGACTCTCAAATTGAGGAAGAAAATCAAGCCACACATAAAAAATCTAATAGATCTACTTCATGAAGACAAAAAAGGGCCAAAACTAAAGTTATGTAGAATCAACAAGAAGTGTAGGCATGATCTAAAGCTACAACCATGCAAAAATCTTAAGAAGAAGAAACTATAAAAAAAGCTACCATTATTTCTAGCCAACACCAAGCTAAGGCTGAGGATCAATGTCATCAACAAGCTATAATTGAGATGGAATGATAGTGTAGAGCCAAGGTAGAGAAGGAAGCTCAATGCTAATTGATGACATATATAGTAGATGTGTAGAAGGTTACTGAAGATGCCATTACTATTGTCACTATTCAGTCAAAACTAATAGATTCTCAACCTTTGGCCCTATCTATAATGCAACCACCATTTACTACTATTGGGACTTAGCCTTCAACCATAGGAGATGCTACTTCACCATAACCTTCATTAGATAATTTTACACAAAGCACATCATAGCTAGTTATGGTACCATCACCTAATATGACAATCTTGTCTTCGATGGCAATTCTAGATGTGCCTTTACCCCAGGCTAGGAAGATGATGTTTTCATTGCTAATTACTCCTATTCAATGTGTACCAACCACTATTTTTTCCACTTCTATGGGTAGCACATTGGTCATAATAGATATTTCACTAGATGTTACTCAACCTTCATTGAGTAAACAAATTTAAGGTATGACTACATTTCAAGAATCATTGTCATAGAAGGCTTAATCCTTAAACTAGAAGGTCTCATAATTAGAAGTAGAGAATAATGGGTTACAACAAGCCTTATAAAAAACATGTTATGCTATATAGACTGCTTACCTAAAACTCATTCATTATCTCACTATTGATCCTATCCATTCCTATGTGGATTGAGTTCCCTTGTTTCTTAATCAACTTATCCAAGATTGATAGTGTAATAACATGCATACCAATTATGCTCATCAAGGCCCATCAATTGAAGCTGCAACTCTAAAATTATGATATTTACATCTCAAATATTAGACACAACTTAGTGTTATTTCACAATACATTGGGCAAATTACTTGTAACCTATTAGATTGATGCCAACAAATCCAAAGTGTTTGGACTAATCTTCAACCCTAGTTTACTACTACACAGATAACTTACATCAAATTTTTGAATATATAGGCTACTTCATAATCCATGGATGATGCATTAAATTTGTCAATCCACATACATGATTTAGTTATAAATCAAATTGAAGGGTGGCAAAATTGGGTTCAACATAATGCTTTTATATGAGTTCAATCAAAATGATATGCAAACCACCTTAACCTACTTTCCACTAATATTGATGTAAAGGTTGCATCAGTGAATGCTAATACTACTACCATTGATGATGATGATTTGTAAAACTTATTATATGCTCATGATCTAGTGCGTGCATTGGTTTGTGTGGTCTAAGAACTTTTATTGGAATGGAAAACATACAAGTGGGATTGAATACATTGGATGCTTTCATTTCTCCTATGGTTAATGATCCTATTTTTATTAATCTCAATCAACTCCTGGTGATTCTACAATAGAGGAAGAAGGTAGGATCTTTGGTAATGCAGTCTTACACTACTTATCTACCACCTCTTACCCAATCTTAGGTGCACCATAGGTTATATCTTTTTGGCATATTTTGTTTCCTCTCTGGTTTTATTTTGTAGAGATTAGGTTGGTTGAAAACCTGAAAGGGTGGCCAATTGGTCTCGTTATCTTACTAAAAACCCAAAAGGGTGGTAGGTTACATTGTAATATTTTGTTGAGGATTGTGTGATTTTGAATTTTTCTACTTTCTGGTTATTTTTCTTTTGTATTATCTCAGGATAATATAACTAATTAAGTCTAGGATACTGTTAGAAGGAAAGTATGCACATAGGGTGCCATCACAGCATAAGGACATGTCATCAATCTATTAGGTCAGCATACATAGGATAATTAGTCATCAACTGTATTCCTTTTGAATAGATTGTGTGGATTTATGTTTCTCTAACTTGGGAAGTTTATAATGGTGTTGTAGTTGTTAAAGATTCCAAACATAGTTTGTTGTAACCATGTGTCTTAGATAGAAATAATGAATTTTGTATAAATGTAAATTGTGAAGAGTTAGAAGGGTTTAGACATTGAAGAAATAGATATTGGATCCATGTAATAGAGGCATCTTGTAAAATCATAGAGTATTAGGTTAATCTTTACTTAAGCAATTATAAGTTTCTATGGTTTTATAATTGAATGTGTTCTATAACACCATTGTATATTTTATGTATTACGTATGATAATATTTTTAATATATATAAGGTTTTATAAGTAATTGGATGTCTTAGATTGTGGAATGATTGTTGAGTCTACATATCTATCTTGATTAACTTCAGATGAGAATCACACTAGTCAGGACATCTAGGTTTCCTTGTATTTTTACGATATGTCTTTATGAATCTATGTTTCTAAAAATTAAGGGCCCATTACCTCTCCCATAGTTGTCCTCATAATTATAAAGTTATAGGAAACTAGGAACCCCTTCTCATAGATAATGCACGAGCGGAATTTTTAGGAATGAATTGGCATGTAGGTGCATAACCTACTAGTGTAGATGTTGACATTAGTGTAAGGCTAGATGTAAAACTATAGTAACATGAAGTATGATCTAGTGAACCATATTATCCTATATTAGTCATCCCTCATTGAAGAGTAATGATACCCATTGGATAGTTACATAACAATATATGGAAATAAATTTTCAACCTACAATTATATAAATTATTTTCCATGGGAAGAAACTTGACCTAAGCATGAATGAATTGATCTAATTATTTTGGAACAATATAATATATATTGATATCTATCTTATAGAAAATATCCATAGTAATTTAAGTATCTAATAGAGGTGAAAAGTAATGTTTTAAGAGTTATGTGTTGAAGACTAGATGCAACCCAATATAAATAAGAATATTAAGCTATAAAGTGTTATCCCTTAATTTTTTGGTGATGGTGTAGGGTCCATACCAAAGTGGATGAATGTTGTGATTAAGTTCATGTCAATATTTCATTTTATAGGTGTAGCCAAGCTCGATCACCAACTTGAAAAAGTGTGTGGTGTATTATGTTTATTGTGATATTATTTGTATTTCACATTTTCCTATCATAAAATGTTTTTTTACCTATTGTTGAAGATGTTTAATGTGATTAATGAATTGAAAAAAATTGTCAACTTCCTTTTAATTTGAAGGATTTGTTATTGTTGATGGCAGAATAGGATAAGATACGTCGATGGGAGATAAATGTTGGAAACCCAAACAAACCTAAAAAAGGGTTGTGTGTGGTAGAGTTGTGTAGATATCTAATATAGTTGTGTTGAATGAAAGAAATAATTTCATCCTAGTTGGAATAATTTACACTCTTAGAATATTCACTATCATCTTATTTACCAATTTATTTTGTCCATCAATTTAAGAATGAAATGCTGTAGACTTGTTCAATGTTGTGGCTAGCATAGATAAAAGTGATTTACATAAATGGATCAAATACCTTTTGTCCTTATCATATGATATAGTTCATGGGATTCTGAAGTGGATATAGACATATTAAAAGTACAATTGAGATATTTCTAGAGTTATTATTACTTTCTTAAAGGGTATGATAATTTACACCTTTGAAAATCTATCAACTACTACATAAACAAAATAATTACCATGTTTGGTAATATAGTAGCCTAAGATAAAGTCTAATTAAATGGATTCCCATGGTATCATTCGATTGGAAATAGTACATGTGGTACAAGACTTGATGTTCTTAGAGACATCATACCTGAGATGTGGCTATTAGAAGTATTTATGTAACATTTCAAGATTATCTCAATCCCAAAATGTTTGGTAAACTTGATAAAATGAGACTTCCATATTATTTTATGTCATTCTATCTCATGCTGAACATATAAGTTCCAAAGATGATACATAATAACATCCTACAAGTATAAATTTGTACTAAATTAGTATATAAAAAAATATAATAGATATCTCTAAAATCCATGTCAGATGGATATAATTATGACCATGCATTAACTTCATGTCCGTGTGTATCAAGTATATAAAGAAGAGTTTGAACTAGTAATCAACTTAGGAAATATACAAATAGATTGGTAGTCCCCTTCTTATGCTTGATGTTTAGATGGAACTGATGAAGATAAGAAGACCATTTTATGTCACTTTTGTATTAACTTATTTTGAGACTATAATAACTGAAGTGGATTGTGATCTATGTGGATCACAATCTCCTTTCCTAAGAATAATGCTTACATGCGTAAACAATAACATAAGTCTCATGATCATATGTTAGGTAGTTCTTTACTGGTGTGGTGAATGTTTCACTATGGTAAGCAACTAATGACCATGTTGGGTGAGGACTACTCCAAGTGCAAAGTTAGAGGCATCGGTCTCAAGCTAAAATGTTTTTTCAAGGTCTAGTAAAACAAGTACTCACATGGAATAGATTTTGTGTTTCCATTACTCGAATGATTTCTATTGTGTGGTATTTTATTTGAATTGTGATATAGTAACATCTTGGGTAACTTAGTTTAGATACCAAGTCATGTGAGAAAAACCAAGTAAAAATATCCTATATAAAATTTCTAATACTAGAAAGTTGTGAAACTCTAAGAGATTAATTAGTTGTGACCAATATTAGATGTCTTGAATCTTAGTTGGGTCCACATGCACTCCTTTTTAATCTATAATGTGTATCAAATATGTAAATTGTGGAATGGTAGAAAATGAACATTTTTCATGCTTACATAAAACTTGTGTTTCTAAAAAGTGTCAATAACTTGATCTATATGGCATAGGTGTTCATCCCATGTTTTTCTAACAATCAGGATGTCCTCATGGAAGACTATAAAAAATGAAGTAGTGAATGGCATTAGAACATTATTGATAATCTACATGAATGTGGTTAGTGAGTTGGTAAAGCTAAAAGACATGACTAACCATTCAAACAAAACTTATTTTAACTATAATTTTTTCTTCCATATATCTATAAGATCAATAAGAATATGATGTTACTTAGACTTAATATTGATTTAAATGAAGTATCTTGCATTATGGAGCTCATCTATAAGGTATTCAATCCTTGGAAGAGTATAATATTTTTTCATTGTGATCTTATTGAGTGCTCGATAATTAATGCATAACCTCCACATGTCATATTTATTTTATGCTAGAACAAATGGGATGTCGGAAGGTGATGAGTTGAGCCTAATATGTTCTTTGTATAGTAGCCCATGGATCTATTACTTAATTTATTAATTCTCTAGAAAAGATATGTAGTATAAATAATCATTAGGAAGAGGTAATATATGGGTCAAATCAATAATATGATTTAAAACACAATGTGTAGGAATTTATTTTGGTATCTCAAATATGTCCTTGTATTCTTCCACTTGAGCTACAACTGATTTGTTTTTAGTGTTGACACTAGAGGAACTATAGTAATAGTTGGTACTGTAAGGACTTTCTTGTTTTTAGATCTTACCATTAAAAGCATAAATTTATTACTAGATATGACTAGGTTCTTAAAATAATTGGATCTAATGAGTGATAGCTTTAGAACTACTTCTGGTATGTGGTATCTCATATCACCAACATTTATGATGACATTTCTAGTATTTTCTTCATATATTGCAATGCAATGATAAATATATGGTTATGCCAATGTAATATCATGTACCTCTAATGGATTATCATTGTAAAGGATTATATATTAAAAGGGATTGATGTTGTACATCACTTAACACTATTGAGTGACATTTTTATTAGATCCTCAATTGTACTTTCAATATGTTTAATAGAGTATGCTTGTGGGTGAGGCTCAATGTTAAGCTCAATCTATGAATTAATTTAGGAAAATTCAAATTTTTATAACTTTTATTTTCATTAATGAAATGTACTATTTGGTCATTGATCCACATTTGAGAATGGAATAATATTTATGCTTCCTCTATTTCTATAGGGGTAGTAGAGATGTTTTATTTACCCACCATGGCACTAGGCTCAAAATCCATGATCTTATTTCCTTTCTTCAATGTTGTGGTGATGGTACCTATTACATAAATATATTCAAGTAAAGTATTCATAGCATGTTATTAATCATTTGAATGAATATTAGAATTGTGAACTGAGCACCACTTTCTAGTCTTAGACTAATTATTATGATCATTTGATGGTTGTGTCTTCTTCTTTAGAGGGTGTTTGGACTTATTCCCTACTTTGGAATTTTGGTTAGAAGATTTAGACTATTTATTTGCCTAAAAATTTAAATCTTTGATCTTATTCTTGGCCTTGGCCTTAGCTTTTGATTCAAATTTACAAGTATATATATAGGTTTCCCCAATTGGGGAGATAATTTGGAAATCTAGGTCTAATTGAATATGAGGTCTCAAACCTGACCTATACTTCAAAACCAGATTTTGACACAAATCTTGAAACCTAAGTTTGGACACCAGATTATGAAAAGTATTTATGTATTAATTTATAGATTGTTATTTTCATTAACACAACTGAGAGAACTTTATGTACTAGCCATTATAGTTTACAATAGGATAAGAGGTTACTTTGAGTGCTTCTACAAAACCATTTTATGTGTCTATAGATGTATCTAAACTATTATATTATTCATGTGAAGTAAAATAAATTTATGTTAAAGTTAATATATAATATATAGAAGGTATATACACATGAGATATAGTATGTAGAATAATTAACAAATCATACAATACAGAACTAGATCACATGACACATGAATTTATGTAGGAAAACCCCAAGAGGTAAAAAATCCAAAAATGATGATATTCATATAATAGATAAACTATTGGTCACAATACAATCCTTATTCCCTCACTCATTTGTATCAAAATTTATTCACAAAACCTTTGTAAATATTATCCATATGTAAATATCAAATTCATCGAGTGTGTTCAAGATGAGTTATAATAGGGGTAAAACCATATTTATAATGGGGATGAGGGGAGGTGATCATTGTAACCAATGGGTCCATCCTTCCCTGATAATATTTTTAAAAATGAATGGTAAGTAGTAAATAAATTATGTCTTATTATTTATTTACATGTGTTTTTTAACCCATGTTTAATGTTGGCTAATTTAACTACCCTTGATCATTATATGTTCAAACAATGTTTTGAGTTGTCTAACCTTGCACATGGTCATGTATAAATATTTTATAAATTTTAAGGTATTTTTGGAGAAATTAAGATGTTTTCAAAAGTTAAAGTTTAATTTTTGTTCTTGTCTAAATCATTCCAGTGTCTTGATAACATGCTTTAAGCTTAGTAAAACTAGTACAAATGTAAAAAAAAGGTCATGTACATTAGCACACACATGTCACAACATCTTGAGTTAGTTTCTAATGTGGGGATGGAAGTTTAATTTTTTTTTTTAATTTAAAAAATCCTCTAGCCTTATTAGTCCTAAAACCATGCTCAGGCACAAGGTACAAGTTCAAATAATGTAAAATAATGCTCAATAACTCCATCAGGTCATTTATAAGCAAAAAAGGTCAACATGTTTAGCATTGGCTAATGGAGGATAGAGATTATGAGGACTTGTGATATTAGGGTTTGAAGGGAATCCATATTCCATACATTTTTTTGTAAATATTTTTGATTTTGAGGGGCAAGACTTTATGACTAATCACTAACAATTTTAGCACCTCTAAAACCCTTGAAAACCCTAAGAGTTTGGTTTTCTCCTTTTGGAAACACTTTTGAGCTTGATGGATGAATAATTATGGTTGAATAATATTAATAATAATCCTAATATTCCTAAAAACAAAAAATCCAAGAAATCAACCTTGGTCAAACCTTTATTGGCAAGCATATCTCATTCTTTTGATTGTTTCTTGACATGATAGGTAGGTTTGGAGATTTGAAGTGTTTAAAGAAGAGATGGGGATTAAAGATGGATTTTAATCATATATACACATACATAATGATATTATAAAATAATTCAAATATAATATAATTAACCAAACAACTCAAACCAATAATTCATTAACCCATTCAACAATATTTTTCCATTATTCTTGATTTTTGGGTTGTAGCAGGCCTAAAAAGAATATTTTTATGATTGATTGAATGCATCCAGTAATTATATGATATATATGGGTATCTAAAATTCATATAAAAATATTAATGATGTATTTATATGACATAAAACATAATATATTCCCATTTCTCTCTCTAGGTCCATTGTTCCTGATTTTTAAGTTATTACATATGTGAAAAATGAGTGTTTTTGATATTTTGTATGCATTTTCATGACCAAATAGTGGTTTTAATTGTTATATTGGTTAATATAATTTTTTTATAAAAAAAATCTCTTGATATCCTCTATAACTTAAAATATAAAAAAATAGCAAATGAGCCTGCTCGCTACCCTACAAGCCTAGTTTTCACCAAAAAGTGTATATTTTGCATTTTACTTAATGAAAAATTATAAAAATTGAATTAGAGGTATTTTTTTATGTAATTTAATTAATTTAATTGGTTTAAATTCTATATATTTCATGATGAGAGATACAAACATAAAACACAGGTCTCTATAATGAGGGAAATCAAGGTTCTTGATTGGTTTGCATGGTGTTTGAGTGTGTGAGAGTCTCTTGAACAATTTTTAAAGATTTTAAATCTTTGTAAGAGATATAATAACCTTAAATTAAAAATTTAAGGAGTTTTAAAGGTGATATAAAAAGTTATCAAGTAAGAAACTAGACCTAGTGGAGAATGTCCTCTTGTTTTCATAGATAAGTGAGGTTACAGTCCTTCTTAAGGTCATCCAAAACATGAGAGCTTATCTAAAGTTAATAATGTTATTTAGGAAAAATAAGAGACCCAATAAACCTAAAAAATTATATTTAAAATTTTCTATGTGTGAAGAAGAGTTGTCAATAATCCCAAAGGTAGTTGAAGATAAGTGTCAACTTGTAACTCATATATCAAGGAGGCCAATTTCAAGAAAAAAAGATGAGTTTTATAGCCAAAATTTTCACCAAAGATAATTAAATAATACCTTCTCAAATTTTTGATAACATGGAACTATCGGTATATATAGGCAAGCTATTATAAGAGATAGATCTTTAGATTATGGGCTAGCTTCCTTGATCTATATTTTAGGGTCACACACTACACTAGACTAATCACTTATTTGGGGATGAAAAGGGAATAAGGAAACATAAAATTAACCTACACTAATGGAGGTGATAAACCAAATATATCTCCACAAACATACTTGCATTTGCACTATGAAGGCAGATTGCTAAAACTAATCTCAACTCAAATTTTATTCTAATATAAGTGTTTCTACATGGAGATAGATTTTTATGAATTTATAAAGGTGGGTAACTAATAATTATGATATTATAAATTAATAATCTATATTCACACTTCAAGAAAACATAAAAAATAGTTACACTTCATGAGACTTGTTAAAAGAAGCATTAATCACATAATGCATATAAAGAGCCGAATGGAAGCAAGGAAAAACAATCATCACTTGTCATCTAAATATAATACTTGACATACTTGGTCAAGAATTGTAGACACTAAACTAGCTTGATAAAAAATTATTCAAAGGAAAACAAAGATGCCAAAACCAACAGAGCTTCACCATACTAATTGTGGATTTTTTACAATGCCAAAATGGGTTTAATATATAGAGTATAGGAGAGGAGAGAGAAATAGTGACATTGAAGAGTCACCATGCCAAGTATAAAGTATTGAAAACTAGTTAAAATGTAAGATAATGAGTTAGAAAATAGGTCATGAAGATTCATTGAATAAGTTTCAATCACAAACATGACATCTCCTTGTAGTTGGTGAAGGGACACTCTATTGTCTTTCTTGAAACTGCCTTCTTGATGAAGAGTCCACTTAATAGTATTGAACTTAATTTGATGTAATTGACACATATAATATAACTTGATAATGTGAAAACATGATTTTGAAGGTAATTATACACTTCTCAATTGATGATCTTCTCTTTGACACTTGTTGTTCACTTCTTTGCAGTTGTTCCCTAGCCCTTTAGGCTTGAATTCACACACTTGTCACTTGGATGACCTATACATGTTTAATAAATTTATTTTAAAGGATGTGAGACACATATTAAAACTTTATTTATCTTTTTATTCTATTGGGTAGACCTCAATAATATTTAGTATCACACTCCTCATCTCCAACTTAGGTAGTCACCTTGCTTCTCACTGTTATGTCCAAGACTGCCTACAATAAATAGTTTAGTATAGGGGTTTCCATTAATAAATGGGGTTATAATTAGGTTTTAGAATTTTAAATACATATTCATACACCTTACACAATGGATATCACCTATCAATTCCCTTTTGCACCTTGAAATCACCTCAAATCCTATAGAAAACACAAAATTTAGCCTATCCGTACAAGTGATGGTATGGAAAAACCAAGTGGAAAGGAGCCTAAGAGTGTTTAAAGTAGGTCCCAATCAAATTCAAGGAAAATTGAATATGTTTTGATGCATTTATCACCATATATTTCTCATCAAGCTCTTATGAGGGTTTTAGGTCATTCAGGTTCTTAACAATGATTCATAAAGGTTAAGCCCTTAAAATTTAAACCAATACCACTGAGTTTAAGTATATGAGACCATTAAAATATACATAAGTTCTTGAGACTCAATGCAAATTTTCCATAAATATATGAGTGAAATAAAATGCTTCTCAAGTTTTTACTATGCATTTTGGACACCCCTGAGAGAAAATTAGGCCAAAATGGCCAATTCTAAGTTTATCTATGCAAACCAATAGGTTGAATAAATCCTCCAATATCCCGTGAAGGTTCAAAAATTATGTAGGAAGATAATATGGTCATATGAATGAAATTAGGAACTTAATGTTTTAAGCCTAATTCTAGGCCTAATAGGCCTAGAATATATATTCAAGCATGTGACCACCTCTGAGTGTACCTAATGGCTATAGTTTTTCCTAAACACTTTTTTACATATAATTCAACCCTAGACATCATCTTCCAGTCATTAAAGGCTCTATCATTCATATTTTCACCATTAATAGATTAGGTTTGTAGGTTGTGTTGCTCATTTAGTGCCTCTGGTCTGAGATAAAATAGAGAGCACCTCCACTATTATTCTAGCCCAACTGAGACCATGGAGATCTTGTTTAGGTCATGAGGACCCTCTATAATAAATTTAAAGGATAGATCATACTTATATAGGTATAAAACATCTCAAAATATCAAGACTAGGTTTTATTCATGTGACTGTGTGCAAGGTTTGGTTGACTGAGAACGAGATTTGAAACCATATTTATCATCTTCACTCTACTTAATTTGCCTCTAAAAATCACATGAAG
The DNA here is from genome assembly GCA_037957365.1 of Torreya grandis. Classification (NCBI taxonomy): domain Eukaryota; kingdom Viridiplantae; phylum Streptophyta; class Pinopsida; order Cupressales; family Taxaceae; genus Torreya; species Torreya grandis. The sequence continues at coordinate 186,440 of JARHVA010003467.1, read as the reverse complement.
TGTGATGTTATTATTTTAAGAGTGGTTTATACATGTTCATATTCATCCTATATCTCTGCTCACCAGCCAAATTATATCTCTTTTCCATTCATTACCAGTCCATAGACTATTTTAAAGCACTTTCAACCACCTCTACTCTTACTATCAACTTCCACCTACAACCCTATAGGTGAATGTTAAGATGACTTGGATATTTAGCTTGATTATGCCCCTTTATCATTACATTATGAAATATAATTCAACTCATGGATAGTCTCTATCACTTCATCCTAAGTTTAAAATCATCTCAAAACATATTCAATCCTTTTGAATCCACTGTCCCTCTAGTCAGAATCTTGTAGGTGTCAATTAGGTAACATTAAACTTGGTCTTCATATTTTTGACTATATATGCTCAGAAATCTTATTCAGTCCAAGACATTTCAAACTTGAAACACCATATTGTTTTAGGCTTTGATAACCTTTGTGAGACATTATCAACATTATATTTACCTAAGTTGTAGATTTACAAGCCTATAGATGATAGAGACTATAAATTTTTCTTGAAAATTTGAAGGGATGTAAGACATGACTATGATATTCAAAGGTCATTGTCCTTTTTATTGCATCAACATATGGCTTGGCCTATAAACCCTAGGCCTACTCCATTGAATATGTAGAGAGAGATGATGAAACAAAGTGGTTGGAAACCTATTGTAATAACTCAAGGAAGACATATCAAACCTTTTGAGATAATTTGGAGATTAAAACAACTCAAGAACACCACCTACATACTATAAACTTGTTCAGACCCCCTAGAATGCCTCATTTCCACTCGAGAGGCAAGTTGGTTTTTATTGGTATGGTCAAACATATTTATATGGGACCTTTTTATTCAAGGGGAAGTTACCCATCCTAATTTAATTCAAGTTTATGAAATTTATTTGAGGATTAATGCATCCATATTTATGAATCATCCTTAATAATTCAAACCACTTTCATGTTGCCTAGGAGTGCTATAATGACTAGTTTGCAGAGATGGACTTCAAAATCAAATAAAATTCCATAACTTTCTCTTGAAATCTATTTTATTTTTTTGAGGACTCTAATTAGGTTCTTCACATGTATTTGAGCTATATGACTACTGTACGCATTACCAAAATTGCCTTATTTTGTGTGTTTTTGGTGTTTTATAGGGATTTTGGAGAGATGGATACTTTTAAAAGGGATTGTATGGGACTTATTTAATCTCATAAAATATATAATTTTTCTCTAAAAAACATCTATAAGTGACAAAAAAACTCTATTTTACAAGGCATTCCAAACACGCTTGTGAAAGGCTTATTTTTGGCCATTTGATGGTTTGGATATAAGGACAATGTTATATAATCTCTAACTTGACATGGAGGTTTTTATTGGAATGGGTAAATTGAATCACACACTTCCTATAGGTTTCACAAGTGTAGGAGGGGTTTTGATCCAAAATCCACTTTTTAGGCCTAGAGGCCTAATTAGGCCTAATTGACAGAAGAGATAGGAAGAAAAACTAGACTTCCACTTGGATTCAACTCATGAAGTTTAAAATGGATATGTTAGAGGATATAGGGTCATATAATATTCCTTTATTTTGTCAATATGATCCATATAACTCCTACACAAGAATAAAAATAAGACAAAAAGACTACAAGGAATGAGGTCTAATTAGGGATTTTGGTAGAGAAAAACCTACTGGGGTTAGTTTGAGGCCTCAAAATGGATTTTTTTAGGTTTTATATGAGTCAAATAGGTCATCCATGAATTTTTTTATGAGATATAGTAACTAAAAACAAGTTTTGACACTTGTGTGTAAAATAGGCCTAAGAAGATAAAAAAACCTTCTAGACACCTTGCAAAAGAATGGGGTGATGTGTCAAAGAGAACCTATTGGGGTCAGCTAAGAGGTGTCAATATTATAAAAAACATGTAGGATAAACTTATATGACAACCAATAAGTCAACTTATCCTTTAACATATCAATAATAAAGAGAGTTTCAAGAATCTAGTTAAGGTGTCTATCATTCATTTCAACCTCCCACACCACTTGGAGAGTTAGAGCATCTGAAGAGGAGAAACACATGGAATCCTAAAACTATTTAATTTTTTCCCTAAATAATATTATTTTTTTAATTTACATGGCACTTGTCTATATTCTCTCTCTTTCACACTTCTTCTCTTATCTCACACTCGTGCTATATATTGAGCCAATTTGGCTTTGGAATGTATCCTCCACCTGGGTATGATGAAGCCTTGCTCATTTATTATAAATTTACTCAATAAAATAGCTAATTTTTTACCTCATTCAATGACTACATATAGTGATAAATCTCTAAATATTTAATCTTATCAAGCGTAGATGTATATCACCTTGTTTGTGTCCTATTTATCTTGCCTCATGTGGTTGTTTCTCTATTATAGGTTGTGTTTGGTGTCATCGAGGGTATCTTGTTGGTTTTGAAGTGGAATTATTCTTCCCTCTTAGCCTTATAATGCCTCACCCTTATACAAATAATTGATGCAATAGGTTCATTATACAATGTGTGTATGTTCATGTTGTCTTATAGGTCTTAGTGTATTATGCAATGTGTGGTAGTGGTCAAAAACGTTTGGTGCATCACCATTATAGTTAGGTTTATTTCATGTTATTTTTTCCCTTTTACCAATAATAAAATGATATATTAGTGAAAGTGAGTCTAATTTATTCATCAAGAGGAGCTAGCCCTTCAACCTAGAGGTTTACCCTTGTTATAGACAACCCATAGGTCTAGGGGTAATCCCATGTTTAACCAAATTTGGAGAAGTCTGAACAACCTTATCCAAGGGAGAAAATTTTGGTTATAACAATGAGTCCTAAAATACCAAGATAATCCTATGCCACATTTCATTAGGCCATCATTAAAAAAAGTTGGCACATGTTGAGGATGAAGGTTATAAGACTATTTTCTCACCTTTCCTGACGTTGTAACTGGCATTATGATTGGAAGTCATCCATCATGAGCCTCCTACATGTCTAAATTCTCTCTCTCTCCTCTCTTTTCTCATATATGTACTCCTATAAGTGAATTTAAATCATCCTCCAAATTAGTATGGAAAATCCATGCTCCTTTTATAATCCCTTTGAATTAATATATGACTTATTTTTCCTTCTTATATGACTGTGTTTAGTGTGTATTTATGAATGGTTAATATTATCATGTAATTATTAAGTTATCCTTTTTTATTGTCACATATTCTTTCCTCTATTTATTTTGAAGTCACTTTTATAGGTTTTAGTTAGTGTCATATCCAATTCATGCATTGATTATTAGTGGAGATCTTTCATCCCTCCTAGTTGTACATTGACCCTCTAGCCTCTATACAAAATACTCATGCAAGATGATCAGATTAAGAGTTATGTGGTTTTAAATTAGTTAAATTATTTATTTTTTAAGCTATAAATGAGTAGTAGTATTAAAGACATTTGGTGCATCACTTCCTTTTATTTCATGTTAAGTTTATCTCTTTCCCTTTTCCTTCTAGTTAAGTAGGTGTCAATTGAGTTCCCATAGCCTTAAAGAGTCCCCATTGTGTCAATTGAGTGAAGAGACCTAAAACACCTCCTCAAAGGGTAAAACTCAAAGTGAAAATAATTTATAACACACATAGTGGGACAAGAACTCAAAGTACCTCATATATTGAAGGATTATTGGTATTGTCCTTCAATACATAAGCCTTTAGAGGCATTTTTAAAAGCACAAATGGTGACTCCAACTTCATTTAGTTAGTTTTAGTAGCCCAAGTATTCTTTCCAAATAATTACCCATTGTTTTTTCCTTTCCATATGAAGTTTCATGCCTGACTTTGATGTAGGTTTCAACTTGGTCCAAGTTATTGATCCATATCAAACATATAAATATCCATACCATCCCTATAATTATCCCACTTTCCCATCATATGGATCTAATTATGAATGTAACTAGTCTTACCTTCAAGGATGTTATCTTTACTTTCTTACTCAATTCCCTTATCAAGCTTGTCAACCTTCATATTAACCTTCCTAGCATGACATAAATCCTATATACCCCTTTTTACTCCAAATAAACCTTCAACTAATCTTAGACTATCCCAAATTGTTAGTGATATCAAGGCCAAGCTTGTGAAAATTGATCAAGAAGATCAAAATTTTGGAAACTTGCTTCCTCAAGTTCTTCAAAATCTTCAACCAAGGAAAATTCCAAGATTATCACCCACTCCTCATATGCCAATAAAAAATCAAGAGAGGGATAAATTTGTAGAATCCCAACCAAGAAAGTTTCCAAGTTTCTTGAGCCCCTCATCCACTCCTCAAGTTAGAATTGTTCATAAGGATAAAAGTATATCATAATTTGATATAATGATTAATAAATGGAAAGAGGAGAATAAAAAGCCTTTAGCACAAGCCTCTTTTCCTCTTCCCTAGGAGATCCTAAATGATACCATTACCCCCAAGTTTGAAAGTTGGAAGATTAATCCTTCAAACCCCAAACCAACTCATGAGCATACTCATCCCACTTTACCAAAAGAGACATCTTGCCCTCCCACCATCTCCATTTTTGAATTAGGACCTGTTGTATAGAATGTAAGTGAATGGGAGCCCTTAGTGACTCACTTTTCATTTTAAAATGAGTATTATACCCCTACTCAACCAAATGAGTGATTTTCCATCCCACCATCTCCCTTTACATTGGAGGACCTATTGAATGGAGAAAAGATGAGGATCATTCAAGTGAACATGATGAAAAGTTTCAAATTTTAGTTGTAGCTACAAATTAGCCTCAATAAGGTTATGATGAAGTTGTTTAAGTGGTGTATATAGTATATGTGTGATGAACATTCCTCAAGATGTATTAAGTGGACAAGAAGAGAATGATCATCTAGATAAAGATAATTTAATCCTTCTTAATTGAGAGTGTATCAAGTGGTATTAACAAGATATTTATTGGAAAAATGAGCTTCCATTCAACATGGAAGGATAAGAAAATTAGATTGCAATAGATCAGGAGGGAAATGTTAATGAAGTCATCTTGGTTGATAATCTTGTTAAGCCTCATGAGCAAAATGAACACATTCAAGACAACATGGTAGTATTTAATGAGATTTTAGTACTCATTTCACAAGGTAATAATCCTAAACATGAACTAAGTAAAGACATAAAAGAATATATAGTGATTCCTAGTGAACCTCAAGAATCTCAAAGTGGGTATTAAGAAGGTTTTTATGCCATGTGGTAGTAATACCTTACCATTTATATATATTTTGAGATCCTTAACAAGTAATCAGTCCTTATAGGGAAGAATAAGGATGATATTGAAGTTGTTCTCTCTCTAAGAGGACAAAAATAAACTCCTAATGATTTGTGGTAGTAATAACATCATCTTATTCTAGAATTTGAGGTCCGTAGTAGACTTACGTCTCCTAAATGGAAGAATGAAAACACAAATAAAAATACAACAATTGAGTCATTAAGAGAATTGCCTTAATTTGTCATTAATAATTAGGATCATCCTTTGAGTAAAGTAGAAATGCATTATTTTCATCAAATAATCAAGCTTGGACAAGGTATGACATTATTCTTAACTTGCATGATCAGTACATAGATAAAGAAATAAATGAGATATACCTTATTAATAATCAATAAGATGATTATCATACCAAAATCTCAAAAGTTAAGGCATACCTATCATCTCACAATAAATATTCCAATAGATTCCATCCATCAAGCGCCAATTTGTTTATATAGAGTGAAGAAGATTCTAAAAGTTTTCCTTTTGATCTAGGAGGAATAGGTATTTAAGGTCTTATACATAATATATTAGTCTTTGCTTTTTCTAAGTACTTCTAGCATATGTTTGTTAATAGAGTAATTAATTGTGTTCCCTAAATACCTCTTGGCATAGTGAGTCTCTCTCTCTCTCTCTTTATTGTGTGTGTCTTACTTTGTTAATGTGTTTAGAAGGTATCTTTAGTTGTCTCAAGTAGTTCTAAGGACTTGCAATCAGTTTCAAGGTCTAAATCATATTTATTTCTGAGTGATAAGTGACTCCATATCTCAATGGAAAAATAAGTCTACTAGTATATATTTTTAGTAGGCAAACTATGCCTAAAGGTTGACAAAATGCTAGCTAATTTAGCCACCCTTGATCATGGTATGTTCAAACAATGTTTTAAGTTGTCTAACCTTGAACATGGTTATTATTGACCAAATTTGACCCTAGGTTAAATTAAGTCAAACCATATATATTAAAACTTACTATAGGGTCTTTATAGGTCATAAAATGGTCACATGGTCATGTTTAAGGTCATTTAATATGTTTTACACCTTAGTTATTTGTGCAATTGTCTTAAGATTCCCTTATGTCACCTTTTTGGCCTTTCTAACGAACTTGTACATAAATTTCATGAAAGGAAAAATTTCAAATTGTTTTAAAATATAAAAGGTGTTAGTTGAGTTTCATATTAAAGTTTTTAAACTAAAAAATGCAGGTTTAACGTGGAAAGGAAGAGATAGTAATAGTTTCAAGTAGTTTAAAGGTAGTTGTACAATTAAGTACAACTACTTGGAAAATGGTATGGATTTAAGAGGGTATATTCAGAATGCCACATGTATTTTACAATATTGAGAAGCTTTAATAGGTTTATAAATGACAAAAACCATTCCATCTCTCCTATCACTCTCCTAGACAAGGTCTTACAGGTCAATCAGTCCACCCTTGATATAGATAGTATAGGAGGAATTGAGATGCATGCATTTGATAAGTGATAGTAGAAGTCATTCACTTCCTTTTAATTTTAGGATTTAAAGGTTTGGTGTAGTATTATCTATAAACCATCCTTAATAATGATGGTGACTTAAAACTACCTAATCAACCCCATGGCCTCCACTTTTCTCATCTATTTATAGTTGTCTGATGATTCCAAGAGTTGTATGTGTTTTTAATAGATTTGTTATCCTATTCATGGTGTTTATAACATGGTTTTCACATGTGGTGAGAATAATATAGGCATAAACATCTCATTCTACTAGTATAAGAATCTACTCAATCTGTAAACAATGTTCCATTAGTTGTAGAGGCTTATCTCACTATTTTGGTCTTCATAACAAGGGTAATGCAAGGCTAGAATGTTTTTTTAAACCTATAATAGCATGATAATAAGTTATCCTTTTAAATCTTAGTCTTAAGTATCCATGGTTAGAAGTGCAATGTTTGAAATATACACACAGTCAAACTTATTTGTGACTATCACCTAAAGGTAGGTGAAGCTAAGTATTTGGTCACCAATATTGATGACACATGAAGGTTTCAAGGTTTTGAAAGGTCTCCCAAGGTGGAAAAAATAGGAATAATCCATTTAAATAAATAAATATTGCTTGTGAGAACTAATCCACCATATAAAGTCCTATATATATTAGCATCTATAGGTAGTGTTCATCAATGGGTATGATTTCAATCCATAAAGGTCTGAGTAGTGTTGAATAGGAGGTTTCTGAGCTTGGTTGAAACCTTCCATCAAGTTTGGGAACATAGATAAGATCATGGTGATAAGAGTGAATCCATTACATATAAATAAACTTAGAACCTTTTTCTTAATTTGAGAAAGTTTTTTAGAGAGATATGTTACCTTAAATTCTCTAAATAAGGTTTTTATCACATAATGATCCATTTTTTGGTAAGTTTATATGAATCATATGCAAGTAAAATCACTTAGATCTAATAGCCTAAGTGTGTTAAAGGTATAATCATCGAGGGGGGGGGGGTGAATCAGTGAGCCTAGATATTTTCTATTTTAATTTCGGCCCTTTAAACTATTAAATAATCAACATATATTAACTTGATCAAGAATTATTAACAAGAGAGTTCATACATTCAATGCATACACAAGATCAAACACATAACACACAATTCTTATAGGAAACCCTCATGGGGAATAAAACCCACTATCAAGCCTATAACACAAATGTACTACTATCCTATAATAAATTACAAACAAGAGACTAATCAACTCCTTTAGACCAATAAACCTTGATCATATCCTCCTGACCAAAGGTCTTTAGTGAAACCCCTATTTCAAAAGGAGCAACTGCCCCTAAGGAAGACCAAGTCCTTTAGACCTTCCTTTGAACACCTCCACATTATAAATGATGTCGTTAACACTTTCTAATAGATCTCTATTTATCTAACCCTTGTAAAAGCTCTCTCTATCTCAAACAAGCCTCTCACATAAGTATGCCACAATCTCTCTCCTTCACTCAAACTATCATCATATGCACACTCAGACATCTTTTCATAGCCTAATAATTGTAAGAGAACTAATATGACATTAGGAACATGACCTACAAGTCATACACATAGCTAAAAAACTATTCTACTCATTAACTCAACCAACATGCATAGTCACTATCCTTCCTTCTTTGCTTCCATGTATAATACTCATACAAGCCTTCTCTAAAATCTTACATACAAGTCTCTAACTTATTTTTCTATAAACCATCATGTTTGGTTTTACTATATATAGAGCATACATGAATTAAAAATACCACAATATTTCCTTTTTAGCCAAAATACATGCCTTCATCCTTAAGGCATATCACATGGGTCATACTTAAGCACAATCCACTTTCAAATACGCCTAAGTCACTTTTAGGTCCTATGGAGATCCATTCAACTCTTCGATACTTATTCAAGCAAACTAAGAATATAATAACACTTTCAAAAAGTATAGACCCATTCCACATTATCTATAGGTTCTCCTTAATTTCCAATAATCATCACAGTACTCTCTTGCTTAAGCATAATTTACTCAAATAACTCTATATACACAATCATTATGAGAGAACACACAATCACCTTATAGTACTTTGTTAATACTACATACAATTAGTCAATCCATCATAATACACATAGAGAACCTCATGGAGTCTACAACACTCCCAAATAAGTAATTCATCATTGGATATCAAAACAAACTCAATTACCCTTCTTGGGTTACTTATAGAATATGCACGAACACACAATCAACTTTGGATCTTTGATATCTTTACTTATACACACTAATAAATCTTTAAATAAATATTATTAGGTGTGCCTTGGATTCCTCTATCAATTTTATTTTTACTGCATGGTCAAATTCATTATGGATCGAAAGATATGGTCCAAAAAACCATAAACTAGTTTTTCCCTTGTTAAATTCAAATACTTAAATGTAAATGGTCACAGTTAAACTTCAACAACTTTGCTCATATCTTGTGTCCTCACTACTTAGATCAATTACACACCATTGATCTTGTCTAAACTTTAATGCATAGGTGCTAATTCTTAAATGTTAAACATATGAAAATTGACCTTATCTAGTGTAATATTGTAATGTTGACTCATCACGCACTATCGATATCTACAGATCAAATAGTTATTTAAATAGCAATGTTCACCATTCAATCAATATATATGAACACCCACTCACCATTGATCTTTATCCTTTACCTTTGTTTAGTCATTAAATAATGTGCACTTATTACCATCTTGTTGTTTCCTGACATCTTGGAGTAAACACACTCCATCGATCTCCTTGAGACTTGATCAATCTTTACCTCTTAAAAATTTGACTAAGTATGAGGACCCTTACAATTTTTATGAGAAGCCAACTTTGAGCCTTAATAACCTTTTCTACACTTTGATACATGATCTAAAATTTGGACCATATGATCTCCCCACATAGGAAAATCTATCCATATAACAATATTCTCCTAGAACCCATACACGTGTGAGATATATCACCATTAAAATGCATTCTCAAAATCTTTTGTCATAGAGCCAACTATGCTTAGAACTTATCTGGAAGGACAAATTTGAACATGCATATCTTTTGATGTGATTCAATGTATGATCTAATATTTAGCACAAATAAACTAGGCTCAAAACTAAACAAAACCATATGATCACCTTCTCTTGAAATGTCCACATGTGTGTGATATGCAACCATCAAAATTCTTACTTGGATCTTCTTGTCACTTTGTAAATTTGGGTATGGGAAAACATTGCCAAAATGCTTGGGAGCCCAAATCTTCACCAACATATCTTTGACTACATTTAGTTGCATGAACTAAAATTTGACACACAAAAACTAGCTAAAAATGTGATCACAACCATATGAACAAATCCCCCTAACTCATCCATACGTGGTAATGGTGATGTCATCAAAATCCCTACTCAGATTTTCTTCCACTAGACCCAAAATTTGTAGATGAAAACTATGGACTACCAGTTGAATTCCACTTATGCACACAAGCTCTCCAATCATAGAAAACCCATTATAGGACCCCTTAGACATGATAAATAATACATAATCATCCTTGAACATCTCTATCCATGCCAAAATTAAAGATAAACCAAGCCAACTTCAAGCACACTAGGACAAGCACATTGCACACTTTCTCATTGTCACTTAAGCTATCAAAGTACTTCATCCACTCAATAGGTGACACCTCCATGACATCACCATGACATCATTGAAAATACTCCAATAAGGTGTGGATATGACTCCTCAATATAAAGAGAAAGTTTCTAGGTCACGTAATATGATGATTGATTAGTTTCTAACTTATGCAAATCTACATTGAAAGTGTTTAGTAGCTATAGTGCTCTTCAGATAAAAATGAATATTCAGCTCATAAGTAGGAATAAAAAATATAGGTAGTTTGAATGTGAGCATAACACTAAGGTAGGAATGAATTAAAATAACTATGGAATGGTCTTGGTGACCTTAGGAGGACCTTAGGGCATAAAAAATAATTTTAATGTTCAATGACACCTAAAGTAATCTCATTTTCTTGAGTGAGTACCTATAGTCAACACAGTCTGTAGACTAATTATAACAAAGGAGAGATATGAGTTGAGAAGGTTTATAGAGATGTAGGATGTTGAAAATGATTTATACCACATTCACATTATTAACATCAACTTAATATGATCTTCATGATGCAAGGATAGAACAAGAACAAATTTTGACTTGTCACTCAATGTGAGGTGTTATACCCTACAGACAGTCAACTCTATAAGCTAGTCTTTAGGGATTTGGAAGTTTTAGGGCTTTATAATGGTGATATAATGATGATTTTTTATATATAACATATTCAAGACCTCCACCCTATCATAATTTAACTTTGGTTAGACAAATAAGGGATATGCCCTCTATTTTATTTCAGATAGAGGACACTCAAGTTAATATAAAGTTGCACATAGAGCACATGAATGGTAATAAAATGTGATGGGGATTCTTGGAACACTATTAGATGATGTAGGAGGTTTAATTGAATGTGAAAAACTATTTAAGGTCACTTAAAGTTATGGGAAACACCTACAGGTGGTCATACATACAAGTATATAGTCTAAATCTAGTAGGCCTAAATTGATAATGGACCCTAATAACTTAAAATATCACTTATAACATCAAGTGACTTTTTAAAATAATTTTATGATCTTTAGGGGAGAGTGGAGATTCTACAACATCCATTGGTTTACATAGAAGTAGCCCAAGTTGGTCATTTTGACCCAAAAACATCTTAGACCTATCCAAAATGCATGACAAAGATCAAGAGGCCAAGTTTAATTGATCATATCTATATGGAGTTTTTACATGAGACCCCAATCAGTTGGAGAGAGTTGAAAGGGGTACTATACTCAAAAATTATGAAATTGGTTCTAAGGTTGGACATCATGATTTTATGAACAATTTGTAACAATCTAAACCTCCAAAAACTCTCTCAAAACTTGGTTTGGACCTGATGGAGAGATATGGTGGTAAATTAATCTAAAGGTGATAAAATGGCCATGAAAGTGAACTAGACATATCTATAACTCTCCTAGGATCCATGACACACACTTTGGCCATACTATCATTTATATGGACAAGTCTAATGCTATGTTTATTTCAAGATTTGATATGTTTGATAGGTACAAAAGAGAATGGGAAATTAAATATAATTTGGGAGGTCCTTAGGGTCTTTTCCTAACTCTCAAAATTAATTTCTCACCTTGGTTGAATAGGAAAAGACATCTACTATCTCATTCATCATAGGCAATCTAAATAGAAAGTGAGAAGGTAGAAGTAAATATTTAGTGGGATGGTAATCAAGGTGAATTAAAATATTTTGAGATCTATTTGATAGACAAGAGGACAAATATGCCTTAAAAAGGTATCCTAAAACCTCTTTGATGCATTTATTTTAGAAACTGTAAGTCACTTTGAGTGACAAATGTGAGGACAAATATAGGAGACTAATGATGAATGACTGTAAGCAGTGAGTGGCAAGTGACAAGGATGAATCCATCAGTTAAGGATGCATAGATAACATGAACTTACCTCTTCTCTACCTTATCATGATAGACCATATTTGTCAAGGATTATTATGGTAGTTTTATACACTCAAGTGCACTCCTCACCATCATGAAGGTAGTTTTAAAGCAAAGCAATGAAGGGTCTATGCCAACTAGAGGAAGGTGATCTGTTTGAGATTGACATGTGTTAATAATATAATCATGACTTATTTTCCACTTCATTCAATGTCAATTGTAACTATTTTATAGAGTTTGACACCAGGTATTTTAACCCTTCATCTTCAATTCTCTCTCTTCTCCTATCTTTATATATTCAAGCCTTTTTGGCTTTATAATGAATCCATAATTGGTATGGTGAATACCTACAAGTTTTTACACCTTATTTACCTTTGAATAAATTTTTATAAGTTGAATTAATTATATGTAATCTTTTAATTAATTATGTCAAGTGGAATGTGTGGTTGACAAGTGATGAACATGCTCTCTTTACTTCCATTTTTGCTCTTACATGTTTGTATGAGTGACATATATTCTAATAGGTTTCATAAAGTGTATTACTTGTTAAGTATATCTTGAAGTGTAAGAGGTAATATTAGTGTCTTGTATCAGAACTTATTTTCACCTACCTCTAGATAGGCATATCAGTTTACCTCTATGAGAAATACTTATGCTAGAAGGAAATAGAGTTGAATTAAGTTTGACTAGCCTTATTTCTTAAGTGTAGATATAAGTGTGTTCTATGGAGTTTTCTTAGTGTATCACCTCATTATCATAATGTTATTTTATGTCTCCTTCCATTTTCACCCCAAATAGAGATTATTTTAGATTAGCGTGATCCTAAGAGATAAATCAAGGGTGCTATCCCTTTCAAACCAAGAGATATATCTCTTATAGTGGCTTGTCTATGAAGGGAGATAGTTCCATGTTGTCCTAAAATTGATAAGGTCTACTTGACTTCTCTAGGGTGAAATTTTAGGCTACAAAAATTTTGGCATGCCCGGTAGGACATAAAGTCCATGAAGGTTATTAAAGGTAAATGTTGGATTTGAAAATAAAGAGCTATAATAGTCCACTTCTTATAACATTTGGTGATTCCAAATTTTTAATCTTCATTGTATACTAGTGCACTCTTTCATGCCTAAGGTAAACACAAGGTCTCTCACCAAAGGTATACCTTTTTAATTTCAATAGCTTCCTCCTTATTCCTACAAAACAAGTATATTTGAGCATACCCATCCCTATCCAAAGAGGTTATATCTTGATCACAAGCCCATAAGAAAGTTATTAAATCATCCATTATTACAAATTTATAAGGCCACAATGGAAAGGAACCATCCTTTTATTGCCTTCAATGTATATAGCCCTATAAATATTGCTCAATATGATTTTATCTCCAAATCTACCCTCAAAAGTGTTCCATCACACCCATTGAGCATATAAGAAATATTGCTAACTTTTACAATATTTATCACATCATAGAGGAGAACATTGCAATCAAGTTGTTGGTTGTCTCCTTCAAAGGAAAATATCTTGACTATAATGGAACATTATCACTTGGATAAATCACAACTTGGGATGAGTTAGGGGATGCATTAAGAAGAAGATTTAAGGACAAGAGTGATAACTTGTCATTAACAGAGTAACTGACCACCATTACGAGAACACCTAAATAAGTCATTTAAGAATTCAATATAAGATTCCAGAAGACATGGGATAGAATCCCAATCTTGGTAAGACCAATAACTCACCATGATTTACTTTGTTACCTTAAAGCATTTGATAATGGCATTTCAATGATGATAAAATCTATGGGATGTGACACTTTGCCTAATACCTATGAGGTGGCCATTAAGTAGAGAGTTATTTGATTTAGGTTGGGAAAATTTCCCCAATACCTCCCATTCCTCTTTTTCCTGACTTGTAAACTCCTTTACTTGTTATTTTTCCCATTCCTACACCTAAAAATAATTATACAACCCCTAGTCAACCAAATAAAACTAAAGAGGTAGAAAGGATGAGATCTATGGAAAAATATATCATAGGATTAAAGAGAATCATTCAAAAAAAAAGGTTAAGACCTTCCAAAGTCACTATCATCCTAATCAATCCTATCATAACTATCAAGGTAATAAACCTCCTTTCTAAAGTCATACTCAAGCTCAAGGACAATTGGTCTAATATAATCCATATGGTGGTTATAATCCCAATGATACTTATACCTCAAGGTCACTAGTGCCTACTCAAGACAATCTTGCCCAAGATAATAAGAATTAACCTTCATTGAATTAACCTTATGACCCATTTCCATATGTCAATGAAGCCTTCAACCAAGCCTTCATGGAAAATTTGGGGACTATGCCATCTATGAATCAATATGAAGTACCAAATGGGGGAGTAACTAATGGTAAGGGTGCTCAAGTAGGGTCTAAATTAGTTAATTGGTAAAAATATGACTCATGTGTAGTCAATCATAAAGGGTAGTCAAGTATGGATACAAGTTCTATAGCTAAAAACACAAGGAGTAAGAGGAAGGATATTGAAGAAGTTCAAGGGATTGCTAATGGTTCTCTAATGAATGTTCAAATTAGTACAAGACTAGGTATGTCTAATTTTGTTCCAAATACACAAGTAAGTCAAATAGATCATAATGTTATGAATGCTTTCATACCACCAAATTCTGAAGGTATAGACAACATGATTGCTTTTAGTGGACAAGCAAAACTTAGTGGTCCTTTTACTAACATTGTGGAGAAAATGAAGAGGTCTCAAGTGAATGTATTAATGTGGGATGAGTTGGTTATACCTGGAAAAATAGACCTACTTCAAGAAGACTTGTACAAACTTAGTTTGACAAAAAAATAACTTAACTAAAGAGAGGCAACCTTGACAAGCACCATGAATCCAAGTGAAGGATATTCAAGTAAAGTTAAAAAGGTAGATAGACCTCCTCCATTCTATCTATCCATCATTATTATAGATTATTTGGCGCATAATTGTCTCATTGATAATGGATATAGTATTTGTGTCATGACTAAATTAGTATTTGATAAACTAAACTTGAAGTATGGAATCCATGTCAAAGGAGTGCTATAATTAAATGGGTCAACTACCAAGACCATTGGTATAATTATAGTTTTGTAATTGGCTCTCCATGTTTATCCTACCTTCACCATTTTTGAGGATGTTTTAGTGGCTGATGTGCCTCCTCATTTTGTACTTTGTTTGTCTAAAGAGTTCACTACTAAAATTATAGCTTATCTCACTTCAGACTAGTCTTACATGGGTATTAGGACTAGATATGGTGCAAAAGTGATAATTAAATTAAAGATTATTTCTAATTTTCATGTTGAACCATATGTGTCTTACACTTATAACATGAATTTAAATATGATTAAATAAGATGATCAACCTAATGATCAAGAAACTCTAACTCTCCTTAAGGGCATATATGATTTGTATCTTGATGAGTGGGGAGCTAAACAAGGTGGATTTGAAGAAACTGGTCTTGGAATGTACATTCTTAATGATGATATTGATGGAGTCCCTAAGGTAGATCGTGAAAACATCCTAGAATAATTTGTATTGGGAAACTATCTTGTATATGTGGATGGTAATGTGAGTATCCCAATATTGTGAAAATATGACAATCCTAGTGAATAGTCCATTCTACCTGCAAAATAAGAAAGCACTTTTGTTCTATAAACAAGCAGTTTCCAAAACTACACCAATTGCTCTATTTTTATAGATGCTTTATAAATTCTCAATTTCTCATTTATTAACTTGAAATTGGCATAATAATTAAAATCAACTCTAAAAATTGATAATAAACAACAAGCATGAGTCATAGAGATAATATGCAAACCAAAATTGATAACAGAGTTCATATGATCTAGGCTACATCTTTGGGTCCTGCTGAAAGGTGGAACTAATCGATTATTGATGTAAAACTTACTTTGTACATTAGTTATCCCTAATAGGGGTTCTTGATCTTCAAATGAATGTTTTGATCTCCTCTGACTTTAGCTCTAGCTCTGGCTCTTGGCTTTGAATCTCAACATTGGCTCTCAGCTTTGGATCTTGGCTCTAGCTCTAGCTCTTAGCTCTTGGCTTTTCTTGATTATTCTCAAGTCTTGAGTGTTTTTATTCACACTCTATTATTTTTCACAATTTGATTGTGATTTCAAATGACCCCTCTAAACCCTTTATATAGGGTTATGTGTCTATAAAAGATGGACTTGGATGACTATCTCTCCCAATTTTTAAATAATATTCATAATTATCCTAAGACCTATTTTAATGGGATTAACAATTATCCCATTTTATCATGGGATTACAATATAAGGCTTTATTTAGCCTACACATGAATTATATGGCATTTAAATGTTTAATTAAAACATTATATTTAAAATGCCATATTAATATCCCACATTTTTGGGAATAAAGATTACCATATCCCATGCCTTATTAAAAGGCTATATTTTATTTATATCCACATATGTGTGGATTTTTTTTAATATTAAACTTTTTTTCATGTAAAGTGGTCTCACCTTGCCACGTAAATGTGTCATGTGGAGGATTATAATTGTGCCATGTGTCCATACTAATGTGTGCCATGTGTCCATACTTCATTGGTTTACCTTTAATGATTGTTGACCAGGTTTGAATAGTGTTGAGCAATGTTGACCCACTTTGTTGACTTTTGACCAACTTTAACTATCCATAACTTTTGCATACATAATTAGAATTAATTTGTTCAAAATGCATCAAAAATATTGTGACAAGTTATACACAATGGAACTGGTTTATAAATGTTTCATGACCATCAATTTTTATAGTTTGACCATATTTGACCACTTGTTGACCAAAATTTGACCAATGATAATTAGAGCATATGATGTCCATTTTTTGCATTCCAACAATTTTCAAAAAGCTCTTGATAAGCTCTACACAATGGACCACATTTAAATAAAAAACAAGAAACTTATAAAAATATCCTTTAGATCACATCTCCCCACTGAGAAGGCTTTTATTTCACCAAAAGGTGAAACATTCATTTTATCAGTACTAGATTTGGTTCTTTATAATGCCTCATTGAGATCTCTATAGTGGACTCTGTGGCCTCTGCAACTAATATTCCAATATGGGAACAATAAGCCATTCATTTCCTATGGAAAATCATCAATTCATTGTAAGCACAACATCATACAAAATGATTAGTTAGAAAAATACATCTCAATGTTAAAGAGACAAGTGTCTAACTAATTCAGTGATTTGGCAGTGAATAAGCTATCTTGTATAACATGGGGATAGAATAATTTATCTATGATATTGGTTGCATTCCCAAAAGAGTGAATTACCTGTAACTATAAAATATCACCTAGTATAACTGCAAATAAAATACTACCCATGTATGGGTCTTGAACTACATCTTACACATTCTATCATCAAATACAATTTCATAACAATAGATACTTCAATTGCAAGTATCAAGTAGGTACACTGAACATGTCCAAAATAACCTATGTATAATATTGTCAACAACATTCTCCTGTAATTGGCCTAAATATCATAAGTATAATGACAATTTATCAACATTGCCCTTCTTTTGGGTGATGGGCTCTCACAGGATATTCTATCTCATCTTTTACAATGCCATACTGATTTTCCTCTTTAGATAAATTTGCATTTATCTAATACAAGTATGGTGTACCTATGATAATGCCACCAAATTGAAGTGGAACCACATCTAATTTAACTTCATCTAGGAATTTGGAGGTAATTTTAAACCCTAGTTTACATGTTTTGCTTACATGTAGGTTAACAATGTCATTTATCCCAACCAATGAATATGGTCTGAAATGTGGTTTAGTTTTAAAACCTAAGGTTTCTATAACATATTAATAATTTAAATTATTTCAATAATTTATATTAAAATAGAATTTATATTTGAATGGTTATAAATTATTATTTTGAAGAAATGTTGTTTACCTTTCTAGGGTGATAAATTCTGCACTATCAGCTTGTCCTTAACTGTCATCTCCCTGATTGCTATTGTCTCAGGTTCTACTTGACGAGGAAATATATTTTG
Organism: Torreya grandis; assembly: GCA_037957365.1. Lineage (NCBI taxonomy): Eukaryota > Viridiplantae > Streptophyta > Pinopsida > Cupressales > Taxaceae > Torreya > Torreya grandis. The sequence goes on along the minus strand of JARHVA010003467.1, from coordinate 167,988 downwards.
ATTGATGGAAGATGAAATTACAACCTTTTTTATAAGGTTGTGAATGACTTTGCTTATCTTCTTTCAATATTTTCCCCTTAGCATTGAAGTAAAAATCAAACTTCATGTCTTCTTTAGGCAACTTCATTTCATCAATCTTCTTCTTTTTGACTTGACATTTCTCTTAAGCATCCTTTTAGGGATTTATTTGGCATAATTATAAGATAAATTTGAGTTTTTCCTCTTTTCATACCTTGATAAGTCATCTAAAAAATGTCTCATCAAATTTAATTGCTTCATCTTCCGAGAATGCCTCCTTCATCTCTTCAAGGTGTTTTGACTTGTTGCTTAAGTAACTCTTCAAATCAAATTCTTGGGAATATTTTCCTTTATTTACATATCCTAATCCTACATAAAGTGGTCTCTTCACAACTTGTATAGGTTGGATAATTCCTTGACTATTAATGTCAAGACCCTTTCCATTAAATCCCATCTTGGGCAGTAGCTTAGAACCTATCCCCCTTGTGTGCTTCTAAAATATATCAGCACAATTACTTGATGAATGTATGGATTTAGAAGACAAAGTATCCAAACATTATTAATATAGTTAGAAGAATTTATTTCATTTTATGAATGCAACATAATATCTAGTACCTAACTTAGCAACATCTCTAAGATGAATCCTTCATCTATTGCTTGATGGCTTGGAGAGCTGGGCTTTGTAGATTCTTTGATAGGTGCCTTCCCCTTTTCTTTGCATATCTACTAGTACCAAGTTAGAGCTTTGTGAATGTGCAAATTCCAACATTGATCCATAATGTGACCTTCTTTGGAGTAGTAGCCATAGGCTTTTGAATCCACTCACATTCACTTTTTTTGATGATGTTATTATTGCAGTTCTTGCTGTAAAGCATCAATAATCTATTAAATCTTCTTGATCTATAACTCTTGTCTCTTTTTTTTAAAGATTTTTATCATGTTTGTTGTGATTATAAGTATTGTATCAATATAATGATAATGGTATTCAACAACAACTAAACTTGAGATAGCATTGGATCCATAGTTTCCACAAAATGTGAGTAAAATCATAATTACACCAACATGAAATTAGCTCTGACACAAAAATTGATCCATAAATAGGAAGTGTCCAAAATATACACCAATTTATTTATTTTTATGGATGATTTATAAATTCTTAATTTCTTGTTAATTAACTTGAAATTGGCATAATAATTAAAATCAGTGCTAAAAAATAATAATACACAACAAGCATGAGTCACAAAGATAATATGCAAACTAGAATTGATAACAAATTTCAACTGATCTAGGATACATCTCTAGGTCTTGCTGGTAGAAGTAATTGATTATTGATGCAAAAATCACTTTGTACATCAGTTATCCCTAGTAGGGGTTCTTGATCTTCAAATGAATGTTTTGATGTCCTATGGCTCTAGATATATGGTAACTAGCTCTAGATTTGGATCTTGGCTCTGGCTCTTAGCTCTAGCTCTTGGCTCTTGTCTTTGCTTGATAATTCACAAGTCTTGAGTGTTTTCTTTCACACTCTGTTATTGTTCACACTTTGATTGTGATTTCAAATGAACCCTCTAGACCCTTTATATAGGGTTACGAGTCCAAAAAAGGTGGGTTTGGATGATTATCCTTTCTCAATTTTAAATAATATTCATAATTACCCCAAGACCTATTTTAGTGGGATTAACAATTATCCCATTCTATTGTGGGATTATATTACAAGACTTTATTTAGCCCACACATGAATTATATGGCCTTTACATGTTTTAATTAAAACATTATATTAAAAATACCATAATAATATCCCACATTTTTGGGAATAAAGATTATTATATCCCATGCCTTATTAAAAAGATATATTTTGTTTATATCCATATGTGTGGATTTTTTTTAATATTAAACTTTATCTCATGTAAAGTGGTCTCACCTTGCCATGTAGATGTGCCATATGGAGGCTTGTAGTTGTGACACATGTACACAATAATGTTTTCCATGTGTCCATACCTCATTGGTTTAACTTTAATGCTTGTTGACTAGGTTTGACTAGTGTTGACCAATATTGACCCATCCTATTGACTTTTGACCAACTTTGACTAGCCATAACTTTCGCATATGAACTTAGAATTAGTCCATTAAAAATGCATCAAAAATCTTGTGATAAGTTATAAACCCTAGAACTAGTTCAAAAATGTTCCATAACCATCAATGTTTTTAGATTGACCATCTTCGACCACCTATTGACCAAACTTTGACCAATGATAACTGGAGCATATGATGTCCATTTTTTTCATTCCAATAGTTGCCAAAAAGTTCTTGATGAGATATACATAATGGAAAAAGATTAAATAAAACCAAAGAATGTCAAAAAAATCCTCTAGATCAACTCTTGATCATGAACACCATGAAGAGGTAGATGGCTTGTTCTAGACAATAATATGTTATTGTCTAGGAATTTGAGGATGATAGTTGACCTTTAGTCCTTCAAGATGAGTGAAAACTTGATGATAAGGTCAATTATGTTCTCAATAAACACAAGTAGGAACTTGAGATCTCCATCAAGCAAGAATCCACCTTGGTAGAATATGATGTGGTTGATGAGCATATATAAAATCGTAAGGTGTCTACCAAACAAGGAATATGTTTGATAGACCAAGAAATATTAGGTAAAAAAAAGATAATCTTGAGGGTTACAAACAATAAACATGTATTGTTTTAAGTGCACCTAAGGTTGTAGAAGCTTTGATGATCTCTAATAACTAGATTGAGGACTGCTGAATGAGCATGTCAAAATTCAAGCAAGATTCTAGGTTAAATCTCAAAGTGACATGGTTGTAGTCAATAGAAGCTAAAAACATCCTAATTATCTTGATTACCTCCACAAACAAGTGTTCATAGACAAACATGCCTCATATGATGGATTATTTTCTTGGAACAATGGTGATACAAGGAGAATTATCTTTGACCCTGGTTAAAGTAATGCAAATGATTGTTCTTCACCTAAAGTGTTGAGGTATTATACATATTAGGATAAGATTTTTTCCTTTCTGTTGGTTTGTGTTTTCCCTAAGTGTTTATGAGAACACAAATCTGATTTTGTTTCTTATCTTATTGATTTTTTCTTTATTTTATGTGGTGTGTTTGGTGTCCTTTCAAAGGTTTGTTAGTTTCAAAAATAGTGTATATATGACCCCATATCCCAATAGATAGGATAAGGATACTGGTCTTTGGCATAGTAGGCTTGCCACCCCAAGGAAATCACCAAAATGTTGACCAAATTTGACCCTAGGTGAAATTAGGTCAAACCCTATATAGTCAAACTTCCTATATGGTCTTGATAGGTCATAAAATGGTCACATGATCATGTTTAAGGTCATTTAATATGTTTTACATCTTGGTTATTTGTGACATTATCGTAACATTACCTTATGTTAATTTTTGGCCTTTCTAATGAACTTGTACATAAATTTCATGAAAGGAAAAATGTCAAACTTTTTTCCAACATACAAGGTGTCAGTTGAGTGTTAGATGACATTTGATAACTAATAAATGCAGATTCAACATAGGAAGGATGAGATAGTAGTAGTTTCGAGCAATTTAAAAACAATTTTATGGTTAAGTATAGCTACTTGGCACATGGGATAGATGTAGGAGGGTATTTTTAGATTCACACATGACTTTTCTAATCTTTATAAGCTTTAATAAGATAAAAATTGATCCATCTCTCCTATCTCTTTCCTAGACAAGTTTGTACAAGTCAAGAGGTCCACTCTTGGTACAAACTATATAGGAGGAATTGAGATGAATGTATTTATTAAGTGATAGCTGCATTCATTCAATTCCTTTTCATGGTAGGATTTGTAGGTTTGGTATACTATGTTCTATGAACCATCCTGAAGAATGTTGGTGACTTTAAATTGCCTAATCATCCCCATAGCCTCTAGTTTTCTTATCTATTTACAATTGTATGATGATTCTAAGAGTTTTATGTGTTTTGCATAGATTATTTATCCTCTTCATGGTGTTTAAAACATGGTTTTCACATGTGGTGTGAATAATATAGGCATAAAAATCTCATTCTACTATTAAAAGACTCTACTTAGTCTACAAATAATGTTCCATCAGTTTCAGAGGCTTATCTAACTATTTGGTCTTCAGAACAAGGGTAATGTAAATCTATAATGTTTTTTTAACCTCTCATGGCATGATGATCAGTTATCATTTGAAATATTAGTCTTAAGTAGACATGTTTAAAAGTGCAAGGTTTGAAATATACACACAGTCAAAATTCTTTGACTATCACCTATAGTCACGTGAAATTAAGTACTTGGTCAGTGATATTGATGATACATGAAGGTTTCAAGGTTTTGAGAGGTATCCCAAGTTGGAAACAATAGTACTAAGACATTCAAAGAGCTAAAGATTGGTTATGAGAGCCAATCCACCATACACAGTCCTATATGCAATAGCATCTATAAGCAATGTTCATCAATGGTCTGAGTTCAATCAATAAAGGTCTGAATAGTCTTGAATAAGAGGTGTCTGATCTTAGTTGAAACCTTCAATAAGTTTTGGGAACATAGAGAAGATAATGGTGATAAGAGTGATTCCATTTCATGTAAATATACATAAAACCTTATTCCTAGATTGATAAATTTTTTATAGAGATATTACTTTAAATTCTCTAAATAATATTTTGATCACACAATGATCCATATTTTGGTAAGTGTCTATGAAGCATGTGCATGTCCAATCACTTCAATATTATAACCTAGGTGTGTATATCACTCCTTAATATAAAGATAAAGTTTATAGGCCATGAAAGATGATGATTGAGTAGTTTCCAACTTGGGCAAATCTCTATTGAAAGTGTTTAGTAGCTATAATGCTCTTGAGACCAAAATGAACATGTAGCTCATAAGTAAGAGTCAAAAAGAGAGGAAATTTTAATGTGAGAATATCCCTAAGGAAAGAGTGAATTAAAATAACTATGGAATGGTATTAGTGACCTCATAAGGACCTTAGGACATAAAACATAATGTTAATGTTCAAAGACACCTATAAGAATCTCATTTTCTTGAGTGAGTACCCATAGTCAACATAATCTGTAGACTAATTATAACAAAGTAAAGATGTGAGTTGATAAGGTTAGAAGAGATGTAAGATTTTGAACATGACTGATACCAAATTAAATATATTAACATCAAATTAATATGATCAACATGATGCAAGGACAAAGCAAGGGCAAATTTTGACTTGCCACTCAGCTTGAGGTGCTAGCCCATGTAGACATTCAACTCTATGAGCCAATATTGAGGGATTTGGAAGTTTGAGGGCTATATAATGGTGATAAAATGATTAATTTTTCATATAAAATCTTCAATACCTATTATACCCTACCATAATATTACTTTAGTTAGATAAATAAGGGAGATGCCCTCTATTTTATCTTAGATAAAGGGCACTTGCAGTCAAGACAAAATTGTAAGTAGAGCATATGAATGGTAAGATAATGTGATGGGAAGTCTTGGAGTAATGTGAGATGATGTGGGATGTTTATTTTTATGTGAAAAACTATTTAAGGTCACCTATAGTCATGGTAAGCACCTATAAGTGATCATACACACAAATATGCAGTCTAAACCTAGTAGGCCTAAATTGAGAATGGACCCTAATAGCTTCCAATATCACTTATAGTATCAAGTGAATTTTTTAAATAATTTTATGATCTTTAGGGGAGAGTGTATTGTCCACAAGATGAATTTATTTGTAGGGAAGTATCCCAAGTTGGTCATTTTGACCCAAAACCATCTCAGACCTATCAAGAATGCATGAGAGAGCTCGAGAGGCCAAGTTTAAATAATCATATCTATAAGTATATTATTAATGATACCTAAATAATATGGTGGGAGTTGAAGGGGGTCCTATACCACAAAATTATGAAATTGGTTCTAAGCTTGGATGTCAATATTTTATAAATAATCTTTAACAATCCAAACCTCTTAAAACCCTCTCATAACCCTATTTTGGATATGATGGAGAAGATATGGTGGTAAATGCATATAAAAGTGATAAAATGGGCATGAAAATTATATATACATATATGTAACTCTCTTAGGATCTGTGACACACACTTTGGTCATACTATCATCATACGAACAAGTCTAATGGTATATTTATTGTAGGATTTGATATGTACATAAGAGAATGGGAAAGTAAAGATAATTTTGGGAGGTATTTATGGAATTTGAATAACTCCTATAATTAATTTATCATCTTGGTTGAATAGGAAAATACCTCTGTTATCTCATTCATCATACATAGTCTAAACAGACAGTGAGAAGGCAAAAATGACTATCTAATGAGATGGTGATCAAGGTAACTTAGAATATTTTGAGACATATTTGATATAATAGAGGTTAAATATTATTTAAATATGTGTACTAAATCCTCTTAAATGCATTTATTTAAGAAACTATAAGTCACTTTGAGTGATAAATGTGAGGATAAATCTATGAGACTAGTGATAAATGACTATAGGTAGTGAGTGACAAGTGATAAGGATGAATCCATCAATTAGGGATGCATAGATGACATTAAATAACCTATTATATACCTTATCATGATAGAACATATGTTTCAAAGCTTCCTATGGCATATTTAGACACTCAAATATAGTCCTCACCATCATGAAGCCAATTTTAAAGTAAAACAATGAAGGGTCTATGCCAACTTGAGGAAGGTGATCTATTTGAGATTTACACATGTTCATAACATCCTCCTAACTTCTTTTCAACTTAATTCCATGTAAATTTTAACTAGTTTCTATATTTTGACACCTAGTCTTGTGACTCTCCATCTTTCTTCTTCTCTATCTTCTCATATGTCTATATATTCATGCCTTTTGGCTTTGTAATGGAACCAGAATTGGTATGGAAAATCCCTACTAGTTTTGACACCTATTTTCCTTTGAATAAAGTTTTATAAGTTGAATTAATTATATTAAATCTATTACTAACTATGTTAAGTGGTTTGTGTGTTTGACAAGTAATGAACATGCTCTCCTTGCTTCCATTTTTGCTCTTGCATGTTTGTGTGAGTGACATCTCTTATAACAAGATTCATAAAGTGTATTATTTTTTAAGTGTGTCTTGAAGTGTGAGAGGGATTAGTAGTGTCTTGTATCATATATTATTTTCACCCACCTCTAGATAGGCATATCAATCTACCTCTATGATAAATACTTATGCTAGAAGGACATAGGGTTGAATTTAGTTTGAATAGCCTTATTTCTTAAGTGTAGATGCAAGTGTGTTGTGTGGAGTTATCTTGGTGTTTCACCTTATTATCATAGGTTTATTTTATGTTTCCTTCTTCCATTTTCACGCCAATAGCGATTATCTTAGTGTAGTGTGAGCCTAAGAGACAAATCAAGGGAGGTAGCCCTTTCAAACCTAGATATCTATCTCTTATAGTGGATTGTATATGAAGGGAGATATTTCCATGTTGTCATAAAATTGAGAAGGTATAATTGACTTCTCTAGGGTGAAATTTTAGAATAAAATAGCCATTTACAAAGATTTTATCAAAATTTATGGTATTTTTGGATAAATTAAGGCATTCATAAAAGTTAAGGTTTAATGTTTGTGCTTGTTTAAATAATTCTAGTGTCTTGACAATGTGATTCAATCTTAGTAAAGCTAATGCAAAGGTCAAAAAGAGGTCATATACATTTGTAGACACATGCCAAGGACTATTGAGTTAGTTTATAATGTGGAGATGGTATTTTGAATTTATAAAATGTTTCAATGTTGGATAACCTCTTCCAGCTTTCTTAGGGCCAAAACCATGCTCAAGAAGTATAGGTCCTCCAAACAATGAAAAACATTGATTAAGAACTCCATCAAATTAATCACAATAAAATAAGGTTTATAGGTTTATCATTATTTCATGGAGGAGAGAGAGTATGAGGAATAGTGATCTTAGGGGGTGAAGGGAACCCATATGCCTTACAAATTTGGGGCAATAGTTTTGAGTTTTAGGGGAAAGTCTTCATGAAAAATTACTAACATGTTTAACACCTCTAAAACCCTTACAAACCCTAGTAGTTCAGTTTTCTAATTTTGGCAAAAATTTTGATCTTGATAGATGAAAAATTATGGTTGAATAATTTTATAAGAAGCCTAATATTACTTACAACACAAAACTATAAAAAATAAACCTTGATCAGGAAAGAAACTAGACCCAGTGGAGAATGTACTCTTGTTTGTATAGAGAAGTGAGGTTATAGACCTTCCTAAGGTCATCCAAAGCATGAGAGATTGTCTCAAGTGAAACATGTTCTTGAGGACCACTAATATACCTAAGACACCTATATCATCAGATTGAAAAGTGTCTAAGTGTGAATAAGAGGTGTCAATAAGCCCAAATTCAATTGAAAAAAAGTGTCAACTTGTAACTCCTATATCAAGAAAATAAGTTAATTTCATTAAAACAAGATGAGTAATAGAATACCAAGAGAATAATACACCATGTTTCATTAGTTGATCATAAAAAAAAGTTGACACATGTTGATGGTGAAGGTTATAGAACTATTTTATCACCTTTCTTGATGTCATAATTATAATCACCTAAAAGTGGTATTTTAGTGATAAGAGTGCTACTTGAGACTACATATTTATAGATTATCCATAGACCTATATTAGATAATATTATCAAACTTTTATATCCTTTGTATGGACCATATCCATCCTTAGTTTTCTCAAATGGATTATCATACCCTCATTTCCTAATCTTGGCCCTTTGTGCCTAATGTTCTACTAGTTGGACATTAGCACCACACTAAGGACACTATATCCATGTAGTAATCATGTCCCAAAAATGGTGACTAAGTAATTTACCCTAACTCTCTTGAACAAATATATTTTCCAAAGTAAACCATCATAAGGTTGGCCTAAACATCTTTTATTGGCCACATAAGCAATAAAACACTATAAATACATGAATTTTATCCCTTTATCCACTAAATGGAATTTAGATGTAAAATATATATTCAAACATGAAATAATTTGAGAAAAATCAAGGTTATAAATCCATATTCTACCCTTATTCTACATATTACCATCTACAACATCCCCAAGCTCATATTTTTTAGATTTCCAATCTTAAGAACACTCAAGGCACTCAAGGCCACTATCATACTAGCATCACTTAAACTTGCACAAACATTTTGGTGGGGATAAATACATTATATTTGATCCCTCTTTAGAGTATTGGTTTGTAGGCAACTCTCTTCACAACATAGTGTCAAGAAGATGTCTAGCCTATCCTAATAATGAACACACTTTTCAACACATACCTTACTTTTAAGGAGGATTAGGTTTTTGTATCACAAATTAGTCATTAGAAAAATAATACAGAGTTCCAAAATATATGCACATAAGAATAGACCCCAAAAACTCAGACATAGGTGCACTCAAAATGTTAAGACAATCCTACATAGAGGACATTATCAGGATAATATTAGGACACTAAAGCAACATGGTAATACTATCTAAATATGGCACTACTATCTAAGAGGGGATATGACATAGGGATCAATTTGATCAAACTTAGAACTACTTCCATCTTAGTTTCTAACACTTAAATCTTTCATATCAGGTATTTTCTAGATAAGTCTTTATTTACACATATTTATTACTATTTTTAGAAAGTCAAAGCTAGTCAAATATATCACAAATTAGTGGATATTTTATGCATATTATTTCCATGATTTATTCTACTAAGCCCTTTAATCAAACATAAGATTTACATATTAGTTAAACCCTAAAAGGTTAAAACATTTGGTGAACCTGACTTACTTTGAAAATTTCTCAAAACCTAAACCTATATGATCATAGGGTTTGCATCCTTTTTTTTCCTATTTTCATTAGCTACTTTAATTTTTTTTTATTTCATATATTCTATTTTAGCATATCTATTAATATTTATTTACTATATGCCATCTAAAAAGTTATCTCTCTTTCATTGATAAGAAGTATTAGGCTAGGTGGTAATCCTATAGAGCATATTTAGATTTATACTATTTGAGCTTATAACATGGATAAGGGACCTATTTTAACTCTTGTATTGATCATTAATACCTTGATTATGTGGATTTCAATGATAATACATCCAAAAATGAACAATATAATCAATATCAATATGATACACAAATTAGAAATTGGGACACTCTCCCTTCACTAAACAATGATAACATAATTATCAATAAATATGAGGTTCTACAGAGCTTCAAAGATAGAATTCATGAACATCCCCTTGATCATGCATGAATATTACAATCCATATTATAAATTAAGAACAAATCAAACAATGGTTAATCTTCAACTCCCCCAACTAATAACATTGTTACACCTACAGTGGGGTCAAAATAGCTAACACAACCTACAATTTTAATTTAAAAACCTTTAGTGATAGCTACACCTCTTATGTTTAGTTCCTCTACTCTAGATGTACAATCCCTTATGCATGAGTTTTATACTCTACAATATAAGGTGTTATTGTTGACCAAATTTGACCCTACAGGTCAAATTAAGACCCCTATAGGTAAAAACTTAACTTTAAAGGTTTATATGGGGTTTTATATTATGTCAAAAGGTATATCATAGGTCATTTGATGTTATTTAATGTCATATTATCCTTGGTCATTAGTCTTTTAGTATTTATATCATTTTGAGTCATTTTAGGGGTCAAAATAAAACATTTAATGACTTGTATAGCCTCCTAGGGGAATGTGAAGGTTTTAAGGGATGATGTCATGCCCTATGTGTCCTCTTATGTCTTAATTAATTGTTACTAACTAAAAAGTGGTAAGTTCCTAAAAAAAAAGGTAATTTTCTTAGAAAAAAGGAGTTTTATTGAGTTTTACAAACTTGTAAAACCTCCTACATCTTGGGAAACTTTAGTGGTGTATTTTTTCCACACACTTTCTCTAATGATTAGTTTTATCATAATCTCAAAGAAATGAAGAAAATTGCTTCTCTCTCCTTTCACTAGGCTTGGTAAGCAAAAATAGTCTTTAGCTTTATACTTGGTATGGTTAACATGAGAGGTTTTAAGAAAAATAATCTTGGGGGTGTATTCTACACATAGTCAGATTCCATTTGACATTTTTTTTTAGAGGAATGGTTTCCTGTGCTTTATGAACCATTTCTAAGAAGCTAGACTATCTAGTTTGCTTGCTAATATGTGCACTCTATAGGTTTTGCCTTATTTTAGATAATTTCATACAATTCAATTGATATAATTGATATTAGATGATTTTTAATCCATATTAAAATTATTCCCATGATTGGTTTAGTGTTTTAAGGTGTCTAAGTATGCAAATCATCTCATGTTGTAGGAGAAAATACCATTTTTTTTAAAGGTAGGTCTCCACCATTTTATATGTATTCTTTATTTGACAGCAGTTTAATAGGGTGGAGATATGTTAATTATTGTGTTTAATTATCCTTATTAGTCCTCTAAACATACAATCTCATTCTCCAAGTAATGTTTCATACATTTGTAGCCATATACAAATACATAGTCTACCATGGACATATTTATCTATAGGTACCATGGAGGGGAAATACCACATTGGAATAGAGTTTCTAAGACTTGTTACAACACCTTGATAGTGATAACATAAATTTGAATAATTGGTTAAAATATTAGGCCTATTCATGAGACCATTCACTATATACATGATTCTAATTCTGTTCACTACCTACCTGTAACTCACATACACCTATAGGCACCCTCATAGGAACAATCATGTTGAAAAGTAAGTTTTAGAGCTAAAAAAGGTCATTTATAATGCAAATAATCTATTTTAAATCCTTTAGATAGGAATAAAAATAAAAAATGGTTAAAACATTCATATTCTTCATACTTTCACTTTGCTACCTATGTATGAAAATGACCACCTACAGGTGGTACTAGTAGAAAGATGATAAAGATCATGTAGAGAAAGGTCTTTATATGCTTGGAAGCTTCCATGAAGTTTTTAGGATTGTTTAATAGTATTAAAAACATGTTTTAGGATTTAAGTTAGTATATTGGAGATAAAACCTTGATCAAACATATCACTACAAGTTCAAGGACCAACTCCCAAAAAATTTAGAATAGAGGCCCAAGGCCATTTTGGTGGAATCATATAACAAGGTTGCCAATGAGGTTAGATGCATCTAATGATTGTGTATTGAGGCCTATACATAGAATACTAAATATGAAAATATTTAAGGTAAAATTACTTAAGGATGATGGTGGTTAGAAGATCTAAAGTTGCATTTTTATGCACTAATTTCAAGTAATAATCACCTACAAGCTTGAGCCCAAAGGAGAAATTTTACTTCCCTAAGTTGAAAACTATACCTTGTAAACATGTGTGAATGGTTTAAAATTATTGAATAGGACTTTTGGTATCAAATATGTGTAAAAAATAATTGAATAATAGGGTGTTGAGTTCAACTCACACCTACATTTGTCCCTTCATAAGGAAATGTTCACCTACAACTGGGTAAGTAGGTAGTGAGCTAAAAAACATGGTATAGGTGATGTTCTAAGATCAATTAGGGTGAGTATGAGTTAAAATAACTAATAAGTGGTACTAAAAGATATCAAATAGTCTCCATGGCATATATATCACAATTTAAAGGATAGGATCCACCTATAGGCCTTTGTATAGTTAACTAAAGGTGACTGTAGGGTGGCAGTGACTGAGATAGGGTGCCTAAGTGATAGTATAGACTACCCAAGGTGAAAAAATGGGTCAAATTAATTTTTATATGATCATGTAAGCCTTAATAAATGTATTTAATCTTTTAATTCAAGATAAAACTTGTAAGAGATCTATAGGTACAATAATTTGAAGTTAAAAGTCAAAAATAGAACTCAATCTTGTCCCAATCAAAGAGCAAGGAGAAAGCATAGGAGGTTGAAGTGAGTTTAAAGATTAAAAAACCTTAATAATGACTAAAATATTCTCATGTAACCTTCATGAGTTGGAAATAGGTAGAGGAGAGGCTCTAGATAGGTATCACACAATCCATATGAGGAAACCATAAACATAGTCTACCTTTTCCAATTCTATTTTGGTTTTCAAATATTTTAAGGGTCAAATGACTTGATAAAAGGATAATGTTTTATATATATCATAATAATGGACTGGATAGGCCCATTAAAATTATTTTTCATCTATAAAAATAGGGGAAGTGCCCTCTATTTTGTCTCAGATAGAGGGCACTCCCCTTATGTGAAATTGGTAGGTTTTGGGGAGAAGATGAAAAAAGGGTATAAAAAGAGTGTTTGAAAATTTAAATGAGGTTTAAGAGGTTATAATAAATCCATACAAACATAAGGTACCTTCAATAAAATGATAAAAGGTGCAAACTGGTTTATTAGGTAGGTTTTAGGCCTAAGGTACAAATGAAATGTCAGATCCAATTTTAGAATGAGGTGAGATTTATACCCCATTAAAAAATGTTTTTGAGGTAATTATAGACGTTTATAAGCTTATGTAATTCAAATAAGTCAAATTGGATGGCCTAGAACACAAAGGTTGCAGACAGGCCTATTGATCAAGGTTTAGGCCTAGTGTCTAAATGAGGAGTCTTTCAAACTTATAGCATTATATATGAATTATAAATTATTGTATCGTATTAATAAGGTAATTGATTTTTTTTAATATTCCACCTTGTAGATAAAGCTTCATGAATCCTTTTTTGATCTTAGAGACAACACTAGGCCTCTGTGTAAATGGAAGGAATGACTCAAATAGGTAACTTCAAATGCTCACATCTCCCTTGAGGATGTGCATGGGAATATAATAAGTTTATGGATGTTTATTAAGGTATTTAAATATTAATTAGTGGATTTATTTTGCAATTCCAATGTCCTAGCTTTATGAACAAAGCTTAAGGGCTTAAATTGTCTTAAATCCTTATTAAACCCTTATAAGGACCCAATTAGAGGAATGAAGCTAGAGATTCATCCAAATGGAATATTTTGACCATGAAATATATTGGAATTTATATAATACTTTCTCAATCTCCTTCCCATCCTATTGAACTATACAAAATTATGCAGACAGGGTATAAAATAGGGTACTTTTGACTATTTTGTGTGTTTTGTAGGTTCTAAGAACATTCAAGAGATGAAATAAGTCCGGGGGGAAGTTTAGGAAATTTAATAACTAAATATGGTAATTTATTTATTCATAAAAAATATTAATTATTCAAATGATAGATCTCATCTCAGCCAGTCAAAACTAACATAATGACCAAACTAGTGAAAAGGGTGGAAAACTTCAAGTGAGCTAATTTTAAGGTGTGCCTAATGCCTCTAAGGCCATGAAATGTATTTAAACATGTAATTAACATCATACCATGAATTTTCATGAAAAATTGATGACTTTTTGGAGGCCAAGTGTGTAGAATGCATGAGAAAGGAGTTTCTTAAACTACAGATGATGATAACTCATTTTGGGAAGGTTCCAGATGACCAAGACTGTAACTAATGCATGGAGAGGTATGTATAAAATCCTTACCATTAATTTCAATCATAAAAATATCCATAGTCAGTTTTTGGATGTTTAAACAAAGGTGAATAATGAAGGTAATTTTCTAAGCCAAAACAAGGAATTTTATGCCACTTTTCATGAGTTTCATGACTTGGATGGACACTTGTATTTCCTAACCTTGCATGGTTTTTTTCAAATTCTCTTATCATTCTCATATAAATCATTTTTATTATATTTAAAAGTGTCCTTGTGACCTTTTTAATTTTATCTTCTTCTTCTTCTTCTTCTTCTTCTTCTTCTTCTCTCTCTCTCTCTCTCTCTCTCTCTCTCTCTCTCTCTCTCTCTCTCTCTCTCTCTCTCTCTCTCTCTCTCTCTCTCTCTCTCTCTCTCTCTCTCTCTCTCTCTCTCTCAATTTCTATAAGAATTAGCCATTTTGGCCTTTGTAACTTATGCTCTACTTGAGTATGGTGAGCCCTGCTCATTTGCATACCATTTTATCAATAAGACTACTAATTTTTACCTCTTCCATGACTATTCATAGTGTGCTCACTTAAATGTTTTTTTATTTAAGTTATGAATCTTGTTTCTTTAACATGTTATTTCATTATCTCAACTATTTGTGGTGGAAAAGTTTCTTTTTACAAGGCATGTGAAGTGTTCTAGGAAGTGTCAAGGGTGAGTGAGTTAGTCTAATAACTAGTTCTATTCAAATCCTCTTATTTAGTCCTCCTAGCCTAAACATTCATCTATAACCTCATAATGTAATATTGATGTGAGAAGATGTAGCTTGGAGAAGTGTATGTTTGGTTAGTCTCTTATTTTCATGTGTAATGTGCATCTGGTTGGTAGTCATCAATCAATTTAGTGTATCACCTCTCTTAAGATAGCTTGCTTTTAGTTTTATCTCTCCCTTCCCCCCAAAAAAGAATTAGGTGTAGTAGTGATCAAAAGTGGTACATCAAGGGAGCTAACCCTATCTAGAGATTCACCTCATGTATAGACTACCCACAAGCCTAAAGATGTTTCAATTATGCTACTTGGATGAGGAGAGTTTAGACATCTCTTGAAAGGGTGTAAGTCCAAGTGACAATTTTTGGAACTCTTGGTGGGATTATTAGTCTAAGAAGTTGAAATATTTTGGTGTTATATTTCAACAATCAACATTTAAAAGCATATACAAGCATCAATGGTAACTCCAAAGTTACATCAACTAGTCAAGCAACCCAGGTATTCCTTTTTAACATTGTTGATGATCATTCCTTATGTTCTTGCTTCCTAATGAAGTTTCATGGTTGATCTTAGTGTTGAGTACTATTTTACAGAAGTTGGTGAGACATTTCAAGCCTATGGAATCCCTTATCAACCCTATTATGAAGTGTAACAACTCCAAAATAAAGTGTATCAGCCCATTCATGAAGTGTATTATTCCTATAGCCAGCCTTCTCAATGTCTTTCTCCTCCTAGTCAACCTAGACACTTCTCAAGTCAATCCATTTCCACCTTCAAGAAAACATTCTTGGGAAATGAGAGGTATATGGTAGATTTTGACACACAAATGGGATATGGTCTAGATTTTCCTAGTTATTTAATCCATAAGGTGAGAGATGCATTAGAGTTGGTTAAAATAGAGTGGGCACCTATTGAGAGAGCAAATTGGAAAAGGCTCACAAGTGAGATGGTAGATGTGAGTGGACTAGTTTCATCCTTGGAAAATAGGCTAAAAATTCATGGGAAGTAGCTTTAAAAAAGATTTTAGATTTCATATCCACTTCCATAAGACTGCTATCAGTCCTACATGGTTCCTACTCATGAACCCAATCAAGCTTATCAAAGTCATCCTTTTCCCAATCAGTTGGAAGAGAGATTTGAAAAGAGAAACGTTGTTTTTAAAGCAAATATGGATAGGCATATTGAGTTGGATAATATGCATATGCAGTAGTTCATGTCATAAAAAAAATAATTGGAATCTAAGCCCTCATTATTCTCTCCAATTACATCCCTAACTTAAGAAGTGACCTCTAGATATGAGATTCCAAGTTGGAAACAAGGTGGAGAATCTAAGCCTAAGGAGATTCCAAGTTTCTTGAATACTTCATCCACTCCTCAAGTTACGTCACCACCTCAAGAAGAGACTAATAATCCTAACATCCTAAGCTAGAGTAAGATAGTGGAATCATGGGGAAATAAATAAGTTAAAATCCTATATAAGGAGTGTGAAGTTGAGAGAGAGACTGATCCTATGCTAGACCCTCTAACCCTTTATTAAGAGACCTCTTGTATTCTATACCAGACCTCTTGTAATATTTTTTCTCGTGATGATGCCTTTCAAATTCAAGAGAGACTTTTCCAAGAGAACCTAGCTAAGCAAATTCAAGAGTTAGAGTCAAGGATGAAATTGCTAAGTCAAGGTGTGATGGAAGGTTTAGAGCCAAAAGAAGGTACCATGATCGAACATACCCCATCTACCCCTCATAATGATAGTCTTTAAGATAAATTAGATGTCAATGAAGAAATTTTCAAATGGATCAAAGAAAACCAAGCTATTTTAGCCCAAAGTATGCCTCCCATTCCTCAATAGCTCCCAAAAGAATCCCCTACAATGCATTCCTAATCTGATTTTGAGTCCTATGTTCTACCTCCACCAACTAGTCCATCTTTCCCTCACCACATAACACTTTGAATTTATGGACATATGGTATGGGAACCTAAATAAGAAAATTTGGTTGAGGGAAATTTATAACTCTTGCTTGAAGAAAGTGTAACTCCTTTATAGCCACACTGGGATAGGTCACCTAATTTCAAGATGCCTAGTCTTGGCATCACCAAGAAGGAGAAGGAGATTGAATATATTGGAGCCCTTGAGAATGAATATCAGATTATAATATATGATATATAATTCGAGATCCCTCAAGAATTTCTAGGTGTTGAAGAAGAGGTGAGTCCTTGTGTTGAGTCTTCTTGTTTGGTTGATAATAAATAATGCCTTCCTTGTGTCAAAGAAGAAGTCTTGGTTGAAGTCATTTTGGATTATAAAGAATAATATTAAGGATATTCCATTAGTTTTCCCCTTCATGATGATGATCAAAGAGAGGATGAAGACTTATGGTAGTAGTTTGAAAACATTTTCAATGAGTTTGAGTCTCTCAAGGGGTCTATAACTTCTTTGGAGTTGATTACAAGTGATGGTAAGTAAGATGGAATTTTTAAAAATGTCATAGATGAGTAAGATAAAATTCCACATAAGCCTTTAGAGGTCAAAACAAGCTTCTATTGGGCTCAATATTCTAATCAACTACTCCTCTTAAAGCCATGCCTACAAAGAAGATGCAAGTTGATCATGAGATGAAGAGTGGGAAACAATATAAGGTATGTGTACAAGGAAAAGAGGAATAATTTTAAGTTGGAGACCTATTTGAAGATGCTATAATTGAGATCATATAAATTCAAGTGCTAAGAATTAGGTTTGATCTATCAAGTGTTCAATTGAAAGAGCAACATGTTTGGCACCGTGATTCATCTCATGAAGAAGGAGATGCAAGAAAATTTCCTTTTGATCCTAAAAAGGGTAGCATGCTTAATTTTTAGTTATATATAGCTATTTTATTCCTATTTTTCCTAAGTTATTTGAGCACATGTGTGTCTTATTAGTGTGTTTGTTTTATTTTATGTGTGTATTTTGGTTTGTATGGTTGAGGTAGTCAATTGGTTTTGTCTTTATCTAGCTTATGGTCAATGGAAAAAGGTATGACTATTTTTTTTCAAACTTAAGATGACTCCTAATCCCAATGGATTGATAAAGATACTAGTCTATTTAGTATGGCAGTCATACTACCCCTATGAGTCACCAATTTGTTGACCAAATTTGATCCTATAGGTCAAAATTGGGACCCCTATAGGTAAAAACTTGACTTTATAGGTTTATATGGGGTTTTATATTATGTCAAAAGGTATATCATAGGTCATTTGATGTTATTTAATGTCATATTAGCCTTGGTCATTAATATTTTAGTCTTTATATCATTTTGAGTCATTTTAAGGGTCAAAATTGAGCATTTAATGACTTACACAAACTCCTAGGGGAATATGAAGGTTTCAATGGATTATGTCACACCCCATGTGTCCTTTTATGTCTTAAGTAACTATTACTAACTAAAAAGTGGCAGGTTCCTAAAAAAAGGGTAATTTTATTTAAAATAAGGAGTTTTCTTGAGTTGTATATATCTTTATGCCCTCCTATAGATTAGGACACTTAAATAGTGTATTTTGGTCTTCCACACACTTTATATAGTGATTAGTTTGATTATAAGCTCAAAGAAATGAAGAAAACTACTTCTCTCTCCTTCCACTAGGCTTCACAAGAAAAAATGGTATTCATGTTTATACTTGGTATGGTCACCATGAGAGGTTTCAATAAAAATTGTCTTGGGGTGTATTATACACTCAATAAACTTCTATTTGATGTTTGGTCATAGAGGAATGGTGTCTTGTGTTATGAACCATTCCTAAGAAGTTAGACTATCTAGTTTGCTTGCTAATCTATGCACCCTATATGTTTTGCCTTGTTTTGGAGAATTTTGTATAATCAACTTACTATGATTAATTATAGATTATGTTTAATCCCTCTTCAAATGATTCCCATGATTTTTTTAGTGTTTTAAGGTGTTTTAGTATGAAAATAATCTCATGTTGTAGGCGAAGGTATCACTCTATGTTGAGGATAGGTCTTCACCATTTTCCATGTCTTCCTAATTAAATAGATTTTTTAGAGGGTGGATATAGGTTCATTATTGTGTTTAATTGTACTTATTTGTCCTCTCAACTAGGAATCTAATTTTCCAAGCAATGTTTCATGGATTTGTAGCCATATACAACATATACAGTCTATCATGGACATATTTATCTACAGGTGTCATGGAGGGGAAATATCATGTTGGAATAGAGGTTCTAAGACTTGTTTAAACACCTTGATAGTGATAACATCCATTTAAATAATTGGTTAAAATATTAGGCCTATTCATGAGACCATTTACTATATACATGATTCCAATTCTACTCACTGCCTACTTGTAACTCACATACACCTACAGGCACCCTCATAGGACCAAACATGTTGAATAACAAGTTTTAGAGTTGAAAAGGTCTTTTATAATGCAAATAATATATTTAAAATCCTTGAGATAGGACTAAAACTCAAGAAATGGTCAAAAAATTCACATTGTTCATACATGCACTTTGCTACATATGTATGAAAATGACCACCTACAAGTGGTACTAGCAAAACGTTGATAAGGATCATGTAGAGAGAGGTCTTGAAATGCTTGGAAGCTTCCATGAAGTTTATAGGATTGTTTAATAGTATGAAAAACATGATTGAGGATTGAAGTTAGTAGATTGGAGTTAAAACCTTGATCAAACATATCACTACAGGTTCAGGGACCAAATACCTAGAAGTTTAGAATAGAGGGCTAAGGCCATTTTGGTGGAATTATACAAAAATGTTACAGATGAGGTTAGATGCATATAATGACCTTGTATTGAGGCCTCTACATAAAATACTAAATATGAAAATATTTAATGGAAAATTAATCAAGGATGATGGTGGTTAGAAGATCTAAAATTGCATTTTCATGCACTAATTTCAAGTAGTAATCACCTATAGGAGTGAGTTCAAAGGATACCTTTTACTTCCTTAAGTTGAAAACTAGACCTTGTCAACATGTGTGAATGGTTTAGGATGATTTAAGAGGACATTTTATATAAAATATGTGCCAAAAATAATTGAATAACAAGGTGTTGAGTTTAACTCACACCTACAGGTGTCCCTTCATAAGGAAATTTCACCTACAGTTGGGTAAGCAGGGAGAGAGCTAAAAAACATGCTCTAGGTGATAGTCTAAGATCAAGTAGGGTGATTATGAGTTAAAATCACTAATAAATGGTCATAGAAGATCTAAAAGAGTATCCATGGCATATATAACACAATATTAAGGATAATATCCAACTACAAGCCTCCATACAATCAACTGTAGGTGATTACAGGGTGGTAGTGACTGAGATAGAGTGGCTAAGTGATAGTCTAGACTACCCAAGGTGAAAAAATGGGTCCAAGTCATTATTATATGATCATGGAAGATTAAATAAAGGTATTTAATATTTTAAGTAAAGCTAAAACTTGTAGGATATCTATAGGTACAATAATTTGAAGTGAACACAGTTAAAAATAGAACTCAGTCTTGTCTTAGTCAAAAAGTGAAGAGAAAGCATAGGAGGTTAAAGTGATTTTCAAGATAAAAACACCTTAATCATGAATATAATAGTCTCATGGAACCCTCATGAGTTGGAAATAGGTAGAGAAGGGGCTCTAGATAGGTATCACATAGTCCATATGAAGAAACCATAAACATAGTCTGCCTTTTCTAGGTCTGTTTTGATTTTCAAAGATTTTGAAGGGTCAAATGACTTGATAAAAAGATAGTATTTTGTATAGATAATATTAATGGATTGGAGAATCCCATAAACTTATTTTTTTATAAAAATAGGGGAAGTTCCCTCTATTTTATCTCAGATAGAGGGCACTCCCCTTAAATGAAATTGGCAATTTTTGGGGAGAAGATGACAAAAGGGTTGACCAAGAGTGTTTGAAAATTGAAAGGAGGTTTAGGAGGTTATAATAAATCCATAAAAACATAAGTGATATTTAATAAAAGTATAAATATAAATAGGGAGGTCTATACCCTTAAAGGTAAAGACAAGCTTACTAGGCAGGTTTTAGGCCTAAGGTATAAATGAAAGGTCAAATCCAATTTTAGAATGAGGTTATATTTATACCATATCAAAAATTGTTTTTAAGGTCATTATATACATTTATAAGCTTATGGAATGAAAATAAGTAAAATTGGATGGCCTAGAACATAAAGGTTGCAGGTAGGCCTATTGAGTAAGGTTTAGTCCTAGTGTCTAAATGAGGAGTCCTTCACACTTCTAGCATTAGATATGAATTATAAATTATTGGAACATGTTAATATGATCATTATAGGTATGTTTCATCTTAAAAATTATAGATAAAGCATCTATAATATGTTTTTGAGCTCAAAGACAACACTAAGCCTATGTAAATGGAAGGAAGGGCTCTAATAGGTAACTTCAAATGCTCACATATCCTTTGAGGATATGCATGGGAATATAAGAAGTTTAAGGATTTTTATGAAGGTATTAAACTATGAATTAGTGGCATTTTAAAAAAAATCCAATGTCCCAACTTTATGAACAAAGATTAAGGACTTAAACTATCTTAAACCCTTACAAGGACCTAATTGGAGAAATGAAGATGGAGATGCATCAAAATGGTATAATTTTTTTTAACTAAGAGAGGGGTAAAAATTTATTAAGAACATCAAAACAATAGTTACAGCTCATTATCCAGGTCCACCAGTTGGACCAATTTCTAATATAAAGACATAGGAAGCATCTGTAACTCAGTAATATTCCACGTAGGCCCATTCTCTGAGGCCCACTTAGCAAGGTAATCTACAACCTTGTTCCACTCACAGGGAATGTGGTTGAATGAAATCAACTACAACAAAGTACTTAATTGCAAGATTTGTTTAATAACAAATTGAATTTGCCAATTCGTCTTCCCAAGGACACATCTATTCAATAGATTAATCACTACCTATGAATCTGATTCACAGATAATGTTATTCCACCCTTGTTGAC
This sequence comes from Torreya grandis, assembly GCA_037957365.1. Classification (NCBI taxonomy): domain Eukaryota; kingdom Viridiplantae; phylum Streptophyta; class Pinopsida; order Cupressales; family Taxaceae; genus Torreya; species Torreya grandis. Next base: position 145,703 of record JARHVA010003467.1, on the reverse strand, counting down.
AGCAGTAATGGACCGACTCCAGGATAGCCATGGCTTCCATGAGGTTATTAGTCTGATGACCTTTATGAATTGAAAAAATGAACTGAATTTTACCCATGCTATCCCGACTGACTCCCCCAATGCCAGCCTCCCCTGGGTTCCCACAGGAAGAGCCATCCAAATTAATTTTAGTCACTCCTTCGGGCGGAGGCATTCATCAACCAACTCTGTTCACAGGCTGTAAAGTATGTCTGCTACCATGCGTTGATTGGGTATTAACCAAAGCCGCACCATTCAGGGTTGGGTCCAGGCCCAGACAGGAGTAAAATCCAACTGCCTCTGGCTCCAAGTTGCCTTCCCATGTGGTCTTAACCTGCAAGGTCTCTTGCAATGCATTAATAATATTAATCCACAGAGCATGTACCTCCAGTTGGGTACCCCTGAAGATTCTCCTGTTCCTTTCAATCCACAGGTTCTAGAATATAAAGGAGGGCCCAATTTGCTAGGCTTTTTGCAACAAAGAGATTTTAGAGGGAGCCTATCCAAGTTGACCCCAGAAATCAACCAAAGACCAAGCATGCCAACAAGGAGACCTCCAAGCATCCCACCACCAATGCCAAATCTCTTTTGCATAATCACATTGGAAAAAAAGATGAGAGGCAGTCTCTTCATTGCTGTGACACAGGACACAAACAGAAGGTCCCTAAAAACCTCTCTTGCACAAATTATCCCAGGTAAGACATCTGTTATAGGTAAGCAGCCATAAGAAGTTACACTTGGGCCAAGCAGCCCTGTTCCAAATATTCTTACCCCAAAGGAACTACCCCTCATCATAGAAATGTTTAGCCAGGACCTTATATCCAACAGCCATAGTATACTATCCAGTGGCATCCCCCCAAGCAAGAACATCCTGTCCTTGAGGGGAGCTGCAACTTTTGGAGCCAAGCAGCTGAGATAATTCCCTTCTCTCCTCTTCTGAACCCCCTTGCAGCCAAACAGAGGGACTTTTCCACCTGTAACCACTAGTCGATCCCATATTAAATTATTCCTTGTAATGTGCCACATTGTGCCATCCAGTTGAATGAAAGACAATATTAAGCTATTGTAAATGTAGATGAGAGGATAATAGGGGTGGTGCACCATCCCAATAGCCACTCTAGAATAGAGCCTCCATTCCACTATTGCAGACCCAGAATAAACTATTTTTCACAAGTTGAGCTCCAAACTTGAGAGTTTTCCAAATCATAGAACCTCTCCCCTCAAGTGGGAGCCTGGGAATATCATGAGAATTAACACCAGAAAAGTAATTACCTGAGAGAATATGGGCCCAAAGAGAAGATGGGTTAGAACACCACCTCCAATAGAGTTTGGCCGTAAGGGCTTGACTAGCCAGAATAGCTGACTGTAATCCAAGTCCTCTTTCTTTCTTAGGCTAGCAGACCGTAGCCCAATTGATAAGGCTCCATTTTGTATTATGTAAATTATCGCTCCATAGAAATTGTCTAGCTAAGGCATCGAATTCCTTCAGGAAATAAATAGGGGCTGCCTGAACCATACAACGGTATATGGGCAGCACTTGAATAACAGATTGAAGAAGGATCACTCTACCCACCATGGAAAGCCACCTATGGGTCCAGTGGCTAACTTTCTACCTAAGTTTATCCAAAATATTTTGCTAGAAAAGCCTAGGCTACCTTCCCACCATAATGGGAATACCAAGATAAATCACCGAGAGGGTGTGAATCTGAAACCTTAATATGGCAGCAATCCTTCTCTGAATAGGAGCAGGAGTATTGAAGAAGAAGATTAAGGACTTATGCTCATTAATTTTCTGCCCTAAAGCCGCCAAATAGCTGTCAAGGGTAATCCAGAAAGATTCCACCTCCCGTATTTGCGCTCTACCAGCCAAGATAGTGTCATCTACAAACTGAAGATGAGTAAGTGTAGTAGCCTCATTCCCCCATCTCCACCCATGCAGGGCATTTTGAGCAACCCAAAGTTTGAAAAGCCGCCCAAGTCCCTCTACCAAAATAATAAACAAGTATGGTGATAGTGGGTCTCCTTGACGAAGGCCTCTCGTGGCACCAAAAATCTTAGACGGTGCTCCGTTGATCAGGACCGAAAAGGAAGGCATGGTAACACAAATTAACACCCATGCAATCCACTCCTGATCAAAGCCAAATGCCAGAAGGACTTTGTGTAAAAATCTCCAACTAACTCTGTCATAGGCTTTGGCAAGATCCAGCTTGATAAACATAGCATGCTCCTGTGAAGTACTCATGGAATGGATGGCTTCCAAGGTGATCACCACTCCATCCAAAATCTGTTTGCCTGCCACAAAAACCCCTTGCTCCTTAGAAATGAGCCTGGGAAGGTACCCTTTAAGTCTCTGGGCAATGAGCTTGGTAATGATTTTATAAACCACATTGCAAAGCGCAATGGGCCTAAACAAATCCAGCCTATGAGCCTATTCTTTCTTCAGAATAAGCACCAAGAACGTGGCATTCAAGGCTCTCAGCATCTCTTTGTTAGAGAAATATTCTTGAATCACATTCATAAGATCTTGATTAATGATATCCCAGAAGTCCTAGAAGAATTTAGCTGGAAAACCATCCAGGCCAGGGGATTTGCCTCTCTTCATGCTGAACACAACCTCCTCAATCTCAGTTATACTAATCGGCCTCATGAGGAACTCGTTCATTTATGCAGTCACCAAGGGAGGTATGCATGATAAAATAGAATTTTTAGCCATCTCTTCAGGCGGAGGATCACTTGTAAAAAGTTTTGAAAAGAATCGGACAGCTTCCCTGGTAATGTCATGAGTAGAGGTAAGGCACATCCCCTCCTGAGTAGTCAAGGATGAAATGAAGTTGCTGTTACGCCTTCCTTGCACTGAATTATGGAAAAATGTCATGTTTTTATCTCCTGCCTGAAGCCAGTCAATGCAAGCCTTCTACTTCCAATATATTTCCTCCCGAAGGTCCCACTCTACTAAATTCATTACAACTTTAGCCTCCTCCACACGGAGCTCTTCCGAGAAACCACAATCTCTTATTTGCCTAGTAATCCCATCAAGCCAATCTTGAGCCTTCTTCTTCATGCAATGTAAGTTACCAAAGCTGGTTCGGTTCCAAATTTGCAACTTTCTTTTAATGTACTGAAGCTTTTTTTGAAAAGAATACATAGCTGTTCCATATGCAGGACTCCCTTGTCTCCACCACTGCTGAATGGAATCGTGAAGAGATGGGTCACGAAGCCACATCAACTAAAATTTGAAGGGTGGCTTTTTGGGCCCCTCAATATAACTGGTGGACAGCTTGATAGGCCAATGATCAGATCCTCTCCAATCCAAGATTTATGAGATAAGAGTTACTACATTAGACTGCCAAAAACAAGACACCAGAAATCTATCTAAGTGTTCAAAAATGGCAGCATTACCCATTCTTCTGTTACTCCATGTGAAAAGTTTGTTTGAAGGTTTAACATCCAACAAGCATAGCACTTCAGCATTATGATGTAGACAATCCAAAGAGGGGCCTAGTCGAGTCAATCCACCTCTTTTCTCTTCCAAGCTCAGCACCGCATTAAAGTCCCCTGCAACAATCTATGGGAGGTATGGATGGAAATTTCTAACATAGCGGATATGCTCCCAAAGCTGAAATTGTCCATCTATATCAGTTGGTGCATAAACAGTTGTAACTAGAATTATCTCGCCAATTTCAAGGGAGGATGCCACCATTGAGAGGGCTGATAGGGATGAAATCCAATGGATTGGAAGAATTTTCCTCAGATCCCAGCACATGGCAACTCCCCCTGAGTTCCCCAACGCACCTATACACTGACATTGGCCAAATAACTAGATATTTGGCATATAAGCAAACATTGGGTCAACAGCCAGTTTGGTCTCCTGGATACATAAGATATCTGGAGAGTGCTCCTTCACTAATCTACGCATAGCTTTTTGTCTAGGGAGGCTATTTAAACCCCTCACATTCCATGATACAACAATCATTGAGTGGGTTGGGGGAAATGTTCATCCAGGGTTTTAACAACCCTTGATTCCACCAATAAGTCACCTGTAAGTCTGAGTCTCTCTTGATCTTTTCTTCTCCCAGCTTTGGAGGGGGTGGAAGAGGTACCCTTCTTGAAAGGTCACTGCATTAACCTGAGTGTCAAGGAAGGTCCTTTGTCTTTCCTGCCCGCATCCACCTCCTTCACCAAATTGGCCCATCTAGTTTCCTTCTCTTGCATATCAAAACCAGCCACCTATGATTCCATCTCCAACCTTAAAGATGTTCCTAAATTCATCTGGATCATCATATCCTGAATTTCATTTGGGGCTAAAATTGGATTATGTTCCTCTAGCACTTCTCCCTGGGTCTCAATTGGAATGCCATCCTCAATGGCCATGCTATCTAGGGCTTCAAATCTGTTGAAGCCCAATTCAACTTGCCTGTCCACATTCCTGCGCTTTAAACCTCAGCTTTTCCCCTGGTGCCTGACAAGTAAAAACCCATCCATCTCAGTAGCACCTTGCTCATCTAGTCCCTACACCAAACTAGCATTACTCATAGGATTTTTTCCTTTAGCCCCTCTATCAGGCTGGGTTTTTACATTATCAGTGAAGGTAGCACGCCCCATCCTTTTACTGGTAAGTACTGGATTTGGCATTGAGGGCTCAGGTCCTGTCACATTGTCTTTAGCAGCCTAAGGACATTGACGATGTAGGTGTCCATAGACATGACAAATACAGAAACAAAATGGGATAGATTCATAATCTATCTCCTGTATCCAGGATGAAGAACCCATACAAATTTCTAATGAGTCTGGAAGAGGATTATTCAAATCAATGTCTACACAAACATGAGCATATGAGATTACCTTTTTATCCAGTGACTAATGAGCTATTGCAGTTGGTTTACCTAGCATGGCAGCTATCTACCTGAGGTTGTCCTCCCACCAGAATTCTAGGGGTAGCCTTGGAACACGAACCTAGACCGGTACACAAGCTGGAAGCTCATCTACCGAATTGAATCCTGCATGCCAGGGTTTAAGAAAGAGCCCCACACGCTCATAGAAGTAGGGACCCCCTTCAAACACTCTATTATGGTCTGAAATAGAGGAGAAGTTCACCAAGAAATAACTATTACCTACCAACATGATGTCAAAATCCCCATCTATTTGCCAGGAGCGCCGAATCCAAGCATCCAGGGCCGCCAGGGAGATTCTGATTCCCAAAAATTTACAAATCAGGGTGTGAGATGTCAGATAGTCAACATCCTCCTGCACTGCTTCAGGTGGAATGACTAGGACTGGTTGATCTTGTCTATGCAATAAGCAACCATTCATCTTGCTCAGCCTTGATCACTCACTGCAATAAAATTGCTCCTAACCAGATACTCCTGCCCCAGGCAAGGACGTGTCCTTCCTGGGGCCTGTCGATGGGCCGCTCCTCTCGCCTTCACACGCCATCCTTTTCTGACTAATATGCCATCAAAATGGTATAATTTGACCATGAAATATATTGGAATTTTTATAATACTCTCTAAATATCCTTCCCATCTTGTTGGAATATACAAAATTATATGGACATGATATAAAATAGGGTACTTTTGACTATTTTGTGTGTTTTATAGGTTCTAGAAACATTCAAGATATGTAATCAAGTTTGGGGGGAATTTTATGACTTTTAATAACTAAATATGGTAATTTATTTCTTCATAAAAATTCTTAAGTTTTCAAATAATAGCTCTTATCTAAGCTAGTCAAAATTGGCATAATGACCAAGCTAGTGAGAAGGGTGGAAAATTTCAAGTGAGCTGATTTTAAGGTGTGAATGATGAATATAAGGAAATGGAGGGTCTTTACACATGTAATTCACTCCCTAAAATATATTTTCATGGAAAATTGATTCTTTTTTGGAGGCCAAGTGTGTAAGGTGCATGAAAGAGGAGTTTATTATACTACAAATGATGATAACTCATCTTGGTAAGGTTTTAGATGACCAAGATTATAACCAATGCATGAAAAGGAATGTATAAAATCCTTACCCTTCATTTCAATCATCAGACCCATCGTTAGTTATATTTAGGATGTTTAAATAGAGGTGAATAATAAAGGCAATTTTCTAAGACAAAATAATGAATTTCATGCCACTTTTCATGATTTTCATGAATTGGATGGACACTTGTGCTTTCTAAACTTACATGGTTTGTTTCAAATTCTCTTTCCATGCTCATGTAACTCCTTTTGATTAGATTTAAAAGTGTCTTTGTGACCTTTAGACTTATATCTTCTTCTGTCTCTCTCAAGTTATATAAGAACTAGCCATTTTGGCCTTTGTAACTTATGATCCACCTAAATATGGCAAAGCCCTGATCATTTACATACCATTTAATCAATAATGCTACTAATTTTTACCTCTTATATGACTATTCATAGTGTACTCACTTGAATTTTTTATTTTGTTTAAGTGATGACTCTTGTTTCTTTAGCATGTTGTTTCATTCTCTCACCTATTTGCAGTTAGAAAACTTTTTCTTGCAGGGCATGTGAAGTGTTCTAGGAAGTGCAAAGGTTGAGTGAGTTAGTATATTCACTAGTGCCATTCAAGGCCTCTTGTCTATTCCTCCTAGCCTAAACATTCATCAATAACCTCATAATGTAATATTGATATGAGAAGATGTAGATTTAGTAAGTTTATGTTTGGTTAGTCTCTTGGTTTTATGTGTAAAATGTACTTGGTTGGTACTCATAAATCAATTTGGTGTATCACCTTCCTTAGGATAACTTGCTTTTAGTTTTCTCTCTCTCTTCCCCCCCCAAAAGTTTAGGTGTAGTAGTGATCCAAAGTGGTAAATCAAGGGATATAGATTTATCTAAAGATTAACCTCATTCATAGTCTACCCACAAACCTATAGGTGTTTCAACTATGCCACTTATATGAGGAGAGCTGAGACATCTCCTCAAAGGGTGCAAATCTAAGTGATAATAGTTACATCTTGAAAAGGGAACCACTAGGCCATCACATGCCTTGGATTCTAATATTCTCTTAAATACACATTTGACACATCACATAATAGTTACTCCATTGAAATTCATATTCATGGCACCTGAGTTTACATTATATGATGGCAAGGGTGACCCATAGAACCATCTTTGATATTTTCATGTAGTATATTTAGATTATGTGTCTAATGATTGTATTCTCACAAAGTTATTTCCATGTAATTTAAAGGATTATGCCCTAGAGTGGTTTTATGAATTACAAAATAAATCTATCATGAATTCAATCCTTTGGTAGACATGTTTTTAGCACACTTCTACATCGATATTAGTGACAGGATCTCACAAGCCCAAGTTGTATAGTTGAAACAAAAGTTAAATGAACCTATCAAAAAATACTTCTTATGATACTCAACAATATTAGCTAAATTGACTATCCCCATGGTAGAAAAAGAGATTTAGGACATCTTCAAAAAGATTATTTTACCAACATTACATGAATCTATCTGATTTAATAATTTTCCAACATTCACATATTTGTGCCACATAGTAAAAGAAAGAGAGGTCAATATTTTATCAATGGGAAACCTAAAATATACCAATGGATCATAATCAACTAATAAGAGTTAAAATAAGCATCCATACAAGGCAAGGTACATTGTGAAAAAGAGTGATCAAAATTCCACAATTAAAGCAACTTTTGAGCCATCTCTTAGCTTGGTTTTATCCACTCCTTAGTGTTGAATCTTTGCCAACCTTTTAGATTCACCAAAATGTGTTTTACAATAGCTCTTGAAATGCAATGTCATATCTCTCCCTCCCATTAAATAGGTTGAAATGACATGGCCTCTTCCAAATAACTATGATTCTAATGCATTATGTGAATATCATAGGGTAGTAGAGCACACAACAAACAAATGTATAAGCCTAAAACATAAGTTAAAATATTTAATTTAGGCTAAGATTATTAATGTGGTCACACCCATAAAGGAACCAAAATTACAAAAAATAGAAAATAAGGCATTAAATATATTATTAGATCTATTTCTAAATCACATAGCAAATGAGGCAGGAGCACTTCAAGTGTTCATTACACATATCAGGCACATATACCACCAACTTCATATCATAATATTATAGAGGATGAACACCCATTACACAATATAATTGGTATGTACCATACTATAGTTCTAGTTAAACCACTCATCACCTTTTCAGAGTAGGAGATTTTTTATGATGATACATATTTACATGCACTCTTTGTATGAGCATACATAAATCATCATCCTATCCAAAGTGTTATGGTTGAGAATGGGTCAAGAATTAACATGTGAATTATGAAAGTATTATAACATTTAGGGTATTTAGAGTAGGATATATTCCCCATAGACATAATTATTATTGGTCATGTTCAAAGCTCTATCATGGAGATTTTGTTAGGGTGTGGAGCTAAAAGCTTCACCTTATTGCAAATAGGAGGTTTTTGAGCGTATGCAGTTGCCAGAGTCGGAAGGCCACAACCGACGTTGGTCAGGGGAAGAGAAGAAGCAACTGGCATCGGCAGGAGATCAGCCAACATCGGTCACCTCCAGGAAGGCAGGGACCGACGTCGATCTCCTATGGTAGTTAGAACTGTTGTTGACGAACAATCAGTTAAGTGAATGCATTGTTTGCATGATGAAGACCAGTTAGAGTCTTGAGCCGCAAGTCTAATCAGTGTATGCATGAGATCTATATAATAGACTCATGGGTTGTATTGTTAAGTGTTGAACTTATAGAAGAGCTATGTAGAGCTTGGAGATTTCTTCCCATGGTAGAATCAAGTAGGATTCCCCATATATGTAAGATCAGGTTTGATATGCAGGGTGTTGCAGTATCATGGTGGAGATCTACATGTGATAAGTAAGATTAGGTTGGTCTGCAGGGGTGTGTGTATGCGAGGGTCAAAAAAGGATTGATGGGGGAGCAAGATCAAGGTGATAGCAATACATCAGGAGCAAGATCATGGTGAGATCTACTTGGAGTACCGGTTCGTACTTGATTGTACAGATGTACAATGAGGTGAACAATAGCTTGTGTTAGCTGTGTGTTATGACCTATGAGAGAAGATTACTCAGGTGGGAAGATTACTCGGAGCCCTTGAGGAGGAAGCCTCACAGAGGTGGAAGAAGAGTGTGATCTCTTTATTGTAATTTCCTTTGTAATGAGTTGAATACAATTGTGTGTTGCCTCTCATATTATATGTGTTTTCTCATTGATAGTTATTTGTTCTTCTAGTTATTTCTACAATCTTAAGTTGATTATACAATGGTAATCATGTGTGCTCTTAATTCTGAAAAGTTGTGTCAGAGCTTTGGGGAACTTCGGTCCTATCAAATGGTATCAGAGCTTGGTTGTAGGTTCAAGACTCTGATACCTATCAAATGGTATCAGAGCGAGGTTGGACATTCTTAGAGCGAGTTTGACTAACAGATGGCCCAAATTTGTTAAGTGTTGTTGATTACAGGTTACTCACAGGGGTCATTGTTTGAGTGGGAGTATAGCAATGGCAGAAGAAGGTAAGTTGAGAATGAAGAAATTTAGGCATAGGATTAACACCACAAGGAGTGTGGTGGGTTGTCTTCTAGTGGGAGCTTGAAGAGGAATACAAGCCAGGATGCAGATTAGACAGAGTACTAGTTTAGGTATAGGTGCAGCTATTTATCTCCAAGTGGGAGATTGTTAGGGTGTGGAGCTAAAAGCTTCACCTTATTGCAAACAAGAGGTTTCTAAGCGTATGTAGTCACCGGCGTTGACAGGCCACAACTGACGTCAGTCAGGGGAAGCACAGAAGTAACCGACATCGGCAGGAGATCGGTCAGTGTCGATCACCTCCAAGAAGGTAGGGACCAACGTCGGTTGCTTGTGGCAGTCAAAACTGCTGTTGATGAACAGTCAGTTAAGTGAACACATTGTTTGCATGATGAAGACCAATTAGAGTCTTGAGCTGCAAGTCTAATTAGTGTATGCATGAGATCTATATAATAGACTCATGGGCTGTATTGTTAAGTGTTAAACTTGTAGAAGAGCTATGTAGAGCTTGGAGAGTTCTTCCCATGGTGGAATCAAGTAGGATTCCCCATGTATGTAAGATCAGGTTTGATATGCAGGGTGTTGCAGTATCATGGTGGAGATCTACATGTGATAAGTAAGATCAGGTTGGTCTATAGGGGTGTGTGTATGCGAGGGTCAGAAAAGGATCAGTAGGGGAGCAAGATCAAGGTGACAGGAATACATCAGGAGTAGGATCATGGTGAGATCTACTTGGAGTACCGGTTCGTACTCGATTGTACAGATGTATAATGAGGTGAACAATAACTTGTGTTAGCTGTGTGTTGTGATCTATGAGAGAAGATTACTCAAGTGGGAAGATTACTTGGAGCCCTTAAGGAGGAAGCCTCACAGAGGTGGAAGAAGAGTGTGATCTCTTTATTGTAATTTCCTTTATAATGAGTTGAATACAATTGTGTGTTACCTCTCATATTCTGTGTGTTTTCTCATTGATATTTATTTGTTCTTTTGGTTATTTCCACAATCTTAAGTTGCTTATACAATGGTAATCATGTGTGCTCTTAATTCTAACAAGTTGTGTCAGAGCTTTGGGGAACTTCAGTCCTATCAAATGGTATCAGAGCCTGGTTGTAGGTTTAAGAGTCTGATACCTATCAAATGGTATCAGAGCGAGGTTGGACATTTTTAGAGTGAGTTTGACTAACAGATAGCCTAGATCTATTAAGTGTTGTTGATTACAGGTTACTCACAGGGGTCACTGTTTGAGTGGGAGTATAGCAATGGCAGAAGAAGGTAAGCTGAGAATGAAGAAAGTCAGGCACATGATTAACACCACAAGGAGTGTGGTGGGTTGTCTTCAAGTGGGAGATTGAAGAGGAATACAAGCCAGGATGTAGATTAGATAGAGTACTGGTTTAGGTACAGGTGTAGCTTTTTATCTCTAAGTGGGAGATTGTTAGGGTGTAGAGCTAAAAGCTTCACCTTATTGCAAACAGGAGGTTTTTGAGCATATGCAGTCACTGGCATCGATAGGCCACAATCAACGTCGGTTAGGGGAAGTGCAGAAGCAACCAGCATCGGCAGGAGATCGTCCGACATCGATCACCTCCAGGAAGGTAGGGACCGATGTCGGTCGCCTGTGGCAGTCAAAACTGCTATTGACGAATAGTTAGTTAAGTGAACGCGTTGTTTACATGATGAACACAAGTTAGAGTCTTGAGCTGCAAGTCTAATCAGTGTATGCATGAGATCTATATAATAGACTCATGGGCTATATTGTTAAGTGTTGAAATTGTAGAAGAGCTATGTAGAGCTTGGAGAGTTCTTCCCATGGTGGAATCAAGTAGGATTCCCCATGTATGTAAGATCAGGTTTGATATGCAGGGTGTTGCAGTATCATGGTGGAGATCTACATGTGATAAGTAAGATCAGGTTGGTCTGCAGGGGTGTGTGTATATGAGGGTTAGAAAAGGATCGGCGGGGGAGCAAGATCAATGTGACAACAATACATCAAGAGCAGGATCATGGTGAGATCTACTTGGAGTACCGGTTCGTACTCGATTGTATAGATGTACAATGAGGTGAACAATAGCTTGTGTTAGTTGTGTGTTGTGACCTATGAGAGAAGATTACTTAGGGTGGGAAGATTACTTGGAGCCCTTGAGGAGGAAGCCTCACAGAGGTGGAAGAAGAGTGTGATCTCTTTATTGTAATTTCCTTTGTAATGAGTTGAATACAATTGTGTGTTGCCTCTCATATTCTGTGTGTTTTCTCATTGATAGTTATTTGTTCTTCTAGTTATTTCTGCAATCTTAAGTTGCTTATACAATGGTAATCATGTGTGCTCTTAATTTTGACAAGTTGTGTCAGAGCTTTGGGGAACTTCGGTCCTATCAGATTTTGCTTCCATTATAGGTTAGACTAGCACATATAACCTATCAATTCTTATTAGTACCTATTGTAGGTATGTTTGATATGTTATTGGATAGACCATGGATATAGTAGATATGTACCATCTCATCCATAGTGCACAAATGCCTAAAATACATACATGTAAATTAGGTAGTCAAATTTGAGGGTCTACTATGAGTATCCTCTACCTATTCCACAGGTAATTACTTCATAGTCCCCAGTTATAGTTCCATTATAATTACCATATATAACATAGTTATCAGTTACAACTCAGATCATAATTCCTATTGATACATCATAGAGTTTAGTAGAGCCACTAGTGTAGGTGAGGTCTTCTCCTTTAGTATCAACACATACACATCTCCCACAGAGACCATTATTAGAGAGAACCTTATGCCAGAGATATATCATAGATTTTGGAGGGCCTCTCTCCACTCAATTTTTTTCAAGATCAATATTATTGGGTTCTCAGGGTTCTCATCATAGGGCACCTATGCCAGCTACCACTTCTTTTACCAAATGGGTTCTTATGATCCTTATAGTTCATAAAACACCACAGATAGTGCCACATATTCTTAGCACCACTACATAGGTAGATACATATATAGATCTAGAACCCTCAGTATAATAGATTATGGGATCATAGTTACCCTTTCACACAACACACAATATCATAACTCCATTATTTAACATAGGTCATAGTGGTAGTGAGTATCCCATGAGACTCATAGATTAGTATGGTTTTTCTTTTATCATACATAATTTCATTTTCTCTTACTTCTTATACATATTTAATTTTCATATTACTTATACATGGATTATTTCTAGAAAAAAAATTATATAATATTTCAAAAACACAAAAACATTCAAATAATTACTCAAAAAGCACAAAACTTACAGATTATATGGATTTTTATGTTTACACTTCTTATATTTACTAGACATTACATATGATAGCTATCTTAGTATAGTCAATTTTATCATACTACATGCTTCAATTGTTATTATTTAGTGCTTGTAGATTGATTATAGAACTCAAGTCCACTACACTGATCCAATATTGCTATCATCTATCCATTAGGGGCCTATACATTGATTCATGTTTATTCACTTAACATATTCACCCACTTGGGGCGTATTATTCATGGTTTCGATCACTAGGTTCTATCCTTAGATACTCTACATTCTAGCTTTAGCATTGTTATATCTTAATATTGATCATTGCTACTCTTAGATTTTTTGTCAGTTATTACTAATTTAGACTTGGCATATGTACATCCTATCTCTTACACATATTTATACACATATTAATGTATGATTTTATTTTTAACTTTCCTTGTTTAGACTTGATTTTATCTTTATACTTTTTATATTTGACGTCATTTGAATATGCCATTGTTCTTTGGATCTATATCACTTCTATTCATAGTATGTATTCCTTGGACATATGTCCCTATCCCTTATGTGTGATTTCATAATTATGTATGTATAAATTTGAACATGTCCTTATATGTGGCTCTAATCAAACTTACTTGTTGATTACATATGTGTACATATGAACATGTCCTTGTATGTCTTGTTTTCTTAGATTTAGTGACATGTGCCCATGCCCATTATATTGTGGCCCCTTGGCCTACTTTGCATGATTCGTATGTTTTTTTATGTATGATTTATTATATGTGTCATTTTCATGAAACTTGTCTTTTCTTGTTACACACCAATTTTTAATTCCACGAGGGACCTCATGCATATACCCTTCCTAATTGGGTGTTGTGATGGACATCATGCCCCATCCCCTTAGGTAGATACTTAGTTCTACTTAAATTTTATATTACATACATTGATTACATATATATTAACAAAATTTTGCAATGATATACATGGAATACATCTTACATTAGATGATTATACTTATATTATCTCACATTCTGATGTTATGTATGTAATTTATATTGGATTATCATGTAGTTATCATAAATGCTTTGGTTAACACACATTTTGAAGATATTTTTATTTTAAATATAGTTATTTCATAGGTTAAAAAACTACCTTAAAAATAGGGGAATTCACAAGGGTTTGTCATAAAGATCACACTCATATATTGCATTCATAGGCTTAGTTACATAAAATTAGACACAGGTAAACACATAGGTAAAATAATGACTCAGAAAGTAACACCGTGACATAGAATCCAAACCAAAAGGATATTGGTGCCCAAATATGGACACTAGTGCCACATTGTGCTACTATCCAAGATATGTCACTACTATCTAGTAGCCTCAATGTTATAATTTTCCTAGTTGTACTTAGAATAGAATGTAGTAATGTTTTTTAAAACTTACTTGATAAGAATTCAATTAGAATTATAAAAACTTAAGTCAAAATATATTACCATAATAGATAACATCAAAATTTTAAGTTTAATTTATGATATAACATAAAGTATGAAAACTTCATAATAAAATAAAATACATTATGACATGACCATGACTAGTCTCACAATACAACAACTATTGTTCATGTGCAATAATATTATATTTATATTCTCAATAGGAATTTAGCCTTATATACAATAGAAAGATAACCAACTCTCTAGAGCTTGAGTTCTACAAACTTGCATATCTCTGATAACCTCAAGTAATATCTTTAGGTATGTATTATAGTGGGGGAAGGAGAGCATAATCCAAGCACTTTTCCACACCAACCACATACCAATGATCCCATGCATAATCCCCTATCAAGGAATGGCATTCCCTTCATGGATAGGTAGATAGAATGGTGAAAGAATCCATAATGAGACATGTTAGTACCCCATGTGTTGTAAGATTTCTACTACATGATGTGTATCATAAATAAAAAAGAATTTTTAACATGATATCGCACAACATGCAAATCAAACATATGAAATGATAATGTCAATCTAACATTACTTTGGCCAAAGTTTTAAATAACATATGATCACTTGGATTGGTCAATTTCATAACACATCACTTCATCAGATTATCCATACCCAACATTGATGATGCTAACTAGGCTTGAGAAGTTCATCTCACTACCTAGTTAGTATCATCAATGCAAGAACCATAATATACATAACATAGAATAATACAAACTCAATAGATTCATTTAGATTATTCCTAACAATTGAAATATGAGTATGCTAAAATATGAAAATAATCTAAATTTACATTTTTCTCTTTATATGCATAAAATAAATCTATAAACATGCTATTATTATGTATATAAAAGGTAAACAATCCATTCATAATCATACCATCTGGGTATGGTAAAAAAAGGACCATTACAACATACATACAATATCATATATAAATAAGTAATGCTTGATAATATCACACTAACCAAGTATGATAGCAATAAGTCTATAATTACTTATTTATAATGGATATTTAAAACATAGTCCAACATCATTCATACCAACCTAGTATAACAATTTAAAAGGACCTTTCATGCTAATCACTCATAATTGAATTTATTTTCAAACATTAATAAATTTATACAAGCTTTAATAACAACTATTCTTGTTTTTAAAACAAAACAAAATATAAATTTATAATTACAAAGTATGGAAATAATCAATCCCAACACTAATAATTTTTTTTCCTAAGTTACAACATTTTAAGTCATTGCTTCATAAATTTGGTTATATAAAATAACTTAACTAGTCCCACTGATAAGCTAGGTTTAGATCATATATTAAAATAAATCAAATGAATACTTACAATAATATATATATATATATATATATAATATATATATATATATATATATTTGTATATAACTTATTTCTAATTTATTTACCCGTCTAGTTCTTTCCTAAAAAATTTCTATAAGTAATATTTTTCTACTCAGCTGGAAACAAGTTTGTTAGCAGTCCAAACTCCTTTTTGACACTATATTTTATATCAAATAATGCTAACTATTCATCCCGACATTTTATACCCAAATATTAACACCCAACATACACAACTAGTCAAATATCAATTGTTTTTTAATATCATGTATGACCAAATAATCAATTCAGGTTTAAGTATAAAATAATTCATTAAATATAGCCAAGTTAATTTAATTCATCTTAGTCCAATGAAAGCCTAACACACTATGGAAGTCACTTGTACTTATTATTTAAGGTTACAGTGACATAATTTATTTGTTTGTAATTTAGTATATGCATTCCATCTATAAGTTTATTTCCAACATGTTAAAAAATTGATATACAAAAACCTCACCTACACTAAAAATATTAATTAAGGGTTTGATTCCCATTATGAAAGTTAATATATATATATATATATATATATATATATATATATATAGCTTTGCCAAATAATGCCCAGGTCTATGTAGCACTCAGTCTTATACACAAATATAGATTTTTTAAAATGTATTTCCTAAATAACTTTGGCCTTTTCATATAAGTGTTTATACTTACATTTATTTGCCCAAACATATATCTTCTTTATTCTCAGTGAAAACTCAAGGTTAAGTTTGCTATTCAAATATGATGTAGGGGCATCACTCATAGAACTAGATGAATGAAAGTTTTGTCTACATTCAAGTGTCTAGAGAGTCAAAAAACATGTTTAGGGAGTGAGTGTAGTGTTAGGAGACTTAAAATACATCTTGGAATTCTTTCTAAATTCTTTGGAGTGCATAAGTTGGTTCAAATCTTGAGTTTCCTGCCATTTTGGTACATTTTGAATTTTGAATATTTTGTGCTAGAATAATTGTCTTAAGTATAGGTCTAGTGGTCCAAAAGTTGTTACATGAATATAAATGTTAAGGGAAGATATTTTAGGTTTATTCACTTTCTCTCTTGGTCATATTGTATGGAGGCATCACCTTTGATTTTATATCAAGAGGTAAGCACTCTTCCAAGAAGAGTTTAAAAGAAGTAGTTTTTATAGTTTTGGGGTAGATTTAAATCATGTTTTGTTGGTTTTGTAATATGTGATTAATGGTATTAAAATTAAATGGACTCAGATCCTAAGAAAAAAATAAAATGTTCTTAAATTGATGAAAAAAGTTTGGTAACCCCTATTTTGGGCCTGTGTAAGCATAATGATAAATAATAGTGTTGTAACTATTTAATGAAGAGTTTTATACGTAATGTTTCCAAGTGTGCTATGATTTTATAGAGCTAATCCTTTACTATTGAACACATTTTTAAATATTTATAAATTATTTACAATGTTTGTTTGCATGGTAAATGAACAGGCTTGAACGAAAGGCAACTCAGTTTAGGTAAGTGACTAAACTATATTGAAGACTATAATAGAACCTCTCAATTTGAATATTGATTGATCTATAATTAAAGAACATTTTTCAGAATCTTTATTAACTCTATGAAGAGTTATAAAAATTGATTGTGATCAAACCCATGTAGGAAGCCTTTCAGTCCTTGTATCCTGTAGTTGGAGGAGTGGAGATCACTATTTCAAGAAGTGTAATAAGAATGGAATTGATTGAGGGTATTCTTAAGAATGTAAAAAATGATTTTCAAGGTTTTTGGTACATACTAATCTTGATAAGACTCAGGAATCTCTTTGGAGAATCTATAGATCCCTTAAGATAGTGATGGACTTCATAAAGATAATTGTGTATGTAAAGCACTCAAAGGAACATGATAAAGTAAAGGAACAAAGTCATTGGTAAGTGTAACCCTTATTGGATCAAGTAATATTGAAGATTTAAATTTCATAATAAATAATATAGGGTAAAGGGATCATTTTTTGGAGAACCTTGTGGTAAGAAGTGGATTCAATAACCCAGCATACATGATTGTATATGTGTTTAAAGCAAGACTGTTTAGAAAAAGGAAGTAGGGTCATGGTTGTGATAGGCTAACATTTGATAGGGTAAATGTGAATGTGATAGGGCCTACACACTATTGATAATAAATCAAACCTTTTTTGAACTTGCAAATATCATTAGAAATCTTGTAAGCCCTATTTCCAAAAAATTTGCATACAAAATAGTAAGGAGAGTGAGTTAGAGTGTGGAACATATGAATTATAAAGGGTAACCAATGTTTAGAAACGATATATATATGTCCCACATATGTTATTAAATTATCACATTGAAATGAACCCTTATAAGAAACAAGAATTGATCAATTATTCACTCTCAGGTGCAAATTGAGATAGGATACTCAGAACTAGGGTTTGAAGTGACAAATGCCCTTATTAAACAATTTGACTAGTGAAAAGCTCCCAAAATTGGTCATTTGAGAGGTATAATTAAATAGAAGGATATTTTTGGGTTTTCAAGTGGGTTCAATATGTGCACAAGGTAAAATAAGTGACTGAGGGTAAACAAGGACAAAATTGATATAACTAAGCCTAATAGTGGCCTTAAAGAGAGAAATAAAAGGGTAAAGAAAGAGATATAGAGCCTAAAAATTTTGGAGGGGGAAAAATTCAATAGAGGGTATTATAATCTAACATTAGTTTCTCATTCTCAACTTGTATAGAACTGTACCTATTGAAATAGTCAAATAAAAGGGCTACAAGGAGTTGAAAGAGAGAAAAATTACCAAGGAAAGATTATAAGAGACAAAGTAAGTTGCCAACAATTTTATAGGTCTTAAGAGACTAAAATGGGTAAGATAAGATTGAAAAAATCTATAAAATAGTTGAAACATCAATGCACTAGAGAGATACCATTGGAAACTAGAGTAGCAAGAGAAATATACAAGAAAGAAGTTGAATTTTAGTTGATCATCTTTACATCAAAATACATGCAGTGATTGTATAATTATTATTATGGTCTCATTTAGCTATATATATATATATATACAAACATTGAATATATTCTATTTCTTATTTACTAAAAATTTTAAATCATTGTATATATATATATATATATATATATATATATATATATATATATATATATATATATATATATGGTGAATATTCTCTAGTTTTAGTTTGTTAAAAATCCCAAATCATTGTATGTATATATAAACATTGAATATACTATATTTTTAGTTTGCTAAAAATATTGTGTGTGTGTGTGTGTGTGTGTGTGTGTGTGTGTGTGTGTGTGTGTGTTTATTACAAGATTCAAATGTCTTTCTTGAGTATACAAACATATATAAAAATATTGGTATATCATCATTTTAACAAGTCACATGTTTTACACTTTGTCAAACAAATTGACATTTTAATACACTCAACCCATATTTATTTTTTAATCATAGTTATAAACTATTTAAAAAACTTCACCCAAGACATAATTCTAGTTAAATGGAACTATCCCTCAAGCATCATAGATTATAATTTATAAAAGGTTTCATTTTATATATCTATGATTATCCATAGCTCACGATAAGGTTTTTTTTAATGAATTTAATCCAATCTTGTATAAGTGGGTTTGGGTGTAGGGGTCTATGGATGGTCGAACCATCTGCATAACCCTCCGTTTAAATCCCTACAAGTTATTTAAAAAGGGAAGATCTCACAAAATTAAATAACCAAAACCCTTTTTCTTTTTTTCTTTTAAAACTTACTTAGAAACAAACTATTAAAAACACATTGAAGTAAGTCTTTAATTTTCTATTTCTATTTTAGGGTATCTATAGTTTATTTATTTTGGGGTCAAATACAAGGATATATGAAATGTTGTGTCACCCACAGGGCCCTCCATTCAAACCCTATGGGTTTTGCTACAAAATTTAAAATTAAAAAACCCATAAAAAAATTCCATTCAACATAATAATACAATAACCAATTTAATACAATACCAACCTGATATGCTTTATCTTCTGTTGAATACAAATTTTTTTCTTTGTTCAAAACCCTCCTTTTTCCAATTTCCTTCTCTCTTCTTGTGTTTTTTTTTAAAATCCTTTTTTAATTCCTTCTTAATAATCTTTTTCTTTTCCTTTCATAATTAAATTTATTACAAGCCACTAATGGCGGAACGATGAGTTAACCCTAGTTGCAAGCTTTGTTTCAAATATTGAACTCATAGTCCAAAAGTAATTATCTAAGCCAAAATATTCATTCTAAGCTTAACTCTTATTTAACCTCCATGTTACTTATGTTAAAACCAAGTTAATTCACCTTAACTCTTTTTTTAGAGCTTCCAAACTATCCATTTTAAAACAAGGCCATCAAAGGATTTCATGCAATAATTATGATAAGTAATTAAGTCAACTTGATTAATCATGAGATAAATCATTTAGTGAATAAATTCAAATTAGGATATTTCACATATATGTTTATCATAACTAATATGTTAAACACTATAAATCAATAATTTTTAATACAATAATAAAACAATTTGAGATTATAATAAATCATTCTTTTTTTGACAAATTAAATATATAATTTATTAATATCCTTATTTTTTATTGAAAGATGTATTAAATAACACAGTTTAATAGAACTCATAATAAAGCATCTCATAAACACAATGATCACTATAACCAATATAATCTATTCTAATACTATAGGATAATAAATTCATTTCTTTTAATGCACAACATAAATATAATCAATGTAAACTACTCAAGCATTTGCAAGCATATAATAGCATACCAAATCAATGCAAAGAATTAACAAGTCAATCTATGGTGGTGTGTGAGTTTGGGTTAGTAGTCCTGAAATCATCCAATCTGCACCATCTTATCTAATGATGCTCTCCCTCATCATGCTTCAAGGGTAAGACCAATCTTGCATTCACCTCACAACAAATATGTAGTTAGTATGAGTCATCATAATATATAAACTAATAAAGCAAGACTAATAATTATACATCAATAATGTACATAATAATCAAATATAGATGTCACATCATGTATATTAACCAACAATATTACTATTCCTAATAGTACATGTCATGATGTGCAAATCAAAGCATTAAAAATTAGTTATTAACCATATAAAAACCATGGATTCAAAGGTTAAAATCATAGGGTTAAATCAGGATGTAACATCCTCCCCTCTAAAATTGGTCATAATCCTAATGACACTTATTCAAACAATAGTTTATGAATATCAAAAGAGTTGAACTGAAATAAAAACATAGTATCAAGTATCAATATTGTAAAAAAATGTAGAAACAGTCTAAAGAACTCATCAAAGTCTGCCCAAGTAGCACTATCCTTAAAGTATTGGTCTTGCAAGACCTTACACTGTGACACTTATCTATTACACAAATGAAGTTTGTGAGTGTCAATTACTCTGATTGGTTCTACCATAACCACCCCAAGGTCCAGAACCTATAAAACATTATAATCCAAAACATGAGAAGGATCAACTATATACTTCTTCAGATATGATACATGGAAAACACTATGTAAAAGAGATAGGTCTATTTCAAATAAAATCATATACATAATAGGATTGACCACTTATAACACTTCTAAGGGTCCTACATATCTAGGTGATAGTTTCATTGACTTCATATACTTAATTGAGCTCTTTTGTGGCTTAACCCTATAAAACACTTTGTTACCAATAGAAGACCACCATCCATCCTCTTCAAATTAGTGTAACTCTTCTATTTGTCATTGGACTCAAATAATTTTTTTTGATTATCTTAACTTGATCTTCCACTTTAGAAAGCATCTCTAGCCTAAAGACTACCATATCTTCCAACCTATCCTAACTGATTAGTGTCTTGTACCTCCTTCCATATAGTGCCTCAAAAGGTGCCATCCTCAAAGCTAAATGATATGAGTTGTTATATGTAAACTCAACCAATGAAATATAATCTTCCCATTTTTATTGCCAATCCATGCAATACATACATAAAATATCCTCAAGTAATTGATTTACTCACTCAATCTGACCATCAGACTCTGGATGATTTGCGATACTAAAATTAAGCTATGTGCATAAATATGAGATTAGAGTTACCAAAAACTTGGAAGTCATCTTAAGATCATGATCCAAAATGATATTCTATAGGAATTCATGTAACCTATACACTACCTTTCCAAACCTTTTCATAAGGGTAGTGCATCATCTATCAAATTTCCTGGTATAAATTGAGCCACCTTAGTTAGTTTATCAACAACTACCAAGAGCATATTGTGCCTATTCCATGACATCAATAAACCTTAGAAAAATTCCATACTGATCATCAACCACTTCCACTCTGGTATATCATATGGATATATAAATCCAGTTAGTGCACATGTTTAACTTTCACTCATTGACATTCCAAACAATGTGACACAAAATATGTCACATATTTATTGATTACCTTCCAAAAATATAGATATCTAAGCTCTACCATGAGTTTGGTTACATTGAGCTATCATGAATATGGGGCATTGTGTAATTCTTTCAATACTATGCTTCATATATTTTCTCAATCTAGCATATACAATCTTTTGTTGAAACACAGAAGACCACCACTTTCAAAATTAAATAATTTATACTAAGGATTTTGGGCATTATCAGATAATGCTTTTTAGACCCACTCATAATATTTATCTCCTACTAATAACTTAACCACTTGATCCCTAAAAGTACTTCTAATAGTAGCTACAACTACTATGTACATTCTACAAGTCAAAGTGGTAGTTACTATGTTCTCTTTACCCTTGATGTAATTTATATAAAAATCATAGTCATAAATAAATTCTAACCAACATATCTAATGAGCATTTAAATTTAGTTGGGTGAAGTTATATTTGAGTCCCAAGTTATTAATCTTGATCTCAAATGGTTTTCCCAGCAAATAATGTCACCAAACATGAAAAATATGAATAATCACTATAAGTTCAAGATCATGAGGGGCATAATTCACCTCATGAATTTTTAGCTTCCTCAATTCAAAAGCCACCACTATACCATCCTACATGAGGAATCCTCCTAAACCCTCTGTTGATGCATATATGATCACTAAAAACTATACATTAGGATTAGGAACTCTCAACACTAGGGCTAATGTAAGTCTTCTTTTCAACTCTTGAAAAACTATTTCACATTTATCTAACCAGTCAAACTTTTCATTCTTCTATTACAATGAGGTAATTGGATTATCTATCTTGAAATTTTTTGAAATGAACTTCCTGTAATAGACTACTAACCCCATGAAACTTCTAACCTCATGCACATTTCTAGGTGTTGGCCACTCCATAATGGCCCTTATCTTAGATGGATCTTTAGAAATTCCATCTATAGAAATAATATTCCATAGATATTGCACTCTCTCTTGGAATAATGTACATTTATACAATTTTACATACATCCTATGATTCTGTAACTATTACGTAACCAATTCTAGATGTTATATATGCCCCTCTTCATTCTTAGAATAGATAAGAATGTCATCTAGAAAGACTAAAACAAAGTGATCTAAATAGTCTCTGAATACACTATTTATGAGATTCATGAATGTTACTAGTGTGTTGGTCAACCTAAAAGGTAACATCATGAACTCAAAATGTCCATAACGAGTTTGGAAAGATATTTTCAAAATATCCTCATCTTGAATCTTCAATTGATGATATCCTGATATAATATCTATCTTATAAAATATAATTACATGATGCATTTGATAAAAAATATCATTGATACAAGGTAGTGGATATCTATTCTTGATAGTTACCTTATTTAGCATTCTTTAATCAATGCAAATTTGAAGAGTAACATCCTTCTTATTTATTAAAACTAATGGTGCACCCCATGGTGACACTCTAGGACTAATCAACACCTTTTCCAATAGCTTTTAGAGTTGTGCCTTTAATTTGACTAATTTAGTGGTCATCATCCTATATTGTGCCTTAGATTATGGTTTTGATCTAGCTATGATGTCAATAGATAAATCAAACTCTCATTTTGGAGGCAAACATGGTAATTCTTTAGCAGATATATCATGGAAATCTCTAAGAAGATGAATATTCAAGAGATGGTTCCTTAGGTTCCTCTATTTCATTTATCTTGAGGATAAATTCTTGGAACCATTTTTCTTGAGCCCTTTTGAGTTGCATTAAAAAATATACCTAAGCCGTAACTCTCTTTTTTTACCTTATAGTTGTGTCTGATTCCCAAAATCATCGAGACACTCAACCTTTTTTAAGTAGTAGTCAACCTTGGAATTATGTTTAAAAATCTAGTTGAATCTTAGAATCACATCATATGACCTTAGTGGTATTACATATAAATCCACTATAGTTTAAAATTTAGGCAACTCAATCACTATTTTGACTAGACACTTGTTAACCATGACTTTAGATTCATTCCCATATTTTACTGCCCATGATTTTACATATATCCAGCTTTTCTAGGAAACATGATAAGCATTTTAAGAGCCCTGCATCTATTAAAATAGAAATTGGATGGTCAAAATAAAACCTAACAACTCTATGGGTGATGCTTGAAATTCAATTTGTTAGTTATGAATTACTATATGAATACACTACTGAAAATTACCTTGCTTAGAATTAGAACCTTTATTCTTTAACTTATTCTTAGGCCATTCATGAGCATTCTGATTTCCTTCATAATTGAAACAACCGCTGGGTAGAAATTTCCTTTCAGTTTGAGAGTTTCCTTAGAATCTACCTTTGGAGCCATTGCCTAATTTCTTGTTAATGGATCCACTATTGAATTTGGTTTTCTATTTTTTAGGCTATCCCTTAGATTCTTCACTCCTCTGCTTCTATTTCTTCCTCTTGAAAGTTGGATTGAAATTTACAAATGTTTTCTTGAATTTTTCCTTGACTTGAGCTAGAGACTTCAGCTTTTGATCATGTTTCACTACCTTCTCAAAAACTTGGTCCATAGTAGAAGGCCCTTGAACATATAACTCACCATCGATCTGGGGTTTCAATCCCATGATAAACTTCCTAATTTTGAATCTCTCATCAACTTGGTATTGAGGTACATAATTAAAAAGTTTGGTGAACTATTCTCATTACTCATTTAACCATAACTCTCCTTGCTTTAGATTCTTAAAATATATAATCTTTTGATCAAAGTAAAGCTATGGCAACCACCATGATCTAAACAACATCATGAACTATTTCCAGTTGTGGTGTTTGAGTTATGGTTCATCTCCATCTTCTTGTTAGCCCACCAAGTAGCTACCTCACCAAATAATTGGTGATCTCCCCAAACTACCTTGGTGACTCTAGAATAGTTTCAAATCTTGAAATACTTCTCCATCTTAGTTAGCCATGATTCAGCTCCATCAACTAGAACAATTCCATTGAACTTAGGTGGATTCACCTTCTTCATGTCTTTAGATAGCTCTGCAACTACCTAAGCTCTCACATATTGATAATTTTTTTGCTCATAGGGGTGCTCAATAGGTACTTCTTGGTGTTCTCACTTACCTTGGACATGAACTTCTTATTTTAGGGATATAATTCAATCCTTAGTATCATTCATGGCTATGAGCATTTGATCCAACTTTACTGAATGCTCAGTAGAAATGTGGTTAGGATCAATGGTTGGGTTATTGTCATTTGACGGACCCTCACCTGATGCTCATTTTGCACCATTATTCTTTCTCACTAAAAGATGAATATTAAAATGTTACTGGACTCAATAAGTCCTAGAGTTCAAACCTAAGCTTTGATACCACATGTTATAGTTTTCCCAATTGTACTTAGAATAAAATGCAATATTTTTTTTAAAAAACTTCCTTAATAAAAATTCAATTAAAATCATAGAAAATTAAGTCAAAATATATTATCACAATAGATAACATCAAATTTTCAACTTTAATTTATAATGCAACATACGTATTACAACTTCATAAGAAAGTAAAGTATACTATGACATAGCCACGACTAGTCTCACAATACAATAACTATTGTTCATGTGCAATAATATTACATTTAGAATCTCAACAAGCATTTAAACTTATATATATTATAAAGATAACAAGATCTCTATATATTGAGTTGTACCAACTCATGTATCTCTAATAAAATCAAGTGTTATCTCCAGGTATGTACTATAGTGAGGGAGAGACAGAATCATTTGAGTGCTTTTCCACACCAACCACAAACCAACGATCCCCTACATAATCCCCTATCAAGGAATGACCCTCCCTTCCTGAATAGATAGATAAAATGATGTAGGAATCTAGAATGAGACATGTTAGTACCCCATGTGATATAAGATTTCTACTACATGACATGTATCATAAATAAAATGTGTTTCTAAAATGATAATGAACAACATGCAAATTAAACATATGAAATGACAATGTCAATGTAACATTATTTTGGACAAAGTTTTAAATAATATATGATCACCTAGATTGGTCAAATTCATAATACATCACTTGATCAAATTATCCATACCCAATATTGGTGATGCTCTCTAAGATTGAGAAGTCTGTCTCACTACCTATTTAGTATCATTAATGTGGGAACCATAATATACATAACATAGTATAATAAAAACTCAATAGATTCATTTATGTTATTTCTAAAAGATAAAATATGAGTATGCTAAAATATGGAAATAATATAACTTTAACTTTTTCTCTTTATATGCATAAAATGAATCTATAATCATGCTATTATTATGTATATAATAGGTAAATAGTCCATTCATAATCATACCATCTGGGTATGCTAAACAAAGGACCATAACAACACACATACAATATCAGATATAAATAAGTAATGCTTGACAATATCACACCAATTGAGTATGATAACAATAGGTAATGGATATTTAAAGCATTGTCCAACATCATTCATACCAACTAATTATAACAATTTAAAAGGACCTTTCATGCTAATCACTCATAATTGAATTGATTTTCAAACATCAATAAATTTATATAGGTTTTAATAAAAACTATTCTTGTTTTTAAAACATAACCGAATATAAATTTATAATTACTATGGAAATAAGCAATCTCAACACTAATTAGTTTTTTTTCCTTAGTTACAACATCTTAAGCCATTATTTTATAAATTTGGTTATATAAAATAACTTAACTAGTCCCATTGATAAGTTGGGTTTAGCTCAGATACTTAAATAAATTAAACACATAATTATAGTAATATAAACATATATATAAACAAATTATATATGTGTATGTAACTTATTTCTAATTTATTTACCTATCTATTTTTCTCTTTGGAAGACTTTATAAGTAATATTTTTTTGCTCAATTGGAAACAAGTTTATTGATTGTCCAAACTCCTTTTTGACACTATATTTTATATCAAACAATGCCAACTATTCATCCCAACATATTATACCCAAATATTAACACCCACAATACACAACCAGTCAAATATTGATTCTTTATTTTATGTCATGTATGACCAAATAATCAATTTAGGTTTAAGTATAAATTAATTCATTAAATACATCCATGTTACTTTAATTCATCATAGTCTAATGAAATCCTAACACACTATGAAAGTCACATGTCCTAATTATTTAAGGTTATAATGACTTGATTTATTCATTTCTAATTTAACATATGCATTTTAGCTGTAGGTTTATTTCCAACATGTTCAAAACTAATATACAAAAACCATAGCTACACTAAATCTATTAATTAAGGGTTTGATTCCCATTATGAAAGTCACTACATATATATATCCATAGTTTTTCTAAATAGCACCTAGATCTATGTAGTGCCTAGTCTTATACGCAAATATATATATATATATATATATATATATATATATATATATATATATATATATATATATATATATATATATATAATATTTATTTCCTAAAGAACTTTGTCCTTTCCATATAAGTGTTTATACTTACATTTATCTACTCAAACATATATCTTCTTTATTTATTTATTCTCAGCTAGAACTCAGGGTTAAGTTCATTGTTTAAATACATGTAGCGATTGTATAATTATTAAAATGGTCTCATTTAGCTATATATATATATATATATATATATATATATATATATATATATATATATATATATATATATATATATAAACACACACACACAAACATCAAATATACTTTGTTTCCTATTTGCTAAAAATTCCAAATTATTGTATAAATATAAACATTGAATATTATCTATTTTCAATTTACTAAAAATCCCAAATCACTGTATGTATATATAAACATTCAATATACTCTATTTTTAATTTGCTAAAAATCCTAAATCATTGTGTGTGTGTGTGTGTATTTTAATATTTGAATGCCTTTCTTGAGTATACAAACATATTTAAAACTATTGGTATATCACTATTTTAATAAGTCGTAGGATTTACACTTTGTCAAACAAATTGACATTTTAATATAGTCAACCTAGATCTATTTTTTTAATCATAATTATAAACTATTTAAACAACTTCACCCAAGACATAATTCCAGTCCAAAGGAACTATTCCTCAAGCTTATCACATATTATCATTTATAAAAGGATTCGTTTTATATATCTATGGCTATCTATAGCTCACAGTAAGGTTTTTTTAAGTAATTTCATCCACTTTTGTATAAGTGGGTTTGGGTATAGGGGTTTGTGGATGGTCGATCCATCTGTAGAATGCTCCACCTAAATCTCTACAAGTTATTTTAAAAGGGTAGATCTCATAGAATTAAATAACCAAAACCCTTTTTCTTTTAAAACTTACTCAAAAATGAACTATTAAAATACCCATTAAAGTAAGTCTTTAATTTTCTATTCCTATTTTGGAGTATCTATAGTTTACTTGTTTTTGGGTTAAATACAGGGATCTGTGGATGGCCATGCCATCCATAGGGCCCTCCATTCAAACCCTAAGAGTTTCACTATAAAATTTAAAACACAAAAAGCCACAAACAAAATTCCATTCAACAAAATAGTACATTGACCAATTTAATACAATACCCACCTAATATGTTTTTCCTTCTGTTGAATACAATTTTTTTCCTTTTCTCAAAACCCTCCTTTCTTCTAATAACCTACTCTCTTCCCATGTTTTTTAAAAAATTCTTTTTCAATTCCTTCTTAATAATATTTTTCTTTTCCATGCATAGTTCAATTTCTTGCATGCCACTAATGGCAAAATGATGAGTTAACCCTAGTTACTAGCTTTGTTTTAAATATTGAAATCATAGTCCAAAAGTAATTATCCAAGCCAAAATATTCATTCTAGGATTAACTCTTATTTAACCTCCACGTTGCTTACATTAAAACCTAGTTAACTCAACTTAACCCTTTCTTCAAAAATTTCAAAATATCCATTTTAAATTAAGGCCACCAAAGGATTTCATGCAAAAATTATGATTATAAGTAATCAAGTCAACTTGATTTATCATAAGATAAATCATTTAGTGAATAGATTCAATTAGGATATTTCACATATATGTTTAGCATAACTAATATGTTAAATATTATAAATCAATAATTATCAAATACAATAATTAAAAAAATTGAGATTATAATAAATCATTATTTTTTTTTGAAAAATTAAATATAACATTACTTACTATCCTCATTTCTTATTGGAAGATGCATTAAATAATATAGTTTACTATAACACATAATAAAGCATATCACAAACACAATGATCACTACAACCAATAGAAAATATTCTAATACTATATGATAATAAATTCATTCATTTTAATGCATAATGGAAATATAACCAATTCAAACGACTCAAACATTCACAATCATATACTAACACACTATATAAATGTAAATAATTAACATGTCAATCTATGGTGGTGTGTGAGTTTGGGTTACTAGCATTTCCTTTTTGTCATTTTGCAATCATCCCATCTAGACCATCTTCTTTGATGATTCTCTCCTTCGTCATGCTTTGAGGGTAAGACCAATCTCGCATCCACCTCACAAAAAATATGTAGTTAGTCTGAGTCATCATAATATATAAACCAATAATGTAATACTAACAAGTATACATCAATAATGTACAAAATAATTATCAAATCATGTATACTAATCAATAATATTATTGTTATTAATAGTACATGTCACAATGCTCAAATAAAATCAATAAAAATTAGTTATTAACCATATTAAATCCATGGATTCAAAGTTTAAAATCATAAGTTGAAATTAGGATGTACCACTCAATTTCAAAATAACCCAGATTGACCAAAATAGTACAAGTTTACACATATTTAGTTACAGGTTTATCTATTATAATCAGTTTTTACTTAGATTCACATTAGCTCAGCTTATATTCATATCTTTTGCTTAAATTTCTATCATAAGTCATGGAATGTCCATTATCATATTAATTTTAGATACTCAAATATAATTATTACAATTCAGTCCAACATTAATAAACTCAAATATTAGATTGGGGGTATGTGTGTGGCATATTATTTCTATATGATTAGTTTCAAACTGGTTGATCATATGGAATGGAAAATTCTATTCATTATCTATGCTATATAAACTTGACATAATATTCCATGTTATCACCATTTTTATGCCTTCCTCCATCTATAGTGGTTGGCATTCCTGATTGGCCATAGATCTGACATACACAGTTAAATATACTTAGACATTTATAGTACTTTACACTTTAGTTTCAGATGCATCTAATATATGTGGGTGGACAATGATGGATTCATAGCCTACTTTATTTTTTGAACCACCCATATGAGAGGGTTAAACATGTTATCAGTCCAATATAAGTTATTCACATGTAATGATCCACCAAGCAGGGTTGAGAAATGATGGATTCAAAATTAGATTGATTTTTTGAGCCACCCACATAAGAGGATTGAAAAAACTATCAGATCAGCCCAAGCTATTCACTTATTGATCACTATATACATGCACACACACAATTTATCACCAATTTTATGCATTGGTTCATGTACCTAATGAGGTGTATGCATCCCTTTCCTCTTTCCCATCTCTTTACTCAGTTACTTATTTACTCAACATAGTCTTTTGCTTTTTATTTCTCTTAAGTAAGAAATGATTTATGCATGTTTTATTTTCAGGTCATAAATTGGATCATGCTTCATATGTACAAACTTAGCTTCATGGGTTTCACTTCTTAGGTAAGTCTAAGTATGTTTATTTTTCCTTTATACTAGTCATTTCACTTTTCTAAATTTATATCATAAAGGGGGGAAAATGTAATCACCTAAAAGTGGTATTTCAGTGCTAAGAGTGCTACTTGAGACTAATTATTCCTATAATATCCATACACTTATCCTAGAGCCTATCATCACACTTTTACAACCTTCATGTAGGCCACATGCATCACTATCTAGATCAAATTTAATCCCAAATACTCATTTCCTGATCCTCACCCTTTGTGCCCAATGTTCTACTAGCTAGACATTAGCACCACATTAAGGACACTAGAGTCATGTGGTGCTAGTTACCCCAAAATGGTGCTTTTGTCTTTTACCCTAACTCTCCTAAAATAATATATTTTAAAAAGTAAAACCCTCATAAGGTTAGATTAAATATATTTTATTATCCATATAAGTAACTGAACATAATAAATACATGACTTTTAGACCTCTATATACTAGATGGAAATTAGATGCAAAATACCTATTCAAAAATGAAACAAGTTGAGAAAAATCAAGGTTATAAATCCTATTCAAACCTAATTATACATACTACCATCTACATCAATGTTTAGCTCATGATTTAAAATTTCCAATATCAAGCACACTCAAGGCACTCAAGGCCACCATTATACTAGCATCACTTTCACTTGCACCAACACTTAGGTGGGGAGAAATAGATCAAGCTTGATCCCTACTTAGAGTATTGGTATGTAGGCAACTCTTTTCATAGTGAGGTGTTGAGGATGTCCAGCCTATCCTACTAATGAACATACTTTTTAGGTCATACCTTACTTGCAAGGAGGATTAGTGCCAATATCAAAAACCTATATCCACATGGCATTACTATCCAAATATGGCACTACTATCTAAGAATGGTTATGACATAGGGATCTAGTTAATGACACTCATACCTATTTCCATCTTAGTTTCTAACACTTAGATAATTTATATAAGGGTTTTCCATATAAGTCTTTATTTGCAAAAAAATATTATTATTTATATAAAGTCAAAGCTATCAAATATATAAAAAATTAGTGTTTATTTTATGCATATTATTTCCTTGATTTAGTCTACTCATCCATTTAATCAAACGTAGGATTTACATAAGTTAAACCCTAAAAGGTTAAAATAGTAATAGACCTCATGATTGGAAGTTAGATATTATGAGCCTCATACACACCCACATTCTCTCTCTCCTCTATTTTCTCATATATGTACTCTTGTATGTGAATTTTAAATCATTTTCCACATGATTATGACAATGGTTGCTCCTTTTATAAGCCCTTTTAATCAATAAATGACTAATTGTTACCTTCTTCTATGACTATATTTAGTGTATATTCATGAATGGTTGATATTATCATGTGATGATTGAATTTTACTTATTTTTTGTCCCATTTTCTCACCTATACATAGTTTGAAGTTACTTTTGTAGGTTTTAGTTAGTGTCATATCTAATTCATGCATTAATTATTAGTGGAGATATTTCCTCCCTCCTAGTTTTGCATTGGATCTCAACCTTTCAAAAAAATACTGATGTAAGATGATCATATTAAGAGTTTTTTAGTGTTAATTTAGTTCTATTATTCATTTGTATACCTAAAAATGAATGGTAGTGGCCAAGATATTTGGTGGATCACCTTTTTTACTTTCATGTTAAGTTTTTCTCTTTCCCTTTTCCTTGCAATTGAGTAGGTTTAGTGTTAGTCTTAGGTGTAGCATCAAGGGAGTTAGTCCTCTATATAGGTTATCTTTAGTTATAGGTCACCCAAGCCTTAAATATTTTCCATCATGTTAATTAAGTGAGGAGACATGAAACACCTCCTCAAATGATGTAACTCAAAGTGATAAAAAATTAATAAATAATACATCATTTGTTATTTATTATTTACTTAAATAAATGTACTAAGGGTCTAAGATAAATCACTTAGCCATTAAATGTTCTAACACTCCCCATTAATTTTAAGTGGATATATAATGCCAAACATCACCTTTTGAAAAAAAAGGAATTATAATCCATAAATTAATATAAAGTAAGTCTAGGTTAGCATGATCATGAGATTACATCTCATAGCTTCTCATGAATAATCATCTAAGCATTTTTTTATTTTTTTATAACATAAGGACCTCCATTACAATATGATTTTAAGTATTTGGGTAAAAATTAAAACTTAGACATGAAGTTTAATCAAATCACATAGCTTACACATCAAATTTACAATTCTTTATAATGATAATAAGTATAAAGAAGAAGAAATAATACATGACCATTATAAAGTGGCATTATCATGCACATTCCCCCTTAATGAAAACTCTGAGAGGCCCAACATTACATAAAAATGATAAAACTTGGTAGCACCAAGTGGTTTTATGAATATATCTATCATTTATTCATTTGTAAGACACAACTACAAATCAATATCACCATTCAGGACTTTATCTTAGATAAAATGCACATGAATTTCAATATGTTTAGCACATTAGTGATTCAATGGATTTTTTTTAGAGATATATAACTTCAGTTATCATAATTAAGGATGGTACTATGATAGACATTTAAATTAAGTTCTCCTAGCAACCTTTTACAATCACATGACTTATTTAGCAACTTCCATAACACTTATATACTCTATTTCTATATAAGATATTTAAATAGTAGGTTGATTTTTGATGTTCCAATTCATATCACTTGCACCAAACTTAAACAGATATCCATAAGTAAATTTGTGATCTATAGTATAACCATCATGGTTAGCATCACAATAACTATATAATTTAAATTTATTAATGGAACAATAAAATAAACCAAAATTTATAGTTTTTTTGATATAGCCAATTATTCTCTTTACTAGTTTCCAATGATCCAAATATGGATCTTGCATAAATCTATAAATATCACCAACATCATATGAAATATCTAGTGGATAGATAAATCAAACTACCAACAAGATGTCTATATAAAGTAGGTTTAAATTTTTTACATGCAAGTTTTGGATCAAGTTTAACACCAAATTCAATAGGATTAGATATATATTTACAATAAATCATATTAAATTTAACAAGAAGACTATGTGCATACTAATATTGTAATACAAAAATTGAATTTTTATCATGAAATATAGTCATTCTTAAAAAATCATATAGAATACCTAAATCAGTCATTTAAAACAATTGACTTAGTTTATTCTTATATTTATGAATTAAAATAATTTGATCTCAAGTAATCAAAAGATAACCAACATATAATACAATTAAAATTAAACAACCATTTTTAACTTTAACAAAGAGATTGTTATACCTAGTTCTATGAAAAAATAAATAATTTTAGAGTACCAAGCTTGAGTATCTTGTTGTAAACTATACAAATATTTATTTAACTTACAAAACATTCTCTATTAGGGTCAATGAAACCTTTGGGCTGAGTCATATAAATTTCCTCTTCTAAATCACCATTTAGAAATGCATTCTTGAATCCATTTGGTGGATAATCTAGCCATTTTGGTCTATAAGAGAAATGAGTAATCTAACAGTTCTCATTTTTAATACATGAGAAAAGGTTTCAACATATTCAATCTTGAGTTTATGAGTCCACTTACAACTAATAATATATCTTGAGTTCTCATTTTTAATTGAATTATATTTGATTTTATAAATACACTTACAACTAATAATATGTATTTAATGTAGAGGTAGGACAAGATCCCAAGTCTAATTTTTAATTAAGGAATTGAAATCATCTTGATAGTAACATTCCATATATCATCTTGAATGAATTCCTAAAAATAATGAGGTTAGAATTTATACATAGTCATTAAGGCATTATAAGAATGTTGACTCCTAGTTAATTTATTATGATGATCAATATTAGAATGTTAAATTATGAATTTTTGCCATTTAGGTCTTTTAGATTAAACATGAAATTCAGGAAGTTATTTATTCTCTAAGTTATCGAAATATGGATCAACTTCCTCTAGGGCATCTATTTCTTCATAAGAAAACAAGAGAGCTTGATTCATCAAAAAAAGAACATTGAGGAGGTTTCATAGAGGATTCATTATAAGATTTTTTGAAAATAAGAAAATTCCTATTATTAGTGATTTATCTTTTATACATATCATATACTCTTAATCATTTAGTATTACCTATGTAGCCTATGAAAATTCAAGAATATAAGGTAGGATCAAGATTATTTATTTTAAATTTAGGAACAAATATGGAAGTAGGGCTACCAAAGATTTTAAGAAGAGTCACACTGGGTTTCTTTTTAGACCATTTTTATAAAGGAGTAGAAATATGAAAATTTTTGGTAGGGAATCTATGAAAAATATACACACTAGTATTCATGGCTTTGACCCATCATATATTATGCATATGTATAGAATGCAACATTATTCTATCCATTTATATAATGGTTTAGTTTTTGTTTTCAATAATACCATTTTATTGAGGGGATTAAGGAGTTATTAGTTCCATATGAATACTACAAATAATTAAAAAACAATCAAACTCTTTAATAATGTATTCACCACCATGATTAGATATTTATCTCTTAATATAAAATCTAGAAGCATTTTCAACAATAGTTTTAAATTCCTTGATTTTATACAACACTTCAGGTTTTTTTTAATGAAATATGACTAGATCATTCTATTATAATAATGTATAAAAGTAAAAACATACAAAGAACCATTAAGATACATAACTTCAAGAGGTACTATAACATCACTATGAATTAATTCTTAAGGATGTGAGGAATTTGCATCATGATTCATGTGAAAGGTATTAATATGTTTCTTACCATGCAAGCAACCTTCACAAGTTTCTTGATGGGAATAGATAGAATGAAGACCAAAAAAAAGATTATGAGAATAAATATCATTTAAAATTATAAGATTAACATGTCTTAACTTTTTATGACATAATTAAGATTCATTATTACTATGTGATGAAAGACAACATGCAAAAAAAGTAGAGAAAATATAGAAACCAAAAATGTTGAACACCTTCAATAATGAGAGAACCAGATTGATTTATAATGGAATAATTATATTTAATAAAATTTACAATTAATTTATCATTCATAAGTTGATAATAATATAATAAATTATTCTTAAGCTTAGGTACATAGAAAACATTATTGATAGCAATATTTGCAAATTTTGTCTTTCCATGCTTAGTTTCTTCTAAAATAAATCTTCTCTTAAATATTTATTTTTATAAATATCTCTAGTATCATATAAAATTTTAGATAAAAAATTCATATTGTGTGATGCACTAGTATCTAAAATGTATTCATTCTCATTAGAATCAAACAAGGTAACATATAAATCAATAACACTAGAATTATAATATTGATTGTTGTTTTGATTAAGGTTTTTATTCTTCTGATAGTTTTGATTAGATTTTTTCCTTTTTTTTATTTTTAGAATTTTTATTATTAACTCTATATAACAAGTTTCCATTCTATGATTAAATTTTATCATGCATATTGCAATTCCTATTAAACTTAGGTTTATGATTCTTATTACCAGATTTAGTATTCCTATTTAAGCCATTGGAAGAATTAGGGTTAAGATTATGGTTCTTATTGTTCCTATAAATATTATTGAGAGTGATAAATTTATGTGTCATTATATTTAGAATGAAAATTAGTCATAACTTGATCTTCTAGAATCAGAAGAGTTGATAGGGTAGTAAGGTCAAAGATATATTACTTTGTTTGGTACTTTAGAACAAAAATAAAAATAAATATACAAAAAAATTCATGAATATTTAACTAAATAATGAAATAAATAAATGGATCTCGAATTAAATTAAAATTACATCCATCTAATTGATCTTTAATATTCCTAATTTTAGAAATAAAATTAACAAGTTTTTCATCACCTTTCATAAGTGTAGTCAACAATTCAAGAATCAATTTAATTATCTTAGAGAGATAAGTGCCCTCATAAATGGACTCAAGGAGTCTAAAAATAAAACTAAGAGACTCATGATTGCTAATATGGACTAAGAATTCATCCTTAACACTCCACAAGATAATTGACATGGCTTCTTGCGATTTGTGTTGAAACATATTTGAAAATTAAGGGGTAACATGTCATCATGATGGGTTTTTTTCAGTTTTGATGATAATATTTCATAAATTTAAGGCCATAAATTCTAATTTAATGTGTATTCTTCAAATACTATAGTTTAAACATCAAGCATATGAGATTTGTCTAATATAAAGTTAGGTGAATCCATACTCTCCTTTTAAGAATGATAGGATAACATAAGATAGTGTTTAAAATTGAATCCTAATTTAATGTGAATTTTAAATTTAATTGATAGTAAAGCAAATTAAAAGTGTAAACAAGTAATATTTTTTCAAATATATTCTAAACAATGTGAAATTTTATGAATTGAAATTCTCTAATTTATATGTCACAAGAGTCACACACAAAATAATTATGTTAACACTTATGATTTAAAAAGGTGTAAAAAATATAATAGGAGGATTCAAAACAAAAAAATGGACCACACCAATACATTTAAAATGTACCATAACTTTGGAAATGACAAATCACATGACTATTGTCAATAAAATGTTCACTGAGTCAAAATGTCATAAAATAAAATCACACTAGAGATAGGTTTACACATGGGAATTTTGGCACATAAACCAAAAATTGGAATTTAAAATTAATTAAATATGAAATAAATTTTACCAATTCAAAAATATATTAAAAGGGTTATTTTGGGGGGTTTTGAATTTATACTTCTTTTAATTTGACTATTTGGTGATCTATTGGAAACTAACTCATTTACACTAAAGCTTTGGTATAATAAATGCACACACACACACAAACACACACACACACATAGAAACCTTATTTAAATAATTTTTTATTTTATTTAAAAAAAACAATAATTAATATGTGCACGTGATAAAAACCAATATTAAAAAAAATTAATTTTTAGGTAAAAGATAAAAAGAAGGTGGGTTCCTTTATTTACATGTAATATTAGTATTTAAAAAATAATGTATTTTTAAAATACTTCAATCAACTATATGGAAATTTAAGCTTACATGTAGCACGCATAGGGAGAAGAATGGTACTCAGGTGGAGGTTTGATGTAGAGTGACTAAAAACACTACTAATTATAGATGAAAAATTATGTTTACCTAGCTATGATTTGTTATTTGGATATATGATTCATTACCTTTGAATAAGTACTACATTCCTCTTTATGTAACTTTATACAATTTGGTTGTTATTAGGTTATTAATCCTCTTTGCATATACTTAATCCTTTTTCTCTGCTTCAAGACACATCTCCCTTATTTACTTCATGTACTTCCTCTATCCTTAGTACCTTCAACATCTTCTACATACACCATCTTTACCACTTCCACATTCCATTCTTTTTTAAAACTTGTTACTCTCTTTTAGACTCATAGATACATAGGTCTAAAAGCCTATATCATGAATATAAATTTCTTAGAATTCCACAAGGCACATTATAGCCATACAATTATTTAATATAACACTCATACCAGTAAAAACATAATACTCAACTTCAAATCTTGTATTCTCAACCTATCAACTCTATCCTCCTCGAAGCCTAGTTACTTATAGCCCTTTTCACACATAAACCTCCTTAGTTGAAATGATCTATAGAGTGTATATACTAAATAAATACATATTATATACACATTTATCCTCTTTTATCTCCAAAATAAATTTCATAACCCAATTCCAAAGGTAGATCATTAAACTACATACCCCCTTCTACCAATTAGGTCTCCTAAGTCTAATTCCATGATAAAGATTGAGATACTATATTTTAATATCTCAAACCAACTTAAAAAAATAATAATCATATAACTCGTGGCAAAATATAATGGATTTAAAAATTTGATTATGTTTGGTTAGACACAAAGAAAGATATTTAATTTTCATTTTTCAAACCCTAGACCTATTTTCTATAGGCTTATGTGAGGCCAAGAAGGTACAAAAGGGAATATTTTGATCTTTTTAATATTCCAAACTTTTTTTACATCAAAAATGGGTTTGTACTAATGTTTTTTACCTTCTCTAATGATCATTTTTTCCCAATCACTCTAAAAGAGACTCAAATATGATCCATTTTTAGAATTATGAGGATATACCTACAGGCCTGGTTAATTGAATAAAGATTTGAGAATAATCTTGCTTTCTAACTTTATTCTAAGTAATAAAAATGAAAAATCTTACCAAATATATGTTTTATACTTAGAATTATTCACACTTACATTTTAGAAAATATCAGAGAGATATTTTCCACATCCTTGCATAGGTTGTGACAAAAATAATAGAGTCTGCAAATGTTGTCTTTCCTTCCACTGTACTGTGTATAGAGCCTTTGCTACTTTTTTCGCTTAAATCTTAGTAAAACTTGTAATATTTGATACATTAAATCCATGAAAATTTTCAACCAATAATTTTATCATGAATTCAATTGAAAGTTAGGAAGACATAGAAATGTCTTAAAGAGACAACCAAAGTTCTTTTTCATTCACTCATTTTTAAGATAATATGGTAAACTAACACTTATAGCAGAACAGGGTTTCTTTTCCTATTATGGATACTTTTTTATTATCTTCTCCTTATATATGCCTTTTCCCAATTTAATGAGACTCTCTTTTTAAACCTCCAACATTAAAAAAACATGAATAAACTCAAAAGGACACATTTCATCTCCTTGTTTAGATTGTATTTGAATATAAAATAGAATATGCAAGGTTCATATACATAAGAATTTAATAAATTTCCACTTAAACTAAATTATAATTGAATATTATTATCCAACACTATATTAAATTAATCATAAATATTTTATAACCCTTTCCTTCTTTATCTAGTAATAAATTCAAATTCCTCATATATAGTCCTCTATCACTTTGATAGATTGTCTGAAAACCTCTTACTCACAGCTTAGCAAATAAGATTTTCTCTAGAATAATTTGTAGCATATGCATTCAATATTAATACACATGGAAAATTAAATTATCCTTTGAAACATTTCAAAACACACTAAAATACCAAATAAACATCCTTATTGCTCAAACATTGTCTTATTTACAAATTTAAATGCCTAGATGGCTTTCTCCATTCCTATTAAATCATCCTTTTATTCTCCTTCTACATGCACCCATCCTAATTCTTCAAACCTCCATCCTCTTACTCTACCAACATAATACAACACTCTACCACCACACACTATCTACATGTATTTTTATCTTTTTAACAATTCCTTATGCAAGGAATAACTCCTTTTATGGCCACCCCATGATGTGGTGGTTACAAATCAAGTTTCTTGGCCTACTTTGCCTTCTTTTTGATGTGAACATTGAAATAACACTTACCAAAATCCTAGGATCCACTAGGACTCATTATAACATCCATCCACCTTTACACTGTTGGGGATCAACCAACAATGATTACACACTTATGAAAGCAATAAATGCGGAAATAAATCAGATAGACAAGTAACTAGAATCAAATGAGAGCATGAACAAGATATACAAGAAACCACCCTGAAAACTTGTATTAAAACTCTTTACATAAGGAATACAATGAAGAAACACCTTTCTTCCACACCTCTCCTAGATGCACAAGATCTCACACTAGATCTCTATCCCTCAAGAGCTATCTCTCTCAAGCACAATCAAATCCAACAAGTCTAGATTGATTCAACACTCTGTACTGTTCTTGAAAACAATAACAATT
The DNA here is from genome assembly GCA_037957365.1 of Torreya grandis. Classification (NCBI taxonomy): domain Eukaryota; kingdom Viridiplantae; phylum Streptophyta; class Pinopsida; order Cupressales; family Taxaceae; genus Torreya; species Torreya grandis. The sequence goes on along the minus strand of JARHVA010003467.1, from coordinate 105,012 downwards.
TACTTCACACAAAGCTTACTTAGCTAAGAAGATCTAATCCTACATATAGAATTAGCAAATGTATGCATGCTCTTACAACAATCAGTTATGCCTCTTGATCAAAGGCTTCTAATTTCAGTCTTTCTAATATTGGAAATGCGGATCGAGACTAGGACTCAAACTCGCCATGCAAACTAACACTGCTGTCCACGGAAATAGATTCTGGACGCACAGGTAACCGACGGCGGTTCCTGCCTGCTTGCCATGATCGACGTCGGCCGACTACCTGCCGACGTCGGCATTCCCTTCACTGCTGCTGACCGACGTCGGTCACTCCTGACCGACGCCGGTGACTGTATAGACCCGAATTGCTGAAGTATGCACAAGTGAAGCTTTTAGGCTCCACATCCTAACAATCTCCCACTTGGAGATAAACAGCTGCACCAGTACCTGTACAGCAACATCTTCTAGCTCCCCCATCTTCAACTCAATCATGAAGACCAATAGAAGTTGAATGAAGATTCAATTTCTCCTTAGTAACTGGCTTAGTTAACATATCTGCCGGATTCCTATCTGTATGGATCTTCTCCAGCTTCAACTCACCATCCTCCAATACCTGCCGTATGAAATGGTACCTTAGCTGTATGTGCTTAGTTCTTGAATGAAAGGCCAAATTCTTGGCCAAATGGATTGCACTCTGACTGTCACTATACAATCTGCAACTCTCATGCTCCCTACCAAGCTCATCCATGAACCGTGTCATCCATATCATCTCCTTGCTAGCCTCCGTGACTGCAATATACTTTGCCTCTGTAGTTGACAAAGCAACCACCTTCTGCAACTTAGATATCTAGCTAACTGCCGTTCTGCCTACAGTAAAAACATAACCTGTAGTGCTCCTCCTGCCATCCAAATCTCCTACCATATCTGAATCTACATAGCCATGTAGAGAAGTATCTAAACCTCCAAAGCATAAATGCTTACAGCTGGTTCCTCTCAGATATCTAAGAATCCATTGAACTGCTTTCCAATGTTCTTTACCTGGATTGGCCATATACTTGCTTACTACTCCCACTGCTTGGGCAATATCTGGTCTAGTACACACCATTGCATACATCAAACTTCCTACCGCAGAAGAATATGGAACCTTCTGCATGTACTCTACCTCATCATGTGAATCAGGACATTGTTCTTTACTTAACTTGAAATGTCCAGCCAAAGGTGTACTTACCGGTTTTGCATCCTGCATGTTGAACCTTTCCAACACCTTGTTCACATAATCTTCTTGTGACAGTATCAACCTGTGATTCTTCCTGTCTCTCTTTATGCTCATGCCTAGGATTTTCTTCGCTGCTCCCAAATCCTTCATAGCAAACTTTTGAGCCAACTTCTCCTTAAGTTCTGAGATGTCCTGCATGTGAGATCCTGCAACCAGCATATCATCTACATACAACAATAGAATAATGTACCTACCATTATCCAATCTCTTGAAATATACGCAATGGTTGGATTGACACCTACTGTAGCTGTGCTCAGTCATAAACCTGTCAAATTTCAAGTACCATTGCCTAGGAGCTTGCTTGAGGCCATACAAGCTTTTCTTTAACCTGCACACTAAGTTCTCCTTACCCTTGACCTCGAATCCTTCTCGCTATTACATGTAAATTTCTTCATCCAAATCTCCATGAAGAAAAGCTGTCTTAACATCTAGCTGCTCAAGATGCAAATCCTCAGTAGCAACCAAAGACAGTACAGTCCGTATAGAAGTCATTTTTACAACAGGAGAAAATATCTCACCAAAGTCAATACCTGGTTTCTGTGCAAACCCTTTCACTACTAACCTGGCCTTGTATCTCATCTTTCCATTCTTGCCTTCCTTCAATCGGTAAGTCCATCTATTCTTCAGTGTCCTCTTTCCTGCTGGCAACTCAACCAAATCCCATGTCTGGTTCTCACTCAAGGAATCCATTTCCTCTTTCATGCCTAGCTCCCACTGTTCTTTGGACTCAACCTGTATTGCTTCATCAAAACTCTCTGGTTCTCCACCATCAGTTAGCAATAGGTAAAATAAAGAAGGAGAATATCGAATTGGAGGCTTACTTACTCTTTCTGTCCTCCTGATGGGTGTCTGAGACTCGTCCATAGCACGCTGTCCACCCAAATTCTCTGACAGTGACCAACCACGGTCACTTCCAGGTTTGCCTCTGGCCGACGTCGGTTCTGTCTGACCGACCTCGGTCCCTGACCTGTCGACGTCGGTCTCTGTGTGGCCAATGTCAGTACCTGTTCTGCCGACGTCGGTTCCTACCCTGCCGACGTCGGTCTATGTGTGTTTCTGTAAGTGATTATTTCTCTTTCCCGCGAGCTGATTTTGGATCGTCACCCCATCCAACTCTTCATTGCTCTGCCCAGATTGATTCAGCTTCCTTAGCTGATCACAATACATCACTCTCTCATTGAAAACAACATCTCTGCTCCTGATTACCTTGTTAGTTTCAAGATTCCATAATCTAAAACCAAAATCATCTGAGCCATAGCCAATAAACGTGCATCTCACAGACTTAGCATCAAGCTTTTTCCTATTTTCCTTATCAATATGCACAAAGGCTTCACAACCAAAAACCTTGAGATATGAGAGATCTACCTGTTTACCTGTCCATGCCTCTTCTGGAATTCCACCATCCAGAGCTGTAGAAGGTCCTCTGTTAATCAGGTACACTGCGGTGTCAACTGCTTGTGCCCAAAACTCTAAGGGCAAGCCGGCATGCAACCTCATACATCTTGCACGCTCCATTATTGTCCTGTTCATCCTTTTAGCAATACCATTCTGCTGAGGTGTCCTTGGAACCATCCTTTGCCTACGGATTCCATTCATGTAACAATAATCTCTGAACTTATAACCACAAAATTCTCCACCGTTGTCAGATCTCAGGCACTTCAATCTATTGCCTGTTTCATTCTCAACCATAGCTTTCCAAATCTTGAAAGTCTCAAAAACATCAGATTTCTTTTTAATACAGTAGATCCATACCTTTCTTGTGGCGTCATCTACGAATGAAACGTAGTACTGTGATCCTCCAATGGAAGCAACTTGAGCCGGTCCCCACACGTCTGTGTGAACAAGCTGTAGCTTATGCCTCTTCCTAGTAGACCCAGTTTTGAGAAAACTAACCCTTTTCTATTTTCCAAATACACAGTGCTCACAAAATTCTAGATCAATACCTTTTAAATCTGAAAGCTTACCTTTGGACTTAAGAATTGACATCCCCTTCTCACTCATGTGGCCAAGCCTTGAATGCCACAATTTTGCATCCACATCTGAAGTGGATAAAACAGAAGGAGAAACATTAGTAACATAGTTACACAAATAGAGAGTACCTACTCTCTTACCTCTGGCCATAACGAGTGCACCCTTGGTCGCCTTCCAAGATTCTGCTGTGAGAGTTATTGTACAACCCTCATCTCCTAACTTACCTGCAGAAATCAAATTTCTCTTCAAGCTAGGGACATGCATAACGTCTCTCAACACCCATGTGTTGCTGTTCTGCATCTTTAACTGCACTTTACCTTTGCCAATTATCTTACAAGGTTCATCATCCCCTAAGTACACTATTCCGAAATCACCTTGGACATAGTCACTGAAATACTCTCTGTTAGGGGTGGCATGAAAAGATGCACCTGAATCTATAACCCAAGATTCTATATTATTGTGCAAAGAGAAAATTAAAGCATCCTGTGCAATACCTGCAACCTTGGCTTCATCCTTTCCTTCGTGCTGATTGTCCTCCTTAGGCTTAGACCAGTAATCTCTGCTTATGTGCCCCATCTTTCCACAGTTCCAGCATTGTGGCTTCCTGCCATTCCTGGATTTGGATCTTCCTCTCACCTTAGACTTAGATCTTGATCTCCTCTTGCTCTTTTCTTTCTGCCTCCCTCTGCTCTCCAAATTCAAAGCGTTCCCAGATGTCTCTTCTGTGCTTTTCCTGTGAATTTCCTCATTTAAGATAACACTAACAACATCCTCTACTTTCAGAATATGTGATGCAGATGCAGTATTACTAACTGCCATAACTAAGCTGTGCCAGCTTTCCGGCAAAGAACATAATATAAGAAGAGCTTTTATTTCATCATCAAATGCAATATTGACTGAACTTAATTGGTTAACTATACCATTGAAATCATTCAGATGAGTAGAAATAGATCCACCTTCATTCATATGCAAATTAAATAATTGCTTCATAAGATATACCTTATTTGAAGCGGAGGGTTTTTCATACATATTTGCCAAAGTAGACATTAACTCTATCGTAGTTTTTGCCTGTGATAAATTGGATATCACAGTAGATGCTATACTGAGCCTTATTGACCCCAGTGCCTTTCTATCAAAAACTTCCCAATCTTCATCTTCCATGTCCTTGGGCTTCTTGGCAATTCCACTTAACGGTAAGTATAAGTCCTTCTGATACAGATAATCCTCTATCTGCATTCTCTAGTGTTGATAGTTTTTGCCATTAAACTTTTCCATTATGAGCTTACTTTCTTCTGCCATTGCTTCTCCCACTCAAACAAAAATCCCTGCAAGAACTTCTGTGACTACCCTGTAATCAGTAAACACTACACAGATCTGAACCACCTGTTAGTGAACCTGGCTCTGATACCACTTGTTGGGGATCAACCAACAATGATTACACACTTATGAAAGCAATAAACGCGGAAATAAATCAGATAGACAAGTAACTAGAATCAAATGATAGCATGAACAAGATATACAAGAAACCACCCTGAAAACTTGTATTAAAACTCTTTACATAAGGAATACAATGAAGAAACACCTTTCTTCCACACCTCTCCTAGATGCACAAGATCTCACACTAGATCTCTATCCCTCAAGAGCTATCTCTCTCAAGCACAATCAAATCCAACAAGTCTGGATTGATTCAACACTCTGTACTGTTCTTGAAAACAATAACAATTTACTTCACACAAAGCTTACTTAGCTAAGAAGATCTAATCCTACATATAGAATTAGCAAACGTATGCATGCTCTTACAACAATCAGTTATGCCTCTTGATCAAAGGCTTCTAATTTCAGTCTTGCTAATATTGGAAACGCGGATCGAGACTAGGACTCAAACTCGCCATGCAAACTAACACTGCTATCCACGGAAATAGATTCTGGACGCACAGGTAACCGACGGCGGTTCCTGCCTGCTTGCCATGACCGACGTCGGCCGACTACCTGCCGATGTCGGCATTCCCTTCACTGCTGCTGACCGACGTCGGTCGCTCCTGACCGACGCCGGTGACTGTATAGACCCGAATTGCTGAAGTATGCACAAGTGAAGCTTTTAGGCTCCACATCCTAACATACACTTCACAAACAATGAAAAATACCACACTAGGTCTAGTTTCAAATTTCAAATTTTAAAGTCTCCCTTTTTGGTAGGAAACACAAGAGAAGTAAATAACACAACATTTAAGGACTCCTAATAACTAATAAAGATTAAAAAACACTATAGAGAGTCTTATGTGTCCCATAAAACTCACATAATACCATAAATGGTCATTATTATCACTTGGATTTTTACCCTTTAAGGAGACGGAAAATCTCTCCGCATCTAAGTGCCACAATGGAAACACCTCCAGGCTTATGGGTAGCCTAAGGATGAGTTGAACATCTAGATAGGGAAAGATCCCTTGATGTACCACTTTGGATTGAAACTACACTTAAAATTTTGCGGGTGAAAAGGGAGAGAGATAATAGAAAAAAAACTATCCTAAGGGAGGTGATACACCAAATAGATTGATGACTTCTAACCATATGCATGTTACACTTGAAATCAAGGGACAAACTGAACTTACACTTCTCCAATCTTCATCTTCTCACATCAATGTTAGATTGTGAGGTTATGGATGAATATTAAAAGCTAAGAGGACTATACAAGAGGATTATGAGGGAACTAATGAATATAATAACTCACTCAATCCTTGAAATTTCCTAAAACACTTCACATGCCCTCTAAGAAGAAGTTTTCCAAATATAAACATATGATAGAATGAAACAATCATGCTAAGGAAACAAGAGTTATCACTTATGAAAAATCAAACATTAAAAATGAAAACACTAATAATAGTCATGGAATAGGTAATAATCAGCAGCCTTATTGATCAAAAGGTATACAAACGAGTCAGATATCACCATACTCAGGTGGAGTATCCCTTATAATGCTAAAATGGATAGTTCTTATAAAACTTGAAAGAGAGAAGTCTAAGGAATATAAGGACAATTTTGAAGCTGAGATAAGTAACTAATTATTAATAAGAAAATTATTTGGGGCTAACCATGCAAGATCAAAAAGCACAAGTGTCAATTTAAATCATAAACTTCATGAAAAGTGGCATAAAACTCCTCATTCTAGCTCAAAAAACTACTTGTATGATTATCCATACTTAAATGCCTTATAACTTATTAGTAATAGATAAAATGGTTGAAATTAATGTTAAGGAAATCATAAATTCCTTTCCATGCATTAGTTTTAGGCCTGGTCATCTAGAATCACTTGGAAAAGAGCTATCATCATTTGTAGTCCAAAAAACTCCTCTTTCATGCACCCTGCACACTTGTCCTCAATATTAACAATAGTTTCTCATAAAAATATATGGGATGGAGTGGATGAAACCTTTAAATACCCTCCATGGAATTATAAGCATTAAGGATACCTTAAAATCACTTTCACTTAGAGTTTTCACACTTCTCACTAGCTTGTCCAATATGCTAGTTTTGACTAGCTAAGATGAAGCACCTAGTTTAGAAACTTAGGAATTTTTAATTGGAATTAAATGACCATATGAAGTTATAAAAAGTATAAATATTACCTCAAAACTTAATTTCATCTTCATACTCCTCTTGTATCCTGCACAACACAAAAAATGGTCAAACATACCCTATTTTTCCCCTTGTCCATACAATTCCATATATCCAAAAAGAATGTGAGGTAGCCTAAGTGATTCCTATGAAATTTAAAATAAGTTTCATAGCCAAAATATGACATTAGAATTCATCTCCAACGCCATTTCTCTAGACTGGTCTTTATAAGGGTTTTGGAGGGTTTCTAAGTAGTTTGACCTCTTAAGGTTGTTTCATAAAAAATTGATGTTATATTTTCAAAAACATTACACAAATATGTTTTTAAATACCTCTTATAACTTCCCCAAAATACTCTGGCTCCCATGAAAAACATGAAGAGAGCTATGAGTGTTCAAATCTGTCCTATCAAACTCTTTTTCTCTTTTCTTGCATGCTTGAGTTGCTTTTGGACCAAAAATGGATTATTTTGTGCTTATCCTAAACTAAAATAGATTTAAAATGTATTATTTGGCCCTATAAATATGATTCAATATGTTGGAAATCTCTCCTAAGGCTAGAAGTGTCATTGTTCTCTTATTTGGCCCTTAGGCCAAACTGTTGCCTAGTAGGCTTGATTGTACCTTAGAGCTCAAAATGACTTTTGATACTTTTCCCTACCTACAAAAGGATCAAAAAATTCTATAATTACCCATTAAACATGCCTTCAAAGGCCATAAATATCACTTCACACTAGAAAAGAAGATGGTTCTCTATTTAGATTATAGGCCTTAATGTGTTTGATAGGCCTACTTGCAAAATCTAGTGTTTAGACCCTATTGATTGGTTAAAACCTATAATTAGGTGTTAATAATGTTGGAAAAAGTGTTATACAACTTTATAAACCCTTATAAAAGTTTCAATCAACCTATGGTTTACTCTTCTTCTCCATTCCTCAAAACTTGTAGGCCTATGCACCTAGGGAAGTCCCCTTTGTCTGAGATAAAATAGAGGCCACTTACCCTATTTTTATAGTAAAATAATAAGTTTTATTGGAATATAAAAATTATAATTATTATCTACATAAAAAATTAGCTTCTAATAAATTCATTTGATCCCTCAAAACCTTTTAAAACCCAAGCAAGCTGTGAGAAAAGGAATGTGTAGGCTTTTCACAAATGGACTGTATGTTACTTTATTAGGGTTATTTTTTTTATTTTTCAACTTGGAAAAGGATTATGGAGACCATAAATTCTATAAATAATGTGTCATATTTCTCTCTAACACCTTATCTCCTTGCATGCTTCTTCTAATACCCTAACCAGACTGTGTCAGGAGTCCTAATTACAGGGTTTCCTCTAATAAACAATGTAATACATTTGAAAGGGTCTTTCCATGATTTATTAAAAAATATATGAAGGTGATTTGAGAAAATTATAGTCATTATAAGGTGTATTTATCTTTCTCACCATTCCAAAACTCCATACTCCCCTCCATTCATTTTGTCTAGTCAAGACTGAGACACCTCCTTGATTGTGTTTCCTACTTTAGGAGGAACCTACATAATATTAGATTGGATTAAATGATTATAAACCATTTAGAAAAAAAAAATTATTTTAAATTTTCTTGAACCCACCTTCATTTCTAGCACTCACATACTCTCAAAATGATCATTGCCTGCTCAGTCACAACTGACTAGTCTTTTTGCTTTGAAATACCCTTGTAGGTGCATGTTTATATGAATTAAGCCTTTAATATAATTTTTAAATATTCAATAAAGAATTTATAGTCATTTAAACTCTGTATAGACATATTTTATTAACTTTTATTCTCTATTAACATCAATAACACTATCCCTCTGCTTCACTATGGTGACAGTCATCTACAATGACTATAGGTGCTCCTAGGGTCCTAAGGGGTCTATTTGATCATGATAAAGGATTATGAAGTCTATCCTAATCTTAATATAAATGTCACATAATTAATTCATCATTTAAATCCCTCCTAATGGATTTACAAGAACTTATCTCAAAAATCTAGTCCTCCCTACCTTTGACTGGGAAACTTTGCATATGATTCATGTAGGTGCATATGTTAGCTTCAATGAACTTGGTCATAGTGCTTCAAGAACTTACCTATAGACTTGGGTCACCTAGTAATTTTTCATACCTAAATTTACCTTTGGATGAGATAAAATAATCTCAAAACCTCATACTTATCTCAATGTCTGTCTCAATCACTCAAAGTTGGTTGTAGGTGTGTTTTTTCAAGCCTATGTACGAATTGTAGGTGCTATAAGAAGCAAAACATGACGATTTGTATTAATATTGATGATATTTTGAGTCCTAGATGTTCCTTAAACTAATTTAAACCATTATTATATGATGATAATGTTTCATTCTATACCATATGTTGAAGAGATCACTTGGGGGCAGAGCCTATAGAATTTACTACCTAGTTTTAATGCCTTTGTAAGCAACTTAGGCCTTTAAATGTCCACCATCCATTTATAATCTACCTCAAAAACATGCAAAGGTATTTATCCTATGTGATAAATTAAATACCAACACATTATAATGAAATAATAGTCCTATTCCCCTACTACAAAATGTCATCAAAACACCTAAGGACTCTGTTTTCATCTTTTAGGGAAAGAAGGTCTAAAAAATAGTTTCCTCCTACTAGAAGTTACTTATCAAATTTTACAAGCCATATAACATTTTAAGAATTCATATTAATATCCCTTACAACCTATGAGGTCCTTAATAAAATGGTTATAATACCTTTCAATGCTTCAAAATAAACTTCTCAGTTCCTTGTAGTGTCACTTGTAGGTGACCATTTTCCTATATGGGTAGTAGGTATGGAATTATAGGAAATGCACATTGATTTTGATATTTTTATGAGTTATAGTCCTATCTCAATGCTTTAAAATAGATCATTTACACTATTAATGACCTCTTGAGGGATTTAAACTTGATTTTAAATAAACTTGTCTTGTGAGGGCACTTGTAGGTGCATGAGGATTGTAGGTAGGTAGAATTGGACTCATGTGTGTATTGAATGTTTTCCTAAAAAAGATAGAGATATTGACCAGTTCTTCAAAATTATGATATCACTATAAATTTTTTTAAACAAGTCTTAAAATCTCCCTTTCAATATTGAACTCTTTGCAAGCACCTAATTGATTGGTTTGATAATCATATGACAAATTAGTTGTATGGTATTATATGACTGTCTTCTCATGGAGATTACTTGGAGAAATAAATTAAAATTAAATGATATAAATATAACATTGAAACATGATAAATTAATTATCAAAAACCTCAGGAGTCACTGACAAAGCATGAAGATCTAAAAATGGTGGAAAATTGGTCTGTCATCCCAAATGAGAGTAGTCTACAAATTTGAGATGATTTGCTTATCATAACACCTTGAAACATGAAAAAAAGTATGGGGATAATTATATAAATAATTAAACATCATTTCAAACTAACCTTAGTAATTGGTTCATACAGAATTTCTCAAACCAAGGCAAAACCCATAGGCTACATGAAATAACAAGAAGAAAAGTAAAGTCAATTTCATGAGGATGGTTCATGAAGAAAAGATGACCATTATTAAAAATAATTATATTTAAATGGAGGTATATAAGCTTAATACAACCTCACATAATAGTTTGAATTGAAACCTCCTCAAGTGTCTATACTGAGTAAAAACCTAAAGGTTACTTCTGCATGTCTAGGAAAGCAAAGATAGAGCAGAACAAATTTAGGCCAAAATTGGCACTTCCAGATCAAACCAAACGTGTAACTAAGCTTGGGGAAGTTGAGGAGACATACCACGATCCTTTCCCACATGGAATACTTCCCAGAAGTCATACAAGTGCTAAACTTCTTTTCCTCAAGAAAAATTACCCTTTTTCTGAGAAACCTACCACTCTTTAGTTGGTTTCAATTACTTAAGACCTATTAGGACAAAGGGGATGTGGAATAATATTTTTTAACCTTCACACCTAATAAATATGTACAAGTCATTAAATGCACCTTTATAAATCCCAAAATGACTAAAAAATGATATAAGGACTAGAATAACTAATGACTAAGGCTCATACAACATTAAGTGACATCAAGTAACCTATAAAAAACATTTTGACATTTTTATTGGACCCATAAAACATCTAGAATCCAATTTTTTACCTGGGGGTGCCCCAATTTGACCTAAAAGTCAAATTTGGTCAACTATTATCTAAACACACTTACCTTTACTATCACCTATGCTCTTTGTGATGCTATTGCATCATACCACCAGGGAAAAAATATTTCTTTATGGGATCCTATCCATAAATTCTCTAATACATCTTTTTATGCTTACAAACATAATTTACTGGTGTTCCCAATGTACTTCATACCTCAAAATTCCTCTTTCTTTGTATTCTCTTTCCTGGATCCCATGGTGCTATTAAAAATTTAGATGTTTGAATATGCTCTCCAAATTAGTAACTTCCTTCTTAATTTATATCATGTTTCTTGGTGTGTTTTGATCTTACTTCACTTGGATCTTCACATTCAATAAATTCTTTAGATAAAACTATCTCTTCTTCTTGTTCCTTATTCCATTTATTAACATTATTTCTCTCCTTGGTCTACCCCCAATCTCCACTGTCATAATGGACCTCAAATTGTCCATTTTTATCCTTTATTAACCATACTTTCCTTATATACTTTCTTGATTGAAAATCATCATCATTTCTTTGTTCACTATTCTTGATAAGACTCTATCTCTAGGCTTATTCACATACTTTAATAAGTTAGTATTCCTTAACTTATTATGTCCATGTTTCATCATTTGCCTTCTTACCTCATTATACTATTCATTAATGAGTTCTTTGAGCCTACTCTTATTTTCAATTACTAGGAAATCATTAGATTTATTGCTTTTTGATATTTATTTACTATTTTGAGATCAATTTTGAGTCTTTTCAGCTCCTATAACTTGATTAGCACTCCAAAAAAATTCTTCAAGTTGCTCTCATTTTCTCATTTTAAATTAAACTTGATCATCTCAAGGATGGAAATCATTTACTCTCTACCTGTATCATAATCCATATCCTCTATTTCATCCTTCATCTATTTGTTAATGCACTCCTTATTTCATGCTAATACTCTAGGGTGGTTTCTAAGACCACCATCTTGACATTATGCAAATGCATGGTCTCTTTTCAATCCTATTATGATTCTCTTTAATTCATTCTTATCATTCAATTTTATGTCTTGCATGGTTTGTATTTTCCCTATGGTCTCTTCCACTTCTTTTTCTCTCTTATCTTGGTATGAATTTTAAACATCCCCTTTTATGTCCCATGTTGGTCATCCATTTTCACCTTACCATATTGTCTTCTTAGAGGTATAAATGACTGATTTTGTGAATTTTCTAGGCTATAATCACTATGTAGATATTCTTTTTTCAAATTCATTATTTTCCTTTAATTTTTTTTTCCTATAAAGTTGACCAACTCTTCTCCTTGAGATGCTACTATAGTCCATCTATTTGTTTCATTAGAATCCTTCCTCTCTTCACTTATATGGTTGAATTCCCATACTTTTTACCATATGCTTGACTGGTTATAGGTTTAAGATTTCACATGTTCACTAATTTGTTAACTTCTTTTTGTGTGAATATTTGTTTATCTTATTTCTCAATGAGACTAATAGCCTCAAGCTTGTCTTCCTCCATTTGATTGAAATTAATTTTATAGGGGTTTGACTCTTCAATGGCATATGCTTTCTTTCTCATCTTATCTTAATAACTCCATTGGATTCCTTTCAACTGATTGGAAGACTCATTCATATCCTATGAGATTCAAATAAGTTGTTTCATGTATGATTTGATGTTCCAATATCTCTTTTCCTATCATACATGTCCTCTTATCTATATTTTTAACATTTCCTTCATTTTCAAAAAGTCATGTAACTTATTCTTTAACATTTTATTGTACTCCATTTTATTTTAGTGTCAAATTAGACAACTCATCAAGTTGTATCTATGATTTATTAATCACTTCATGTGCTTCATCTTCACTTGTGTTCTTCATGAATCTATTAAAGATCTTAATTATCTCTATATATAAAACATCTTCACCAACTATCATATCATCATATTCATCAAATAGAGTATTGAAATTAGTACCTTATGATCCTTTAATCTCTTGAAATCCTCTTTGGCTCAAATCTTCTTATTTTATGCCTAAAATGAGGCATGGTGCTCCTTCACTCTCACTTGTTCTTTCTTCTTCACCAAGATTTTCACCTTATTTAGCATAAAATATCACTGTATCCATGTATTCCTCTATCCAATCAGCTTCTTCTTTAACATTAATTTGTTGTCCATGCTTATTCTCCTACATAAATTCAAGTTTTATATCCTTAAAATGGACTTATTCTTCATTCTTCTCTATACCTACATACATACATGATAAGACATAGTTATATTGAAAATCATGAGGCTTGATTGCCTCTTTCTTATTATCCTTAGGTTTCTTTACCAATGCTTTTAGCTTTCCTTTCAAATGGCTAGATTCTATCTGTTTTCTCCTCTTGTACATTGTTTTTCTGAGAGGCCACTTCACTATTTTCCTAATTCTCACAAAGAAACCTTGCCTAGATTATTTCAATATTTCCATCAAAATTTCCACTCATTCTAAGATCCCTCTCATCTTAGAAATTTATTTGTCTACATCCATATCCTCTTCTCTACTCATTAGTTATTATTTCACTTTATTTTGTAAACTTTCCTATATCAATCCCCTCATCTATTTATTTTTATCACTTTTATTTTTCACTCTTTCCTATCTCCTTACCTTAGGCCTCGCTTTGACCTATATATTCTTGACAATTTTATACTAATTTCCTCCTTGACCCCACTTGGGTCTCTTGTCTTTCTAGTCCTTTACTTAAGACTTCTCTCTTTTTACAAAGTTCTCTCTGAGCTTGTTATTGAGCTTTTGTTTAGCTCTCTTTCACTTTTAAGACTCTATGGATATGGATTATTTTGCACTCAATCCCTTAGCATCTTGGTCTCAAAACGTTTTTTTCTCTCTATTATAAACATACAATATCAGTTAGTAATTTTTAACAATTGTAAATCAAAACCTTCATTACACAAAATCACAAACCAATAAGAGCTTATTTGATTTTACACCACTATAAATCAAAGTGAAAAGAAACATAACTAATTATAAATGAAAAATTATGTTTACCCAACTCTAATTTTTTCTTTAGATCTTTAATTCATTACTTCTGAATAAGTACTCTATTCTTCTTTGTGTAACTTTGATAAATCTATTTGTTATTAGGTTCTTAATCTTATTTTTATACACTTAACCCTTTTTCTCTACTTGAAGATACATATCTATTATTTACTTCATATAATCTCTCTATCTTTAGTACCTTCAAAATCATCTACATACACCATCTTTACGACTTAAACCTTCCATTATTTCTTAAAACCAGTTACTCTCTTATAAAATCATAGTTACATAGGTCTAAAACCCTAGATCATGGATCCAAATTTATTGGTATTACATAAGGTCTCTTAAGTAAATCCACTTATTTAATATAACACTCTTACTAGTCCAAACATAATACTCAACTTCCAAGCTTATATTCTTAACCTATCAACTTTGACCTCCTCGAAGCCTAGTTGCTTGTATCCCTCTTAACACATAAAATCCTTGGTTGTAATTATATATAGTGTATAAAATAAGAAAATAAATATTATGTCACCCTTTATCCTATTTTATCTCCATAAGAAATTTCATAACCCCATTCTCAAGTCGACCATTAAACTACATACCCCCTTCTACCAATTAGGTTTCCTAGGCCTAATTTCATGGCATAGACTGAGATACCATACTGTACCATATAAATTTTTTTAAAAACACCATAATCCTCTTGAAATTTTCAAAAAATAACATATTCTAAAATTTTATGATTTTTGGCTAGACATAAAGAAAGTTATTTAATTTTCCTTTTTCAAACCCTAGACCTTTTTTTTACAGGCCTGTATGAGGCCAAAAAGGTACAAAAGGGAATAATTTGTATTTTTAATCATTAAAAACTTGTTTAACATAAATAATGTGTATATTAAAATGTGTTTTACCTTATTCAATGATCATTTGTTTAAAATCACACTAAAATAGACTCAAATATGCTTTATTTTTAGAATTTTGAGGATATACCTTTAGGTCTCGTTAATTGAATAAAGATTTGAGAATAATATTTATTTATAGATATATTATGCATATTAAAAAGGAAAAATATTACCAGATATATGTTGTATACTAAAACTTATTTAGACTTACACTTGAGAATATCTTAGAGAGATATCTTCCATGTCCTTGCATAGACTATGACAAAAACAACAAAGCCTACAAACATTGTCTTTCCTTTCACTTTACTATTTATAAAAAAAATTAATCACTAATACATTAAATATATAGAAATTTTACACCAATAATTTTATCATTAATTCATTTTCATGTTAGGAAGATACATAAATCTCTTAAAGATACAACCAAACTTATTTTTCATTCACTCATTTTTAAGATAATACAATAAACTAACATTTACAGTAGAATAAGGTTTATTTTCCAATTTTGAATATTTTTTAATTGTATTATACTTATATATAACTCTTTCCCCATTCATGAGAATCTCTTATTAAACCTCCAACATGTAAAACACATGAATCAACTTAAAAGGACACATTTCATCTCCTTGTTTAGACTGTAGTTGAACATAAAATAAAATATGCAGAGTTCAGATACTTAAGCATTGAATCAATTGGAACTTCAAATAAATTATAATTAAATGTTATTATCCCATAATATAATAAATATATAATCAATATTTTATATCCCTGTCCCTCTCTATCTAGTACGAAAGTCAAATTCCTCATACACAATCCTCTGTCACCTTGATGAATTATCTTAAAACCTCTTACTCACAACTTAGCAAATAAGATTTGCTTTATGATCATTTGTATCATATTAATTCAATATCAATAAATATTAACAAATAAATTATCCATGAAAACATTTAAAAACACAATTCATACCAAATAAACTTCTCTATTTCTCAAACATTATCTTATTTATAAATTTACAGGCCTAGATGGCCTTCTCCATTCCTATTTTACCATCCTTTTCTCCTTCTACATGCACCCATCATAATTATTCAAAACTTCATACTACTAATATACCAAAATACTAAAAAAATATACCACCACACACCATCTACATGTATTTTTATTACTTTTAATAACTACTACTCATGCAAATAATAACTCATTCTTTTATGGCCACTCCCATAATATGACATTTATAAATCAGGTTTCTTGTCTTGCATTGCCTTATTTATGATGTGAAAATTTAAATACCACTTATAAAATTTTTATTATCCATTAGGACTCATTTATTACATTCATTCTCATTTACACTTCACAAAAAATGCAAAATACCACACTAGGTCTAGTTTCAAAATTCAAAATTATAAATCCCCTTTTTAACGGGAAACATAAAAAAAATAAAATAACACATGTAATGAATAATAATGAATATTAAATATTAAAAAATACCCTATGGAAACCTATATTTAACCTCACACTCACATAAGACCATAAATGTTCATCTAGACACTTACCTTTGTAGACACCTAAAACTGGGTACAACTAGATTTTGATCAAACTTCAAACTGATTCCTACAAAACATTTAAAATTAAGCATAAAAATCATTGAAACATCCAAAATTTACTTGTGCATCATTTATAAAATCTCAAAATCATGTTGAGACATCCTGAATTTGGGTGTCTTATCATATATAATAGTAACCTCTTATAAATTCATTTCTAATCACCTTGTGTTATCACAATAGTCAATTTTGCCTATGGACCTATTAAGTGGGACACTTGCACACTTAAAATAAAATATTAGAAATGATAAAATTCTAATCATAATTAATTAATAAGATATACCAAATTAATTTCCTATTTTAATTATCCATTTACAATTATTGAATAACTAAAAAATGAAATTCAAAAATTCAAAATATCCTAGCCTTTCATCATTGCCGTTATGAGTTTTCAAGCTTTTTGAAAATATCCTAAAATATCTATTTATGGAGAACCATGCATAGAAATTGAAAATCATAATTACTTGATGCCTATTAACTCTATTAGGGTTAGATTTGACTCTCCTAGGTTTAGTTTTAACCTATTCCAAGGTTTAACTCAACCCTAACTCACCTTGGGTGAGAGTTAAATCCGTTTGATATAAATAAAATGACATGCCAATTGAATTCTAAGATCTCATAAGCCAAAGTTATAATTCAAATATAGAGAGAGACAAGATGTTTTATTTTGAGTAGTGTTCTAATGCCAAAATCTTGATCCAAAGCAAGATCAAGCCACATCAAATCCATATGGTGCCAAAGAGAGAAGGAGCCAATAAGCTTCATTTACCAAAGACTTCTTGATGCACAAGCTGAGTAAGCCACTTAATAAAGGATTTATATCTCCAAAGGAAGGTAAATGATTTGTGTCTTTTATGTTTTAGTTGTGCTTACATCTAGCTTTTATTACTAAGCTCTCCCTAAGTTCTAAGATTAGAGTGTAATTGTTAGTGTGTTTTTATTTGAGTTTTTTCTACACTATACTAACCTCCCTTATTGGATCCTATGATCATCAATGGAATTCTTGGTGGGATGTAAATCATCCCATATAAGCAAGGGGATTTATATTCAGCTCTTATTTTTCCTAATGAATGCTTGATGATATTCAAAATTTGAGTTTTAACTTTGTTTTTCACATATCCTTTTTTTTAGTGATACATAGATTACGTAAAGACTGATGTTGTTTCCCTGTGACCGATGTTGATTCTATCATAATCAATTTTGACCTCTCTTTATAGAATGGATCATGGTGGAAACATGTTTAAACAAGTTTTTATTGAGTTTTCTAGTTTTGGTTTTGTTTTTACAAGCATAAATGATGTTTTATTCACCCTTTACTTACAAGATCTAGTGTTGTTTGTTGGTTTTATGCTCATCTTACTAACCATATTTTTGTGAAAATACATATTATGATTTTTATGTTTTGTAATAAACTAACATCAATATGTGTTGATTAATGTCGATCCTTATAATTGACTATCATTGATTTATATAAACCAATATCAATCCTTGCATGGATTGATGTCAATCTCTAAGACAAGAAAATAGAGAAACCTGAGAGAAAGTTTTAAAATCTTTTTTTCTCATTCATATTTTGGATTATAAGTAGGAAAAAACCCTCTAAAAATTTTAGGACCTAAGATGGGAAAAAGGAAAAAATTGGAAGTGGTTGAGTCTTGAACATTTTGTTTAGTGCTTAAAAGGAGCTTAGTTGTTTTTATGCTTAGTTGTTTTTGAAAATTTTTACAAGTTTTTCAACTAAGGCCAAGGGGCCAAATTTCATAAACATCTCAATTTGATGTTATAAAATAAAATATCATACTTAGATACATACTCTTCAGAGTGTTTTTTTTTTATTGTTCTTTCAAAAGTTATTTATTTTAGCAAAATGATGGATGTGTGTATGCTCTCCCCCCATCCCCTGTAGGGAAATCAGGTGACAAAATGCACTCATTAATTACCTTTATTGATTCAATCCATAAAAGTGTAAAAATAACATCATTAAGGCCATACTTAAATATGTATGGTTTGAGTAATACAAATGCAACCTTAAAGTCTTTACACTAATCTTTCATTTTTTATGCATTTTGGCTTGTGATCAGGAGTTCATCGCCTCCTCATGAGTTATTTAGGGAAACATTGAATCA
Source organism: Torreya grandis (assembly GCA_037957365.1). NCBI lineage: Eukaryota > Viridiplantae > Streptophyta > Pinopsida > Cupressales > Taxaceae > Torreya > Torreya grandis. The sequence goes on along the minus strand of JARHVA010003467.1, from coordinate 86,314 downwards.
AGAATTAATATCATAGAATCATTTCAAGCTCAATCCATGGTGGGATATGAAAATTGAGGTATACTTACTATGATGTTTGTTTTAGTAGTTAAACAAGCTCCATTAGTAAGATATTATCTTAGATCGTAGGGGCAACTCAGACATCACACTACACTGAGAAAGTAATGGATGTAGTGGTTATGAAAAGGATATGAAATTTTCATAAAAATATGAATGATGAAGATCCAAATTATTTGAGCATCTCTTTTGTTATCCACACTTAGGAACATCTACAAACGTGCAAAAAATTAGTTTTAAAACAACACCACTTACTACGAACATACTATTCATGTAGGGCGAGTAGCCCAAAATTCTATATCACATTACAAACTCTTGGGAGAAGAGAGGGCCTAAAAACCCTAATTTTAATCAACTTTTATTTTTGGATTAACAATTAAAATCCTCCCAAGAGTGAGTATATTGATATAATTTGGCAATATTATACAGCATTGCTAGTTTTATGATTTAGGATGTTATACTTAGGTGTTTGTGTTATTTTATGCTTTTATTGCATGATATTGAGTTAAATTATATATTTTTGTTTGTTATGCCACATAAAAATGAGTTTTTTCATACATTAATCTATTGTTTAAAGAGGCATTATGCCACCCATTTGGTACCATACCTTTACCTTAGTCTTTTTGACAAATTATGTGTCATTTAATTAAAAAGGGTAATGTTACGTTGCCCAATTAATTTCAAACCTTTTTTAATTTGAATCTTGAAACAACAATTTGTTATATCTTTAGAGTGTAATAACATTGTTACGCTAATCAATTCATTTTATAGACTTTTTTGCCTTATGCCAAATGCCATTTTTTTGAAACCAAGCCACATATACCTTTTGGACCTTTACCTAGTATCGTTATACCATTCAGTTATGTCTATCTTGTTGTGTGTTCAAATAAGCCTAGTTTTCCTAAGTTGATTTTTTAATTGACCTTGACAAGTTCAAATCCAAAATTGACTGATTTTTGTTTATGCCTTGGTGTAATTTTGGCTTAGACATCAATCTTTCTCTTTTGGGTTGTGCAGCTTAGGTTAATTATTTACCCAATTTAAAAACTATTATTTATGAATTTATTTGGGAGAAATATCCAATATTCTGTATGCCTTATACCAATTGACTGAGTTCATGTTTGAATTCTAATGCCTTATGCCTTTTATTTCATGACTTAGATATGTATTGTTACACTCGTAATGGAGACATATATAATCCAAGTTATGATATAATAGCTACACAAATTGACTTTGTTCAAGACCATTATGGTCAAGAATTTCTTTGTGAGATAGATCCTTATCCTACTTGAAATACTCAATCTAGGGAGCAAATCTAAGCACTAGATTCAGTGATACCTTCTTCAAGTTGGTTGATGTAAAATCTTCTCCCTCTCACCACTCATGGTGTCTGATCCTCCATCTATACCATTAACCCTCATTTATATTAAGTGAGCCACCAAGTTCCACAATATCCAAGGATTACCATTCCAAGGCCTCATCCTTTGGCTCATGATAGAAACCATGCTTCACAATACCCTATCATTTCTATACTAGGACCTCACTTTTAGATATTACAATAAATCAATCTTTGTAACAACCTACCATTACCATTATAGGACCTCATCCTTTATCTTGTGTGAGTAACCAAGATTCATAATGCACTACCATTACCATTCTAGGCCCTTCCAAGTAGGGTATCTCATTATGCCAATAAGGTTGTGAAATTATGACTAGATAGGTCACTACTACTGTCTTAGGTCAACAACTAGCTTTGTTAAGCCTATCATTAATCAATCAATAGATAATATACATCTGTTTCTAACTATTCCCCACTTTAGGAATCCCATACCAATCATCCAACCCCAACCAAGCCAATCATTACCTCTCCAAACCCAATCATTCAAAGGCTAATATATATTTAAAACTAGTATTTTACAACTGATTGTAAACCAAGGCCAAGAAAACCAACCAATCCAATATGTTTTTTTGAAACACCCATTTGTGATGAGTCAACTTGTGATGAATCACCTTTTATGCATGTTGTTGAGGAGTCTCACTCTAACAATCTAGTATTTGTTGAGTCATTTCTTAATGATTATAACTACCTTTGGGGAAATCATTACCTTGACCATTGTTTTATTTTTAAAGAGCCTCCCTTTGATAATATAGTCTTTGTCAAATTGTCTCATGACATTATTCCCTTCATTGAGGAGTCTCACTTTGATAAACCAATCTCTATAAATCCCATTATGCCATCATAGGCCATCACTAATCCAAAACCAAACATTTAACAAGACATCCTTATAACAACATCCATAATAGATGAATAATTAGAATTAGAGTAAGGTTCTATTATTGAACCAACATTAGATTTAAAATCAAAAGTAGTATCAACATTAGTATCAACATCAAATTTAGAGTCTCGTGAGTTAGACTCAGCTTCAAAATCAAAATACATTCATGGTTATTACAACATTGGTTATGCATGCCTTGTAGATCAATTTGAATATATTTATGATCCTTCTATATTTTTTGAGGATATTACTTCATATTAAACACAAGTTATCCTAGTATATTTTATGAGGATTGTGTTACCTCTTCACATTTCATTACCATTCTGCATACCATTACCACCAACCAACCTATCCATTATATTGACATTCTACCTCCCACATGTGTCGATTGGGACCGAAAGAATCACACCTTATTAAACTTCATCCATGGAAACATATCAGTTGCAAAATATTAGGGGGGACCAAGACCACATTCATGCAGAAGAGGAAAAATCTCCTAGTGAAACCTTTTTGGAGGTGCTAGAAGATAATCAAATTCCAAACTCAACATCTTCTAGTGAAACCTTTTTGGAGGCACTAGAAGATAATCAAAATCAAAAGTCAACATTATTTAATGAAACCTTTTTGGAGAAACTATGAGACACTCAAGACAATTACATTGGTGAAAACCTCATTAAGGTGACAATAGCTGAGCATAATAGTTCTTCACTACTTGATGAAGACATTATAAAAGATGACATCAATATAGCTTCCAATTTATAGAATAATTATATGGTACCTTCTCTCAGGCAATGGAGCCACAAAATTTTCTCTTTGGTATACTTGGTAAATCTTCCCACCCTCCTTGATCAAATCAACCCATTAACCATTCTAGTTGTATTAATGCTAATAAGGATGAACATATATGCATTGGAAGGTATAATTGAATCATTCACATCAATCAATTATTATTATTCTATTCATCTCTTTTATCACTTTACACATCCTCATGTGACTGATTGTTTGTGGCTTCTTCAACCATTAGACCATTGCATCTATGTTTGTGCCCACTCATTTTTAATATGTGAAAAATGTTATATCCTTGAGTTATGCTTGTCAATCTACCCTACTAAAGTATAATCAAATATCATTTTTCAATCCAAGTCATCTTAATGATTATAACCACCTATGGGAAAATCAATTTTTTGACTCATCTACCTTAACTGAGGCATGCGACTATTTCACTAACTATAACCACCTTTGGGTAAATTAATGTCTCAACCTTTGTTATTAGAACCACCTTTGGGTAAATCAATACTTATTTTTAAATCGATGCATGAAATCATTATCTTTATTGGATTAATCTTTCTCATATGTTTAATTTCATTATTTTTTATCCTAACCATGCCATTAATTATAACTACATATGGGTAAATCAGTCTCTTTCACCCCATTTTATCTTTTTGGTCCCATCATTTCCTCTTTTCAAGGGACTGATCACCGACCCCTTTTCCAATCATTCCCTCAAGGGGGAACCTAAAATTCATCCATTTCTATTGAATTCATAGGAATATAAGACCTTTTTAATTATTTAAGAATATGTTACTATGCCTATAGCTTGCAATGCCTTCCCAAATAGGGGAAAACTATAGACACCTAAAACTAGCTACAATTGGCTTCTGACCAGACTCAAGATTTATTCCTACCAACCATTTCAAATTATGCCAAAGAATCACTAAAATGTCCCAAATTTACTTGTACATCATTTATCAAAACTCAAAATCATGTTGAGGCATCCCTAATTTAGGTATCCTATCATATGCAAAAATAACATCTCACATATTCATCCCTAATCTCCTTGTGGCATCACAACAATCAATTTGGCCCATGGACCTATTAAGTGGGGCACTTTCACACTTATATCAAATCTTGGAAATTATAAAAGGCTAATCATAATTAATTAACAAGATAAATAAAATTAAATGACTAGTTGAATTATCCATTTAAAATTAATGAATAACTAAAAAATAAATTTCAAAATTTTCAAAATATCCTAGCCTTTCATCATTACCTTTATGAGTTGTCAAGATCTTTGAAAATATCCTAAAGTATCTATTTTGTAGAGCCATGCCTAATAATTACAAATCATAATTACTTGACATCTATTTACTCTACTAAGATTAGATTTGACTCTCCTAGGTTTAGTTTGAACCCATTCCAAGCCTTAAATTAACCCTAATTCACCTTAGGTGAGATTTAAATCCATTTTCAATAAATAAAATGCCATGCCAATTAAATTTTAAGATCTCGTAATCCAAAGTTATAATTCAAATTTGGAGAGAGACATAAGTTATTTTGTTTCAAGTAGTGTTATAATACCAAAATCTTGAGCCAAAACAAAGTCAAGCCACATCAAATCCATATGGTGCCAAGGAGAGAAGGATCCAACAAGATTAATTATCCAAATACTTCTTGATGCATAAACCAAGGAAGGTAAAGGATTTGTGTCTTTTATGTTTTTATTGTGTTTTCATCTAGATTTTGTTACTAATCTCTCATGAAGTTATAGTCTTGGAGTGTAAGTGTTAGTGTGTTTTTATTTGAGTTTTTGTTACTTGAAATAACACTATACTAACCTTCCTTCTTGGATTCCTATTATCACAACCTTTACTATCACTTATGCTCTTTGTGATGCTCCTGCATCAAGGTTTGAGGAAGCACATGAAATTTTATAAGCCTCCAAAAACCTTGAAACTTAACCAACCTTCCTTGAATCTTGCCACAGAGTAAATCAGGCTTTAAAAATTAAATATTGATGACAAAAAACTATTGTTTGAATTTTTAGTAGTATAGGGGTGCCATATGTGGAGATAAAAATTTCTAAGATCTTAGAATGGTCTTCTCAAGGTCTGAAAAATTATAAGAGGCCTTGAAACTCCACAACAATGCAACTAGAGCCTTAAAAACCCAATTTTTAACCTAATAAGAGGATTTTTTAAATTTTACAATGCCATAGGGTCGAATAACCATGCGCATTCAACACAAATATTAAAAAAAACACTTTTCATTGCTTGAGTTTATTGAATAAGGATCTTAGTGATAGAATGAAGATATTTTGATCACAAATATTCTTAAGAGGAATCAATAAGATTTTTAGAGAACAAATAATTCTTCCAAGGTTGTACACCTTCTAGTAATGGCATCTAGGATTGAAAAAACCTTTAAATATTCTTTTAAAAGAAATAGTAAATGAAAATTATTTATATTCAATTCAATATAATTTTTTTGTTAATCCTCTACACTACATCATGCTCTAGTACCATGTTAAATTTCATGTATAATATATAAAACTAATTTACACATGAGATATAGGATGTATAATAATTAGAAAAACATAAAATACACAACCAAATCGCATAACATAGAAATTTATGTGGGAGAACCTATAAGAGTTAAAAAAACCCACATATGATGATATTCATATAATTGAGAAACTATTAAACCCAATACAAATCCTTCTTCCCTCACTCCTTATTTGTATCAAAACTTCTTCATAAAACCATTTTAAATTTTTCCTACACGTAAATATCAAATTCATCAAGTGTATTCAAGATGAGTTACAATAGGGGTAAACCATATTTATAATGGGGATGAGGGGAAGTGATTGTTGTAACCAACATGTCCATCCTTCCTCGATAATTTATTTTTAAATGAATGATGAGTAATAAATAACTTATGTTTTATTATTTATTTACACAAGTTTTTTCAGCCTATGTTCAATAAATAATAAATTATTTATTATTTAATTACTTAAATATACTAAGGATCTAAGATAGCCCACTTCACCATTAAATGTTCTAATAATTTCCCACTTCTTAACTAATAAGAGTGAATGTAATATACATTTAGAAGAGTGAATGTAATATTTTCTTGGTTAGTGAATTGATTAACCATGTAGTATGAAAAGATGGGGTTAAGCCAATTATCTAGTGCATTTACATTTATTTTTATATTCAAATAGAAGGTTGTCTAGATTGACTTGTACTTTGTATGGTGTTTATCCAAATTGCTCATGGGAATGAGAAGTTGTTGGAGGAGTTAGTTACTTAATAAGTAATGCAATGTGATCAAAGACACTTTCTCATTCACATGCATGAAATTATTCAAAAAATAATTCCTTTTTCTCTACGATGCATCCTTTTTTTTTGGAACACCTACATAGTTGGTATTATTGAATATTTATCTCTCATTTTAGGATGTGAAGGAAGGTATGATGAAGGGTTATGACTCTTGAGCCCTAACTTCTTATAATTATACCTCATATGTGTGAACATAAAAATGCTAATGAAACTTAGAGACACACCTATACAATTCATGGATGATATGTGTATGCACTAAATTATGCTCGCCCCACCAATTACACTAATTCTCACTAATTTAGCCTAATTCCCATATTTCCTAGTCATATTAACTAATAGTCTAATACCCGTGTCCCATTACTACATTGTACAAACCTTATCCCATACCAAAACTAATTAATCCCTTTATTAAACCCCTAATAAATCCTATTTATCCACTAACCTACTCCTTAAGCCACTAGCCAATTTGAAATTCAAAAATAATCTACTTACCCACCCAACACCCTATAATAGCCTTTAAACCCTATGGGGATATTTATAAAATTAGAGGATTATAGAAATCTTTCCCAATATATCCCCCTTATCTATAATTATCTAATTCTAGAGATTTCCATGGAATTAAAAATTCCATGGAAATTTCCTATCCCTTGATATCAATGGCCTAAATTTCAATTTGGACCATTGATCTTTCCCTCCTTGCCTATAAAACTAAGCTCTCCCTCCACCCTCAAACTAATTGAAAATAATCTATTCAAGCCATCAATATTTCCTATAACATCCATAACAACATTCTAGCATCCATTCAATCCATTATCCCTATCACAAATCCATTGGAAGCCATTGTCAAGGTCTCACAAGCAATCTTACAATTCAAATTTGGACATCAAACGATCCTTTACAAAATCCTAGAATTAAGCTATAGGGATGTAAGGTGATGGTAAGGAGTTTATTATTATTTTTATTACCTCTCTTATTTATTCTTATTTGTGTGTTTAAAATTTTGGGTTTTTATTATTAAAATTTAGTAGTATAGATTTAATCCAAAATTTGGAACATATAATATGAATTATGAAATCTATAATACCACTAATTTGAGTCCTAGGAGGAGACCAGGTGGACAACACACATAAAATATTTAAGAGGATTATAGGTCATAAGTTATTTATTAAATGAAATAGAATATGAAAATTTAATGTGGTAAAGAAAAAAGAATGAAATAATGAAACAACTAATTAGAATTTTGTATAATAGAAAATATGTATTATGCTAAGTCATATATATTATGAGAGATCAGATGTTTATTTTCATAGAAATTCCTAATTATATTCTCTTATGGTTATACTCAATAGGTTTTTAACCTAAAAATAAAGGATATGTAATTTATTATATAATGCAAGAAGATGAAGCATCAGCTGAATTATTATAATTGTTGGTATCAACTACTTCATACCTAAAAATTGTGTTGATGTCATTAATTATTATTACATGATGAGATTTTGGCTACAATAATAACACTATAATACTTTTGAAATAGTGCAAGAGTGGAATTGAAAGGAATTAATTTGAACATATGCACAAAACCTACTAACATAAATGTTGGCATTAGCTTAAGGCTAGATGTATAATTATTGTATCATGTAGTATGATATAGTGAACAATATCCTCCTCTAAATACATTTATTGATAAATAAATATGGCTAAACTACCGACCATATAATTTGGATGACATGATGTTATGTTGCTTACATGATGGTTATTGAAATCAGAACTAAGGCCCTAGGTAAGAGGTGATTTTATCCTCTTCACATATAAAATATGAAATATTGCTACTATTGATACTATCGTAGTAATTATAACATATCAACCTATGATAAAAACATAGAAAAAATATGAGTTTTTTAAAATAAAAAATTAGATATTGGGATTACTGTTATTTGATTTAAAAAATTATACAAAAATTATGAGTAATAAAGATGAAAAATGTTTACTGATAGTAATGAATTTAGTCTTGGATTTGTCTGTAAGAGCTCAACCACAAAGTATACATGTAACAATTTCTAAGATAATGCTAGATTCATATATCAATTACCAATAAATTCATAACACCATATCCTCATTCAATATTTAAACATTTTAATTTTATTTTTTAAAGAAACATGGATCAATTTAAGTAAATCTATACTAAACCATGCTTTATAAGGAACTCACAATTTATTGATTTATTGTAGGCTATCTCATGAAGAAGTTTTAACATAGATAAAACTATGGGATTTAAAAACAAATGGAAACAAAAATGTTTAACAAATTTAATTATTTTACTTTAAATTAGGAAAGAAAAAAAATAAAACAAGACTCTTACCAAAGGGGCATTTTTTTGCATGCCATTTTCCATTACACTCGTAGTAAAACTACATCAAACTCTTATGATAAGCATAATTCCCACCATTTTTAGTGCATTGTATGTAATTTTTTATAACATTCCCTTTGATTTAGAACCCTTTACGTAAATTTTTATCCTATAGAATTGGTTCTAACTTCTTGACCAATAACACAACCTACAATTCACATTTTCTATCTAAAGAGTAGAAGTCAAAACTATTGTAGTACAAATTATGTTTACATGGTAACTGAGATAAGTCTCTAATCATTTCATGAATGTGATATTGGAATAGATTTAAATTTCATATTCATCAGTAATATTAAATTAAGTTCTAGACTAGAATTGCATTGTAATTTTACTCGACAATCCATAATATTAATATTGTGAAGACTAGAAAGAGTAATCATAAACAACATGCAAGGGTGATATTGAAAGGCTAAAATTGGATATTTCCATTTCCAAAATAATAAAAAATTAAATAATGTATCCCTTACATATTATAATAACTAAAACTATAAGTAAATAGGGTGACATTAAAATATCAGAGAGCATATTGGAGAGAAAGGAAATGAGCAATGTAAATAAAGAAAAAATTGACTCCTTTTTAATACCCAAGTCAATTTTAAGGGTATTTAAATTCAACATACATTTGTCCTTAAATTACATGTGTATTTTTAAACATTTCATAGTCATAGATGACCCCAAAAATATTTGAAGTCCATGTGAATCAGGAAGTTTCCACTTTAATTTTTTTGGGGGTGGAGGAGGATTTTAGGAAACACATCAGTATATCTATTAATTAATTAATTATATATATATATATATATATATATATATATATATGTATATATATATATATATATATACACACTATTTAATTCAAGACTTTAAATATATGATAACAATAAAACATTTTAAAAATTTAAGAGTTATTTTAATATCAAATTAGTAGTATATAACTAAAACCAATGTTAAGGATTTTAGGTGGTGGAAAATAGAAAAAACAAACCTTGGTGAATAACACTCCAAAGTATGTGTCCCTATTCAAGGTTTATGTTAGTCACACTTTTCAAAAATAAAATAGTTGAATTAGTTGGAACATTAGACACATGTTTTATCTTATTCAAAGCTATGAACTTAACTTATCAATCTCTAATTATATTCCATATCTACTTATTGCCTCATTTTATTATGTGTTATTAAAAAATTCTTTCTTAGATGAGCTTATAACTATTATTGATGTTGAATGTGTATGCAATCATAAATGCATCATATCTATAAATTAATCTTAACTCAGAGAAGATAGATCATACCATACACTTACGATTAGGGATACATTTGTTAAGAAAGATCACGACCAATATGGGGATCCACTAGATCTGATTAGGGGATCTCTTACCACAATACACTATGATAGGGAGGGTTACAAAGTCTCTAGTCTAACACAATCATGCAATAACCCTAAGGGGGTCTTGATTTTTGATATTTCACCTATACTAATAACAAGTAAAGTAAATATAATTTAATCTAATGATCAATAAATCTTGTGGCACAATATGAGGGGTTGGTAAACAATCAAAACATGTATAGGAGAATCTCAATTAAGCTAAGTATGAGTAAGACCATAATACATGGAATATGAAGAGTAATATTATTCAAAGCCAATATTTATGCTACTTATATCTACTAAAATGAGGAACAAAGTTAGAGAATACTTACCTGAATGTGAACCCATCGAGAATAAATCTCTCCCTTGGCCAATGGGTCTTAATAATAGGTTGTTGTGTTTTTTAAAATCATTAAGAAATTCCAAAGCATCCAAGACTTATCCACAAGACTATATTATCCAAGTAGAAACCCCAAACTAAGACACCTAAAGTAGAATGGTGGAAGATCAAATTGTAACTAAGCACGAGTGAATAATAAATCTTGATTTCATATTGAAATAATGATGAAATGATCTTGTATTTATAGGATGATTTAACCTTTAATCCTTTTGAAAATCTTGGTCAATAGGGTCGACCCAATCGACCTAACACAATTTTGGATGATTATTAACTAGGTCTCTATTGGAAGTAACTACTAAGAGTGGGAGGGGGGTGAATTAGTATACAATAATGAACATTCAATTTAAAAACCATTAAATAATACATCAAATTTATCTATAAACATAAACATGAAATCACATTCATACAAAGCATGAACAAGAGCATACAACACATCAACACATAGTCTACGTAAGAAACCCTTTTGGGGAATAAAATCCATTCTCAAGCTTGAAAACACTTGGAATAATTGTCCTATAAGGTATTAAAAATAAAATATTGGTTATCTCATTTTGAATAATATTTAGTGAAATAAAAGTTCCACAAGTAGCACTAGCCCCTGAGATGATCAAGTCCTCCTGAGTGCCCAAAACCTTGATCAAGTCCCCCTGACCAAAGGCCTTTAGTGAAACACTATTTAACAAGGATAAATTTAACCTAAGGAAGATCAAGTCCTTTAAACTCTCCTTTTAAATGAACACATATAAATTTTAACCATTGTCTTCAACACATGATGATGGACCTTTGATAACACAACCTTCTTCATACACTTATAATGCATCCAAAGCTACCTTTTGGATCATTCCACTCCTCAGCTCCTCCTTAGCTCATATACATCCAACAAAAATAAAATATCTATATCAAAAAAACAATAAAATGACCATGGGGTCATTCACATAGGCCATACTCTGATCTTACTCTCAGATCAACCACCAAGCTCATACAAACATCATCTATCATTCACTCATCCGCAAAACATCCAAAACATCATTTTGGATCAACCTAGACCTCTTCACTCATATTAAAATTGAAAGAGCACTATTATATCATAATAAACATGACCCATAGGTAATACACATATTCCTCAAATTTCTCTACTCATTAATTCATCCATTGGGCACATACCCTCTCTTCTTTCCTTCACACCAATGCTATCTATGCTTACCAAAGCCTCTCATAAGTCTTCTCAAAGTCTAGAAACTAACACATTTGGTTTCAAAATTTATAGAGATATCATTATTATCAAGATCACAATATTTAATTTTATCCATAACATATGCCTTTACCTTTAAGGCATCTAACATGGGTCACACTTAAGCACAACACACTTTCAAATAGGCCTAAGTCTCCTTTTAGGTCTTATGATGATGCATTCAAAAATAAGAACACAAGAAAACTTTATAAATAATGTACCCATGCCACATGATTTATAGGTTCTCCTTAAGTTCTAACCACTATAACAATACGCTTTTACTTAAGAACAATTTGCTCAAGCAACAATATGTACAACAACAATTATGAGTAAACACACAGTCAATTTATAAACCTTTGTTAATATTGGATATGATTGGTAAAACCTTAATAATGCACACATGAAATAATCATGGATTTTAAAACACTCATAAATATCTAAGTCAACATGAGACATCTAAATACCAACAAAAGGAGCTCAAATATCCTTTTCAGGTTACTTACAGAGCAAACACAAAACATAGTCAAATTTTAACCTTCATATATTTAATTGTGCACACTTTAAGACCTTAAAATATATATTTGTAGATTTTAATTGGATTCATATAAATATTTTATTTTTACACCATGATCAAATTCTACATAGATCAAAAGTTATGGCTCAAAAACTAGACACCAGTATTTCCTTTGTTAAATTTAAATATTTTAATTCAAATGGTCATAGTTAAACTTCAAAAACCATGCTATCATATCATGTCCTCAATAATTATATTAATCATTAAACATTGATATTATTAAAAATTTAAATCATAGAGAACCAAATCCAATTGTTAAACCTTGAACAGTTGACCTCATCTTATGCAATCTTGAAATATTGACTTAATGCACACCATCGATCTATGTAGATCAGTTAGGTTTTTATCTTATAGTGCTCACCATTAGATATTGATTAGAACCACCATGATCATGAAAATTTTCACCATTGTATCAAGTTTTATCACTTTTAATATTAGACATCAAACACTTGTCATCATCTCATTGATTCTAGTCATCTTGGAATGAACATGCTATGTTGATCCTTTTGTAAAGAGCTCGACCTTTAACTTCATTAACCAACAAATACTTTGACCTCTTTGAATTTATGTGCACCATATATCTTCAATATATGATCACCCATGAGCCATTAGATCTCCATCTAATCCTGATCTTTAGCATCATGAAAAATAGACTAAGTATGGGGACCATTGCTATTTACTTGGAAGCCAACTTTACATAGTCATATCTTTTACCTTGCTCACTCGCATGTTCTCAAATTTGGACCATATATTCTCATTTAAAATAGGAATACAAAAATTTATTAATCATATCCTCAAACATTTGTGCATATGAGATATAACTCCATTAATATTCTCACTCAGATTTTCTTGCCATAGAGCCAACTATGTCAAAATCTGCATGGAAGGCCAACTTTGAACAAGCATATCTTTCATCATGATTCATCACATGACCTAAAATTTAGTGAATATAAACTAGGAAAAAAAATTAATAAACCCATATGATTAAATTGTCTTGATATTACCACATGTGAAAAATATGACTATATCAATATGCTTACTTAGCCTTTCTTGCCACATTGTAAATTTGGCTAAGTATGGGAAAACACTGTCAGACTGCCTAGGAACCCAACTTTTCACTAGCATATCTTATGTTTCACTTAGTTGTATGATCTAAAATTTAGCACATAGAAAGTAGGAATTTTTTTTCCACAACCATATGACCAACTCCCCTTCACTCATTCACACATGGCAATGGTGACATTAACAAACTACCTACTTAGATTTTCTACCACTAGACCCAAAATGTCTAGATGAAAACAATGATCAATTAGATGAAATCCAATCATGTACACAATCATTAAAATCATTATTTAATTATAATATGACCCATTTCACATATTAAAATCACCATACTCATCCCTAAACATCTCTAACCATGCCAAAACTAAAGATCAACCAATCATCCTTCAAACATACTAAAACAAACACATTGCACACTTTTTCATTATCATATAGAATATCAAGGAGATTCATCCACTCACCAAGACACATCCATGACACCATAATGACATCATTGAAAACTCTCCAACAATCTCCCCTTTTTTCATTGATGTCAACACACATCATACATCAAAATACAACTCACCTTTCTTCTTTCTCTTCAAGCACTCTCACAATAGGAACATTCTCCCCCTTTGACATAATGACAAAGTGGGAACCAAATAAGCGTAAGGACCTAAAAATAACATCAACAAGAAAGGAACACATTATAAATATGATACAAACTTCCCCTTACCTTGAGCTTACCTTTTCTTTGTCTTGTAAATTTCTTCTTACTATATGCCAACATTCTTCTTCAACCAAGCACTACTTTCTAATGAATACAAAACCCACAATTATGACTAGGTTTGATTAATTCATCATACCAACCTTATTAAAATATCATCTATATCAGATATCACCACATCTTCAATATGAATTAAGCATCTCACATATGCTTCCCCTCACATCATGCAAAGATCCTCAAGCCACTCAAGCTATCTAAGTTAGCTCACCCTAACTTTGTACATACCACATTTTAATTCTCAACCATGCATTACAATCTGATGAAAATTACATACCACATTTTAAACATCTGAGAGGGACCCCCCTAATATTTCTAAGAAATTACACCTCTTGAACATCTTCAAATCTCCACACACCATGAAGAACCACCATACATGCTTACTAGCCTTCTCTCTCAAACCACCTCAAGGACTAACAATAGAAATTCATGCTACTCACCAAATAGAAAACATGCTCTAAGACAACATGATAATTCTTCTACAAATGCTCATACCTTGATATTTTGGATAAACTGACCAAAAAACACTCTTCTTCTTACTAAACCTATCTAGTCTCCTTGAATCCCTACCTAGAACTTGAGGAGCCAACAAATTTTAGTAGACACATATTCAAGACCTAAAAATTCATATCTAGAGCACTCTCATATTCCCCCTGAAGCAAACCAATTTTCAAAAAATATATCATCCTATGTAATATAATTCCTTCATAAACCAACTTACCAATTAGGCCTCCATCTTGACAAATACATAAATAATTTAAAAACCAAAAACCTTCAAATCTCTATTAAGCTTGGTATTATAACCTATTTGGCCTGCTTACCCTTAGTTAAAAACTAAAAAAAATGAGATCACTCAAAAATCTTTAATTTGACTTTAACATACCTTTAGACCATAAAACCACTTGAAACAAGCTAGAAAAAGGTCAACCAACCTTTTTGAGAATCAAAATCTTCTTGAAATTTCATCAATCTTATTATTCCATTTGGAAACACCTATTCTAACCCTACTTGCATACCTTTCGCTCACTACTAACATTATTTCATGATAAAGAACACTAAACTAGGCTCAACCACACATTGCAAGCATGCCATAAACCGATGAAAACATTACATATTCTCCACCTAATGTTCATTTAGATCCATATACCAAAAATAGGTCATTAACATCATGAACACACACCTTAGGATTTATAGACATCAAAACCTCAAGACATTACCTTTCATCATTTGGTCTAGTTCTTAAAAAACTAAGAGTAAATTGATCGACCAAAGAGCATCTTGATACACAGGTCTACCAATCAACAAATTCCTTTACAATAAGCCAACACATCTTCTCATGACCTTCTTTGTATTTAAAAATCAATCAAGATGCAACCAACATCCACCATGTTTCCTCTTTCTATAAAGTGTCTCCTTGAAGCTTAGAGAGAAACACCCTATTGACAAAGAGAGACTAAAAGTCCAAAAACTCTAGAGAGTACCATATCTCCATAATTTCATCTAACTTGTAGTCCTTATTAACTTTGAAAGGATGCTTGACTTTGTTCTTTACTTCAGACTTTTTAGAAAATGTAGAAAACATAAACTCTTGTCTTCCCTTTATGTCTATCATGGCAAACAAACCATCTTTTCTCTTAGTCTAATCTCTCCTAATAGGCTTAGGTATCCATACTCATTTGTGATATCTTCCTTGCATACTAGGAACTCTATACACCTTATTTTACTTTGAGAACTAATTCATATTGTTCTTACAATATCTATCAATGTGACTAACTTTATGAAATTTGAAACAAACAAGATCATTCATACTTTTTTCTTGATGACGATTATGATCTTACTTTTCTATCTAGATAGAAGAGAAATTTTGTATCTTCTTCGTATCTAATTCCTTATTTTTTGTAACAGGTAGTCCACCTTGATCATGATTATCCTTCATAGTCTTTAGTCTCAATACTATTGAGTGACTTTTAGGATCATCTTTCTTCTCAAAACTTGAGTGCATCTTCAAACTATTCTTGTAGAATTTGGTAATATGTCCTACTTTATTGCAATTATGGCAAACAATATCATTCAACATACCTCTTGACTGATCTAATTTATGATTTATCCAATACCAATTACTTCTTCTTCCAAGGCTCCATGAGGACTCATTATTGACTGACTTCTTTCTATAGTCCTTAGCTCTATGGCCATACTTTATACATGTATAACAATGACCATGAAATAAACTAACATAACTTGAAGCATTTGGTTGTCTAATAGACCTTCTTGTATTTCTTTCAAATGTTGTATTCTCCTTGATATACTCAAGCTTCTCATGCTTCTCTTTTAGCTTATCCAAGTTGACTATAACAAGATCATGCTCGATTTTTAATGACTTTATTTCAACCTTCAGCTGATTGCACTCATCTTCTTTTGTTTCCTAATTTGCATTTGTAGTCCTTAGCTAATCCTCAAGAATTATAATCTTATCTTCATCCTCTTTGGCCTTGTTGGTCATGTATTTAAATCTATATGCTTTCACTTCAATAAACTTGATCGGTTCTTGATACTATTTTATTCTTTCTTAGACATTCCAAACAAACTTCCCTTAAGAGAACTAACTTGTGCTTCAAGACCTTTGATCATATTCCTCATTTTATGATTTCTCTTCTTCTTCTCCTTTAGTTCACCAAGTGCTCTCATGAGATTATATTCTAGATCAACTTTTTCTTCCTTGATATCATCTCCTCTAGTGTTAGTCAAGCTTATTTATCAAACATGATGTCCTTTTCTTTTGAATACAAACTTGTCCTTATATCTACTAGCTAAACTTTGAGATTAGTGATAAAATTCTCTTCTATTTTGGCATCTTTATTCAAAGTACATATTTTCTCTTTAATTACCTTGATAATAACCTTCCATTGTTGATTCTCTTTCTTTAATTTTTTGGCCATTTTTGTACCTACTTAGGATCTCCTTCAATTTGTTAATATTCATCCAAAGGACCCACTCAGATACTAATTATTGGAAGTAGCTATTGAGAGGGGGTGAATCAGTATACAAAAATACATGTTTAATTTCAAAACCATTCTATCATACATCAACTTTATCTAATGACATAAAAATGAAAGCATATTCATCCAAATCATCAACAAGATCATACAACACATCAACACATCATCTACATGGGAAACCCTCTTGTGGAATAAAACCCACTCTCAAACCTAAACACACTTGGACTAATTGTCTTATAAGGTACTAAAAACTAGAGAATGGCCAACTCCTTTTGACAAAGATTTAGTGACACAAAATTTCCACAAGGAACACCAACCCCTAAGATGATCAAGTGCTCCTGACCACCCAAAATTTTGATCAAGTCCTCCTAACCAAAGGCTTTTAGTGAAACACCTATTTCACAAGGAGAAACTGACCCTAAGGAAGATAAATTCCTTTATACCCTCCTTTTAAATGAACACCTCCACCTTTGAACTAATGTATTTAACACCTGATGATGGACCTTTGATAACAAATCCTTTTTTGTACACTTATAATGCATCTAAAACCACCTTTTGGATCATTCTACTCCTCAACTCATTTAAACCCACCAAACCTTCAACATATCTATAAAAATAAAAACAACATGAACATGGGTTCATTCACATATTCCATACTTTGATCTAACTCTCAAATCAACCACGAAGCTCATACAAACATCATCTATCATTCGCTCATCCAAAAAAAATCTAAAACATATTTTTGGATCACCTTAGACCTCTTAACTCATCCTTAACTTAAAAGAGAACTATTATATCATTATAAACATGATCCATAAGTCATACACATATTCTTCAAACATCACTACTCATTAATCCATCCACTAGGCAGATACCCTCTATTCTTTCCTTTGCACAAATGCTATCTATGCTCACCAAGGCATCTCACAAGTATTTTCAAAGTCTAGAAACCAACACATTTGGTTTCACCATTTATATATCTATCTATCATGATTATTGAGATAATAATATTTCATGTTAGACACAATACATTCCTTTACTTTTAAGGCATCTAACATGGGTCACACTTAAGCACAACACACTTTTAAATAGGTCTAAGTCACCTTTTAGGTTTTATGATGACCCATTCATCTCTTTGACACATATATAATAAAAATAATAACAAAATAACACTTTAAAATTCATTGAACCATGACACATGTTATATAGGTCTTCCTTAAGTTCCAACCACCATCAAAGTACCCTTCTGCTTGAGCATAATTTGCTCAAATAATAATATATACAACAACCATTATGAGTGAGCACACAATCAATTTATAAACATTTATTTATACTGGATATGATTGGTAAAATATTAATAATACACATAAAACATCCTCATGGAGTTTAAAACACTCCAAAATATCTAAGCCAACATGAAACATCAAAATACCAATAGAACGAACTTAAATATCATTTTAGGGTTACTTGCAGAGAAAACACAAAAACATAATCAAATTTGAAACTTCAAAAATATAAATGTACATAATTTAAAAAAATTAAATCTATATTTAAAAATTATCCTTTTATTCATCTACATATGTTATTTTTACACCATGATCAAATTCTACATAGATCAAAAGTTATGGCTCAAAAACTGGACACTGGTCTTTCCTTTGTTAAATTCAAATATTTTAATTTAAACGGCCATAGTTAAACTTATAAAACAATTTTGTCATTTCATGTCCTCAATTAATATATTAATCATGCACCATTGATCTTATTTTAACTTTAAAATCATAGTGTGCCATTGCCAAATGTTAAACCTTGAACAATTAACCTCATCTTGTGTAATCTTGCAATATTGACTCAACACACACCATCGATCTCTATAAATCATCATTATATCTTGATAATAAACCATATTATCATGAAACTTAGTACCCTTGCATTCCTTTTGATCAATTTTATTAAACATTGAGCACTTGTCATCATCTTACTGCTTCAAGTCATCTTAGAATGAACACACTCTGTTGATCCTTTTATAAGGAGCTCAACCTTTAAATTCATTAACCAAATTTTTTTTGACATATTTTAATTTATGTGCACCATATATATTCACTATACAATTTATCATGAGCCATTATATCTCCATCTATTCCTGATCTTTAACATTGTGTAAAATAGACTATGGGGGCCATTGCTATCTACTTGGAAGGCCAACTTTGCATAGTCATATATTTTACGTTGCTCACTCACATGTTATAAAATTTGGACCATATTTTCTCATTTAAATGATAAATAAAAACATTTATTAATAATATCTTTAAACCTTTATGCATATGAGATATAACTCCATTAATGTTTTCACTCATATATTTCTACCATAGAGCCAACTATGTCAAAAACTACTTGGAAGGCCAACTTTGAACAAGCATATATTTTTTCATGCTTCATTACATGACGTAAAATTTAGATCATATCAAATGAGAAAAAAAATAAACAAACCATATGATAAAATTCTTATAAAAATTCCACTTGTGCAAAATAAGACTATATTAATATGCTTACTCGCCTCTCCTTGAAAAACACTGTCAAACTACCTAGGAGCCCAACTTTGCACTAGAATATATTATGTTACACTTCATTATATGACCAAAAATTTAGAAAATAAAAACTAATCATAAATTTTATCAAAACCATATTACCAACTACCCCTGACTCATACACATGTGGCAATGGTGACATTAATAAACTACCTACTCAAATTTTCTACCACTAGACCCAAAATGTCTAGATGAAAAAAATGATCAACCAGATGAAATCCACTCTTGCACACAAGAACTCAAATTATTAATGACTTTTAATATGACCCATTTCACATCCTAAAATCAACATACTCATCCATAAACATCTCTAACAATGCCAAAACTAAATATCAACCAAGCATCCTTCAAGCATACTAGGACAAGCACATTACACACTTTGTCATTGTCATATGGACTATCAAGGCACTTCATCCACTAACTAGGACACCTATATGACATCAAAATTACATAATTTAAAACAATCCAATATTATTGAGCTAGGTAAGCCAAAGGATAACTTAATTCCTAAGTGAAATATCTCAAAATTGTACAAGGTTAACCTAATAGACCTAGCACAATCAATTGATAAAAGGGACTTAGTTGAGGTAAAGAGGGATGAAAAGTGGGAAAAGACTAAAGGAGTGTGAAAAGGAAGATTAATAGTTTATATAAGGGTTTTAGGATCTGGTTGGACTGGTAATAAGTGATAATCAGGGACAATAATCCTATGAAGTACCAATGGTCTACCCACCCCTTTCTCAGTGTACCTTTTAAGGTGTGTACTTAAAGAGATTAAGTATCAATGGGTTATTACAAGATGTAAAGTGTTGATATTTTATAAAAAATTAACATATTATGTGTATACATATTATCCACTCAAAATCATCATGTGTCATTAAGGTGCAACAGGGGATGGTGCTTTGAGAAATAACATAGGAACACATAATGTTGATGCTAAAAAGAAGTTGTATTTTAAAGCAAAAAAATTTAAAGTAAATGACTAAAAGGAAAATAACTAAAAATTAAATGTGATTCATACCTTGAATTACCTTTATCACTGGATGGTTTTCTATTGTGTTATTAGTTTTGATTGTGTAGAGTACAGAGACTATTTTTGACAAACCCAAAAATACAAAACTAAAGAGAAAAAAAACAAATGTAAAAAACCCAAGATAAATGGTGCTATGAATATGGGGGATAATTGGGAATTTGGTAAGATGGGATGATAAGTGCTATGTTATACTAAGTGATCAAGTCAAAAACAAGAGAAATCAGGTAACTGAAAAGCCAAGGCTACTAAAGACTGAAAAACTCAAACAAGTAAACCTCAAGTAAGAAAAGTAAACTCACCAAGTCAAACCAAGGATACATGTCAACAAGGATGGTAATAAAACATCAAATGTAAAATTATAAATAAAATGGTAAAACAACATCGATGAGTGAGTAGTAACAATCCTTATCTCACTCAATAATGGAAAAAGGTTCATAAAAAGGGAAAACAACATTGTCATGTGAAAAGTAATAAGCCAACCTTACTCAATAATGGAAAAGGGTATGAAATTAGGTGCCCATAACATAAGGGTAGTATAATAAATTATAAATGGAAAATGGAAAAAAAACAAGTCTAGGAATGTAATTTTATGGTATAAGGAGGGTAATCCATAGTTTCTCAAACATGTTTTGCTCTAAGGATAGATAAAACTGAAACAAAGTAATGCTAGCATGTTTTTAAGATGTGAAGAAGAAGGAAATAAAGAAGGGAAAATAGATTTATAATCATAATTTGCATACCAAGGGGTGAAATTAAATGGGAGGAGGGGATATTGAAGGAAAAACCAAGGTAGAGGAACTCTCTATCAAAGTCAAGACACTCAAATTAGGTTTGTCAAAATAATAGGACTTTCAACCTTAAGGACTTGAATAACTTCTATTAGCTACACAAGTGTTAGATTAACAAATGTAGTATATAGATCATCCCATGAAGACTATATGCATGAAAAGTAAAATGGACCTACCTTCTTATAATGTGTTCCCTATTCCTCAAGGACCCCTTATAGATATGTTAGTCTACTATGAATATTGGGTAATTGCAAGAGAAATTAGGTAGCACCATAGAGTTTTTTTAATTCTCCTATTCCAATCTACTGGCCTACTACACCCCAATGGACCTTGGCTCTATATGAAGCCAAATATGGAGTTTGAGCTTCTATTAGAGATAGGAGATGTGCTTAGAATCACATATTTTGGTGTGGTTTTGACTTTTGATATTTGTATGTTGCCTTTTGTATATCATTTCCTTTTGTTTCAAATGATTTGGATTTTAACTTTCTTGATGGATTTTTCTATTCCTCCTCCATATGCATTTGGAAAACCAAACATGGGTGCTAAATATGACTTTCATTTGAATACATGGGACTTGGTTTATAAGAGAGAGAAATTAAAAGAGTATGGGGTTTAAGAGTCTCATAAATCTAGGTGAAATAAAAGTGTTATCTTGACTTAGACCGTGTTTTATCCAAGAGTAAAAGGAAAGTAAATCAAGAGGAAGGACATATAAAACAAATTTGAATTACTTCAAATTGAAAAAAAAATGTGATAAAGGGTGAGAAAAAAGGGATATAGTGATAGTAAAGTGTGATTACTTATAATAAGAATGAGGAAAATGGAGGAAAAAATTCTATCATATTTTGTTATGCAAATTCCATCTACCAAAAAAAGCAAAAGCTAAAGTTGAGAACAAAGATCAATAACATTTTCTTATAAAAGGAATGACAAGATGGTAATTTTATGAAGAAGGCCAAATCATATCCATGGTCTTACAATGCAACTCATAAAATAGAAACCCATGAGGGTGTTAGAAAGCATGTAAAAAATAAAGAAGAAAAAGATGGTATTTTATTAGGAAGACCGATTCCTATCCATGGTTTTACAATGCAACTCACAAAAACAAAAACCTAAGGGGTGCCAAAAAGTGTGTAAAAAGAGTATGAAAATAATGAAGACTATGGTAAATCATGAGGAAGATTGGGTCCTAGTTGTGGTTTTACAATGTAAGTCATGAGAGAAAAGAGAAATCAAAAGCCCAAAAAGGAAGGACTAAATGTTTGTGTAAAGAGAGAACTAATGCAAAGGGAGAAACCTATGTGAGTAACCTACAAAAAGTGTTATATATATGTAGATAGAAAGAATGAAAATAAGGAAATGTTTAGGAAAAGTACTTTTTAAGGAATTGTGCATTATTGGGCTCTTTGAAAACATGGCCTTTATTAGTTTGAAGGTGGTAGGTACTTGGACCAAGAATATATTTGATGCAATAGGGCCCCCACCATTTTTTGGGCATATTTAATTTCTTTGTCATGGGTGTAGTCTAATTTAAGGACAAGATCACCAACATTAAATGTGCAAATTTTAACATGTTTCTTATGTTGTTTGGCAATATAAGCCTTATATTGGAGGTTATGTTTCAAAATAGAAAGATGGTATTCATTTAGGAGATCAAGGGCATGAAAGTGAGGATTTCATAATTCTTCATCAAGAATGATACCATGAAGAGATATACAAAGATAAGGAAGATTAAATTCTAATGTGAAAACTAACTTAGAACCATATACTAGAGAGACTGATGTTACCCTAGTGCTAGTACACATGCTAGTTTGATAGGCCCAAAAAGTAAGATAAAGGTGAATGTGATAATTTATGAGGGTTTCAAAAATTATCTTTTGGAGAGTTTTATTAGGATCATCAAATTGACCATTAAATTATGGATGATAAGGTGTATAAATTTTTTGATTGATCTTGAATTTATCATAAAGTTGTTTGATGTCTTTATTTTTGAAGTTACCACCATTATAAAAAATGATAGTATGGGGAATAAAAAAGTGGAAAATGATTTGATTAAAGATAAATTTGGAAATGGTGTTACCAATGACATTAACAAGGGTCATGTATTCAATCCATTAGGTAAAATATTTAGTAATATTTATGATTCAAACATGCCTATCTTAGGAGTGAGGTAATTTGCCAATGAGATTTAATCCCCACATCAAGAATAGCCAAGTAGATTTGATAGTTTGAATTTTGGCTAGAGGTAAATGAATTAGATCATCATGAAGTTGGCAAGGAGTACATTTTTTATCAAATTTAACCCATACGTAGGTATTTGTGGGTTGTAGTATGGCCATTACAGGGGCCACCAAAAATTCCCCCATGTGTTTGTTCAAGAATATGAAGGACTTCATCTTACATAACAAAACAGAGAAAAGTACCTTTAGCATTGTGATAATAAAAGATGTTGTGTCAAAATACATACTTAAAATATTGTTTATGAATGTGTGTCTTTTCACAAGAATCTATGTTAGGGGGATAGGTTTGATGTTCTAGAAATTGAATGATGTTTTTATACCATGAGCTTTGTTGAATGGTGATAGCCTCAATGTGGTAGATAAGTGAATCTAGTGGTTGAGTTTAGGATAGATATTATCTTATTTGTATAATAAAAGTGGGATCATAAAGAACTTGGTGGGGATGAAAGAGAGAGGTTGAAGAATCAAGGGAATCCATAATGGAATTTTGATCTCGAGGAGTAGGCAAAATTATGAAAGAGATGAAGTCTTTAGTGAGAGTGGTTTCAATTTGATGATAGGTAATTATATTTTCACTTTTGCATTAGTAATCACCATTGAATTGATAATAAATAAGCTAAAAATCACCTAAAGTATATACATATTGAATTTCTAATTCAAGATAAGCTCTCATGCCTAAGATTATATCTTCGTACGTGGCCATATTATTGGTGACATCAAATGTTAGGCAAAAAGATAAAGGAATAATGTTTCCAAGAACTTATAATAATGAAACATGCCCCATATTATTAAAGTCATTTAGTACCATTAAAGTGAAGGGTCCAAGTATCTTCATGTAAGCCTACATTAATTTCAAGAAGTTCCTTGATAACTACTTTAGATTTAGTAGTATCATAGAGAATAGAGGATTCATCAAGATTATTTGCTTCAAGATCAATGGTAAAGTTATGAAAGTAATATTTAAGTGAGGTAAATTGATTAATACCTTTAATGTAGAGGATATTATCATTTAGAAGACAATATTGAAGGGTATTGGTAGTTATCACATGAGTTGTAGAAAATTGATCATCTATGACTTGCTCTTTGACAACTTTTTAGGTCACAATGCGGAGATTAAATTCCATAAGGAGGACCATCCATTTGCCAATTTTATCTCCAATAAGAAAGGCTTTGGAGAAGAATTTATGAAGGGGGTCAGAATGAATGATGACATAATTAGTCTAGTAAAGCATGTAATGGTGAAGTTTTTTAGCTACAAAATAGATAGCCAGACAATCACATTCAACTTTGGTATAACATGTTTCATAATTGATAAGGCCTTGACTAATGTAGTAAATTAAATACTCTCTTCTAGTATCATCTTGTTGGGAAAACATTACCCCAGCTAATATAGGTGTGGAATAAGTATAAAGGATCAAGGGTTGATCATTGGAAGGAGGATTAAGTGTGGGTAGATGAAGAAATGATTATTTCATGTTATCAAAGGATTTTTGATAGGGGTACATCTATTATAAATCATTAACTTTCTTAATAAGATAATTGATGTAGTGGATGTGATAGGCCATTTTAGGGATGAATCATCTAATTGACCCAAGTTTGACTAAGTAAGTATAAATGTTAGGAATGGAACAAGGAATGGGCATATTGATGACAACACTAATATTAGCGGGGTTAACACCAATGCTTCAAAGAGAGACTAGGAATCCTAAAAATTTTATAGATGTGACACCAAAGACACATTTGTAAGGGTTTAGTCTAACCCAATATTTGAGAAGATGGTCAAAGATGATAACAAGATCTGAGAGATGATTTATATGATTTTTGGATTTAGCAATGAGGTAATCACATAGGTTTCAATAATGTTATGGATAAGATTTGAAAGATGTGAGTCATTTCTTATTGTTAAATGGCTTTGACATTTTTGAGACTGAAAGGCATTTTGACATAATAATAGGTGCCCCATTCCATGGTGAAAGTAGTCTTATATTGGTTCTTAGGGGTAATGTGAATCTGATTGTAAACTGATAAGCCATCCATAAGAGATATCATTTCGTAACTAGCTATGTAATCAAGGATGGCATATATAGAAGGTAAAGGGAGGTTATTTTTGGGACAAGTGAGGTTAAGATTGTAAAAATAAATGCAAATGCAAATGAACATAGTGACCTTTTTTTAATGGGAATAATGTTAGAAACCCATTCAGAATAGTCCATTGGTTTAATAAATTTGGCATTGAGTAATTTGATGATTTCTTTGTGACATAAGGTAGAAACCTTGGGTGGAAATTTCCTTTGCTTTTGATGCACATGTTTGACATTAGGATAAGTAATTATGTTATGCACCATAATGCTAGGGCCAATACCATGCATGTTCTTATAGGATTAGGAGAAAAATTCATAATACTTATCAAAGAATAAACTAAAATTATCATGTTCAGTAGGTGAGAGTTCACAAAAAATTGTAATTGGTCAAGGATAAGATGGAGTACCATATTCAATATGAGTGGTTTATTAGAGAAGTAAGTTATTTCCATCTTGAAAATGGTATGGTACATTAGGTAAGGAATAGATTGGATTAATTTTGGCATCAATGCTAGTAAAAAAGTTGTTAAAATAAGGGGTTCTAGTTTTAAAATTCCAAAATTCATGATGTTATTGAGGACATTGAGGTTCTTGAGCATGAAGTAGTTCAAGAATAGCTTAGTCACTAGGAAAAGTGGGAAGGGGACCATAATAATCAACATCTACTTTGAGATCAAGAATTTAATTACCATAGAAATCATACTTATAATGTATTTGATAGACATTGGTTGTCTTGGAATCTAGTGTAATCTCAAGAGTAGGAGAGGTAAATAGATTAGAAGAATGGAGTGTTGTTGGGTTTGGTGATGCAAGAAGGATTATATGTAATGATTGGATCAATAGGTGGTAAAGGAGATGTTTGAATGTCTAGATATTTGGAATTAACAATTTTATCTAACACCCAAGGAGTATCAATAAGAGGAAAATTGGTAGGAAGCACATGACCCTCATGATCTATGTCATGATCCATAAAAATGGTATGGACATCCTGATTAAAATCATCAATTTGAGCTAAGGTTTTTTGATAATGCTAGACATCCAAGTCTCGATATTGAGCTTGGGACAATAAAATTATCATCGTATGTTGGAGAAATTGTACATGATTGAGAGTTAGGGGGAATTTCATAAGGTAAAATCCCAATATTATTGAATATACGAGGAGTCATGATGAGAGGATATTAAAATAATTTGGCCACTCAAAAATCATTGAAATTGAAGGCATCTATAGGTAAATAAGGATCATGATAATTGCATGGAGGGGAAAAATTAGTAATCTCATCAATATGACAAATAGTACGGTCCTTAGGTTATAAAGGAATAAGCCACTGCAAAATGTATGGAGGTAGCTTGGTAGTATAACAAGTATGTTGTAAATCATTAGGTTCATCATCATTAGAATTTGTAAGAGTGATTTGTAAATTAGGATTCATGTTGATGAACTTGGGTAAAAGAACACTATTTTTATTAAGAATGGTAGGAATACAATACTAAGATTTGGTATTAGGAAGTTGAATACTCCATGGATTGGGATTGGCTTCATGCTTGTATCATTTTCCATTATATAAGAATTTAATGCATTGTCTACCAAAAGAAGCAATGGCCCTCATTCTATGAGTTGAATGGCAACCAAGGAGTATATTATAAGATAAAGGTAAGTCAAGGACCATAAGCTTAGTTCAAATGATCTTAGGTCCATTGGTTAATGGAATCCAAATACAACCAAGTGGCTTTTGATTTGTTTTATAAAAACCATGACAAGTAAGATGGGTTTGCCTGAGATGATCCTTGTTATAACTAAGTTGTTAGATTAGCTACAAATATGTCACATTAATACCAAAGCCTTCACCAACTAGAAATTTATGGATAAGGTAGTATTAATGGCTATTTTAATAAAGAGTGGTGGATCATCAACATGAAAAAAAATTCATCATTGATCATGTCCTCTTCAATAAATTCATTAGAGGGATTGGAAGAAAGACACATAGTTTCAATGGTATTGACATTGGTAGGTTGAGATTTAATATAAAGTGGTTCTTCATCTATAGAAGATGGATCTTTAATTTCTTAGATTTTTTGCATAAAGAACTTATGATGATAGGATGAATTATAAACCAACTCCATAAGTGGAATTTTATAAGTCATAGGGTTGAGTTCTTCCATAAAGTTCCAATGATATTTAGAAGAAGAACCAACATAAGGTTTAGGAGGTAAAGTAGATTTTGAAGGAATAGATGTGGCTAGATGTTTGTAAGGAAGAAATGGTTCCTCATGGGATTTTGAAGCTTGATTATTAGTTGTAGTATCCTTGAGAAGTTCTTCTTCTAAGGATGGGTTTTTGGGTTAGGTAATGGGATATTTGTGAGCTAGCTTGTGATGATAGTTAACTTAGCAGTGTTAACATATTGAAAATTGTTATAATATTGGTCATAATCAACATCGATGGCATAAACATCCTTGGTATTTTATTGATTATTGGTTGTATAAAAACATTTTTGGTTATTGGAGGTAGAATCTTTAGAAACTTATCATTTTTGAGATGTGATAGTGTACTCTTGATGATGACGTTTGATCATGGATTCATGATTAAATGAATCAGCAATAATATAGGATATTCTAAATTTAGTGAGCCCTCTACAAGATTCATGGGAATGACCAATGTTGGCATGGAACTAATAAAATTGATTAGGGTTATACCACTTAGGAGGATTGTTAGGATTTGTGAAAGGTCTAGAGATCAATAAGAGTTGTTTCATATGTTACATAGAAAGTGGTGTGTGAGAAGATGAAGGGGTGTCAAATTTGGGAATTCTTGGTTTGGTTTATGGAATATTACTAATGATATAATTGGTAGATGTTTGGAAAATATCCTTTTAAAATTTTAGGATTAGGTTTGAATTACTTCATAAGAAATTCTTGACATTTAACGTGGTCAAGAGATTCATTAAGTGTTTGGGGAGTAATGGTTTGAACCTTATATTGAAGAGAATTAGTTGATGTAGTGATAAAGAGTTTGAATAAGTTATCATTAGTCATGTTATGGTTGGATTTATGGGCCAATGATTTCCATCATTTGATAAAGTCACGAGCTAATTAAATGGGAGATTGCTTAGCATTGATGAAGTGGCAAAAAACTATTTTGGGGAGGTCATTATGTTGAAACTCTTTAACTAAAGGATAAACCAAATATTCAAGTTGACAAATAGAATGTTGGATTAACTGGTTTTACCATTCTAATACATCAGCATTAAGTTTTTTTAATAGGATTTTAGTTGTGGTGAAGGTATTAGTTTGTATCCACTCTTTGTAAAGGTTTCCAAAGGATTTGAGAAATGAGGTAGGGTCTTTAGTCCCATCATAATTTATAGTTGGAGATATGTTACCAATATCAATGGACATAATAAAGGGATATAAAGGCTCATTTTGAATAATGTGGAGCATCTTGTTATTCATTATGGGTTGAGGAATAACATTGTCTGAGGCATCCCTAATAGGTGGAGGAACGTAATTAAAATTGGCTTGAGGATGCATAGTCAGAGGTTAATTAGACATATTAATGAAATTATGTTGAAATTGAATCATTTGGTTGGTGCTAGAGTTTTGAATTATGTTCATTTGATGGATAACTTGGGTAAGAAGTTGAGTTGTATTAATAGGTGGGTTGGTGTTGTAGGAACATTCCCATAATTGGTGCTAGGGGGAGTGTTATTAGAAGATGGATTATTAGTGGAATTATTGATTAAAATTGTGTCAATTGATCCCACATGAGTTTGAAGTTTTTGAATATGAGAAGCATCTTGGTAAGTATAGAAATGATTAGACCCATCAAAATCATCTTGAGGTGTGATTTTCACCATGTTACATGTCATGGATAAAGGAAGGGAAGAGGTGCCCCAAGAGTGGTAGTGCTCTTGGGAGAAAAAGAGAGGGAGAAATGAACATCCCATATAGTATCTAAATAGATTTAGGATATCCAAGAAGATCTTGATAGGATACTTCATTATGACTTGAGAGAAATGAATAAAATGCTAAGAATGATAAACAAGGAAGGTAGACAATTGTACAAAGTCAACTAGGTTGACCTAGCATAGAGAGTAGGACCTAAAAAATTGTATATAGTTAATTTTGTCAACTTAAAACAATAAATAGGGACTAAAAAAGTGTACAAGGTCAACTGGGTTAACCCAACATAGCATACAAGGAAAAACAAATAGTCTATAAGAGATTATGTTGACAGAAGTGACTGTGTACTGAAGCAATAATAATTTTGAAAGTATTTTTCAAATCAAGAAATGAAGGGAAATACAAATCAATTAGATCAATGAGATTGATCTAAATGACGCACACAATACAAAACCTTCCACCAATGCTGGTTAATGCAAGTTTTTGCAATACAACAAATAATTGAGAAAAGAGAAAGTAATCAACATGGAAAGTAAAAGATAACTAAGTGGTCAACTTGAATGTTGTTATATTATTAGAATATAATTTTAAATGTGACAAGAAGTTAGCTTTAAGAAAGGAACTAGAAAGAAATGTAAAGATAGTTTTAGGATGTTTGGGTTGAAATAGATCTAAATTAGCAATGTTACATGCTGTATCCAAATCTTGCACCTTAAAAGAGGGTTGTTCAGGCCTCTTCCAGATTTGGGCAATGTTGGGACATTTCTAGGCCTATGGGTGTGCGTATAAGTGGAAATGAACCTCTAAGTTTGAAGGGCTATCTCCCTATATGTGTGTCTACAAAATGACCACTATTTAAACTAGCTTGATGAAGGGAAAAGGGTTAGAAAAGCATAAGGTAAATCTGATCTAAAAAATGGTGATGCACCAAAATTGTCCTCCACATGAATGTCATACACTATTGCATGATAGAGTTGAATGCAAGCCGATTTCTAAGATACGAAAATTTCTAACATAAATGTTTCAATGTAAAGGTGAGACGTATGGAATCACACAATGTAAAGAAACTGAAATACAACTTGTATAGTTTAGAAAAGGTTATACACATGCAAAATATCATACATTTAGATGCACTCTACATGACCTATTAGATTAAAAATCCTACTTAAAATGTGAAGGACAAAGGACACAAGGATGAAACCATCACTTGTTATCACTCTATGCCTCTTACACACTCAGGGAATTGTTCAAAACTTGAAATGAACAAACTTATGCTTGATTACTTATGTTGATTTATGGAGCTAAAAGCTTCACTAATGTGCAAATGTGGAGGTTGTTGGGTTACACAGTAATTGACATCGGTCAGAGCCAACCAACATCGGTTAGGGGTCAATCGACATCGGTCAGAGCCAATCGACATCGGTTAGGGGTCAACTGAAATCAATTATCTTTAGCTATATAGTAACTGACATCGGTTAGGTTTGGCTGGCATCGGTCACCTTTAGACTGACATCAATCATCTGTGCATTTCCAGAACTATTCTAATTTTAGGAGAATAGTTAGTTTGCATGTAAAGACTAATTTTAGTCTTGAGTCTGCATTTCTAATTATTGTTTGCTTTGGGTTCTATTTAAGAGACCCATGGGGCTATATTGTAAAAGAGGAGGCAATAACAGTTGAGTTCATTGTCACTTGGAAGGTAGGCAAAACAACTATTGAGTTCATTGTCACTGGAAGTAGGCAAAAACAACCATTGGGTTGATTGTCACTGGAGGGAACAACAACTCGGTATTGAGTTGATTGTGATTTTAATTGAGAGAGAGAACTCTTGAGGGAGAATTACTATACACCCAAGAGGTGTGGGAAGAGTGAGGTTTCTTCATTGTATATCCTTCTAGAAGAGTTTAATACAAGATTGGTTGTTTCTCGTATCTCCTATTCTTTGCTATTTCTAATTTCTAGTTACTTATTACTTTTGGTTTAATTCCATGTTTAGTTGCTTATACAAAAGTAATCAATTGAGCTCTAAGGTACTAACAATTGGTATCAGAGAGAGCTAAAGGATCCTAATAGGTGGTATTAGAGCCAGGTTCACTATCAGAGCCAAGTTCACTATCAGATCAGGTTAGTGTTTGTTGATTACAGGTTCACTCACAGGGGTTTTTGTTTGAGTGGGAGTAAAGCAATGGCAAAAGAAATTAAACTAAGAATGGAGAAATTCAATGGCAAGAATTATCAATTATGAAGGATGCAGATAGAAGATTATCTATATCAGAAAGATCTATACTTACTGTTGGGTGGGGTTTCAAGAAAGCCCACAGATATACAACATGAAGAATGGAATGTTCTTGATAGAAAGGCTCTTGGATCTATAAGGTTGAGCCTGGCATCATCTGTGATTTCTAACTTATCACAGGTAAATACAATGGTAGAGTTAATGGATACTTTGGCAAATTTATATGAAAAACCCTCAGCTTCAAATAAGGTATTTCTTATGAAGCAATTATTTAATTTGCAAATGCCAGAAGGTGGATCGGTATATAGTCATCATAGTGATTTCCATGAATTAGTAAATCGGTTAATTTCAGTCAAAATAGTTTTTGATGATGAAATTAAGGCTCTCTTAATCTTATGCTCTTTACCTGAAAGTTAGCATAGCTTGGTAATCGTAGTTAGTAACACTGTGTCTACTTCAAATATCTTGAAAGTTGATGATGTTGTTAGTGTAATCTTGAATGAAGAAATTCATAGGAAAAGCACAGGGGAAACATCAGGTAATGCTTTAAGTGTTGAAAGTAGGGGAAACCAAAGAGAGAAGGGAAAGCAAGGGAAATCAAGGTCAAAGATGGGAAGTAGATCCAAATCCAGAAATGGAGGTATAACCTACTGGAATTGTGGAAAGAAAGGACATGCAAATAAATATTGTTGGTTGAAAGAAGATCAACATGAAAGTAATAAAGAAGAAAATGATGCAGGTATTGTTGCACATGATGCTCTTATATTTTATTTGGATAGTCAAGTAGAATCATGGGTTTTAGATTCTGGTGCTTCTTTCCATGCAACCCCAAATAGAGAATTTTTTCATGATTATGTCCATGGAGACTTTGGAAAAGTTTATTTAGGGGATTGTGAGCCTTGTCAAATTGTTGGCAAAGAAAAAGTGTAGCTAAAATTGTACAATGGAAACACATGGGTGTTGAAGGATGTCATGCATGTACCCATCCTGAAAAGGAATTAATTTTTGCAAGAAAGTTGGGTGATGAGGGTTGCACAGTATCTCTCATAGCTAAATCTTGGAAAGTTTCCAAGGGTGCACTTGTATTAGCTAGAGGTAAGAAAGTAGGTACGCTTTATATATCTACTTGTATTACTGATTCTCCTTCTATTTTATCTACTTCAGATGTAGATGCAAAGATGTGGCACTGTAGGCTTGGTCACATGAGTGAGAAGGGAATGCATGTTCCTAAGTCAAATGGTAAGCTTTTAGATTTGAAAAGCATAGATCTAGATTTCTGTGAGCATTGTATTTTTGGGAAACAAAAGAAAGTGAGGTTTCTCACAATTGGGTCAACAAAGAAGGAGCACAAGTTAGAGCTTGTTCACACAGATGTGTGGGGACTAGCTCAGGGAGATTCTATTGGAGGATCACAGTGTTATGTTTCTTTCATTGATGATGCTACAAGAAAGGTATGGGTCTATTGCATAAAGAGAAAATTTGATGTTTTTGACACATTTAAGAAATGGAAAGCCTTGGTTTTTAATGAGAAGGTGATGTACAGTGATCAGGTCAAGAGGCTAAATAATTTTGAGCAAGGAAATCTTGATTTGGATGAGGTTATGATCCAAAATGAGCTCACAGGTAAAAATCATCACTCACAGGAAAACACAGACACCGATGTCGGTTAGGCAGAGACCGACATTGATCAGGTAGGAACCGATGTCAGTCAGGTGGAGACTAAAGTCAGTGATGTCAGGCAGGTGGAAACTGATGTTAGTCAGGTGAGAATCGATGTCAGCTAGGTCAGTCAAATGGAATTGACATTGGTCGAGTGCAGACCAAGAGATGACTGGGATCGGTCACTATCAAATGGAAATTTGGGCAGACAACAAGCTGTCAATGAGTCTCAAACACCCATGAGGAGGTCTGAAAGGGTAAGTAAACCTCCAATTTTTTATTCCCCTTATTTATACTACTTGTTTATCACTGATGGTGGAAAACTAGGAAGGTTTGAAGAGGCAATGCAGGTAAAATCTAGGAAATAGTGGGAGCATGGCATGAATGAAGAAATTGATTCCTTGAAAGAGAACCAAATGTGGGATTTGGTTGAGTTTCTAGCCAGAAAGAAAGCACTAAAAAATAAATGGATTTACAAGTTAAAGAAAGGAGAGAATGGACAAGTGAGACATAAGGCCATGTTATATGGTCTTGAGCAAGCTCCAAGATAATGGTATTTAAGGTTTGACAGGTTTATGACAAAGCATGGCTTTAGTAAATGTCAATCTGACCATTGTGTTTATTTAACCAAGTTGGATAATGGTAGCTACATTATCTTGTTACTGTATGTAGATGATATGCTTGTTGTAGGTTCACACATGCAGGAAATTATTGAGCTAAAGGTAAAATTAGCTCAGAAATTTACCGTGAAGGATTTAGGAGAAGTAATCCTTGGCATGAGTATTTCTAGAGACAGGGAAAATCACAAGTTGATTTTGTCTCAAGAGGATTATGTGAATAAGGTAGTGGAGAGGTTCAATTTGTAGGATGCAAAATTGGTAATCACACCTATGGCTAGATAGTTCAAATTGAGCATAGAATAATGTCCTAAATCACATGATGAGGTTGACTACATGGTATGTACTAGACCTAATATTGCCTAAGCAGTGGGAGTTGTCAGCAAGTTTATGGCCAATCTAGGAAAAGAACACTGGAAAGTAGTTCAGTGGATTCTCAAATATTTGAGAGGGACCAGCAGTAGGCATTTATGCTATGGAGGGTCAAACACTTCTCTACATGGGTATGTAGATTCAGATATGGTAGGTGACTTGGATGGCAGGAGAAGCACCACAAGATATGTGTTCACTGTTGGTGAAATGGTGGTTAGCTAGATTTCAAAGTGTTAGAAGGTTGTTTCCCTATCTACAATAGAGGCAAAATAAATTGTAGTCACAGAGGCTAGCAAGGAAATTATTTAGATGACTTGGTTCATGGAAGAGTTGGGAAAGGAGTAAGAGAGTTGTAGATTGTATAGTGATAATAAAAGTGCAATTCATTTGGCAAAGAATTTAGTGTTTCATTCAAGAACCAAACATATACAACTTAGGTACCACTTCATTAGATAGGTATTGGAGGATGGTTAGTTAAAGCTGGAAAAGATCCATACAGATAAGAACCCTGCAGATATGCTAACAAAGCGGGTAACAAAGGAGAAGTTGAATATTCATTCAAATTTTGATGGTCTTCAAGATTGAACTTGAAGATGGAAAAACAAGATAGAAACAAATTAGAGGATGTTGCTATATAGGTACAGGTACAGGTGCAGCTATTTATCTCCAAGTGGGAGATTATTGAGTTATGGAGCTAAAAGCTTCACTGATATGCAAATGTGGAGGTTGTTGGGTTACATAGTAACTAACATCAATCAGAGCCAATTGACATCAATTAGGGGTCGACCGACATTGGTTATCTTTAGCTATATAGTAACCGACATTGGTTAGGTTCAGCTGACATCGGTCACCTTCAGACCGACATCAGTCATCTGTGCATTTCTATTCTAATTTTAGGAGAATAGTTAGTTTGCATGTAAAGACTAATTTTAGTCTTGAGTCTACATTTCTAATTATTATTTACTTTGGGTTCTATTTAAGAGACCCATGGGGCTGTATTGTAAAATAGGAGGCAATAACGGTTGAGTTGATTGTCACTTGGAAGGGAGGCAAAACAACCATTAAGTTGATTGTCACTGGAAGTAGGCAACAACAACCATTGGGTTGATTGTCACTGGAGGGAAAAACAACTCAGTATTGAGTTGATTGTGATTGTAATTGAGAGAGAGATAACTCTTGAGGGAGAATTATTGTACACCCAAGAGGTGTGGGAAGAGTGATATTTCTTCATTGTATTTCCTTCTGGAAGAGTTTAATACAAGATTGGTTGTTTCTCGTATCTCCTATTCTTTATTGTTTCTAATTTCTAGTTACTTATTACTTCTGGTTTAATTCCATGTTTAGTTGCTTATACAAAAGTAATCAATTGAGCTCTAAGGTACT
Organism: Torreya grandis; assembly: GCA_037957365.1. Taxonomy (NCBI): domain Eukaryota; kingdom Viridiplantae; phylum Streptophyta; class Pinopsida; order Cupressales; family Taxaceae; genus Torreya; species Torreya grandis. The sequence continues at coordinate 50,173 of JARHVA010003467.1, read as the reverse complement.
AACAATTGGTATCAGAGAGAGCTACAGGATCCTAACAGCTTAAAGGCAGGAAATGACAAAATAATTTAGTAGGACTTCACCGTAATTTTTTGGATGATAAAATAAGAGCCCAAGGGTCCTATTTATATAAAAAGAGGGAGAGAAGAGAGATATCTTGGGCACCAAAATATAAGCCTCCAAAATAGTTTGTAATTACCATCTTAGTGAAACTAATTCTAGTTGTTATCTTAGTTAGTTGGAGTTTATCCTTCTCTTTGATTTGCTCTCTTAGAATGACCAAGATCACTACAAAATCAATGGTGAGATGATCCTCTATAAAAAATAGCTTAGATCAATACTATGAACCTTAGATTCCTCTTGAAATCTCCCATGGTTTACACTGCAAACCCATTTAGGTTTTCCAAGTGACTTTAATTCTTACTTGCTTTTTCGGGCTCTCTGATTACTTCTACTTGAAAAAGTCATAAGTAAAGCTTGTTTGAAAAACCACAAAGCATTGTCTCTTCCTTTTTTGGATTTTTGATTGCTTTTTATTATAAAATTTGTAAGCAAAGATCTTTTGGAAGACTGATTTGTACTATCTCTTCCCTTTTGGGTTCTTTGATTGATTTTGCTTATAAAAGTCATAAGCAAAGCTTGTTTGAAAACCTAATTTGTACTATCTTTGCCTAAGACCCTATAAAGTTATTTGAATGGATTTACTACCTACTTGAAAATTTTAGGCATGAATTTGATGTCCTACAGCATGCATCTTTAAACCTCAATGGCTAGTTGGCCACCCTGAATTTGACATCCTACAACATGTCATGCCTTTGAATTCCAATGACTAGTGGGCTACATTAAGCTTGACATCCTATGGCACACCATGGGGATCTATTGTGTTTATTGTTTTGGGAAATTTTCCTAAATTAATTCCTTTAGATAATTTATTTGAAGGAATTCTTTCAGGGATTTTGCCTGAAACAATGGCTAGTTCCTTTGGGAACTTTTCTCAAAGGACACTTGGGAAAGTGTCCTTCAAAAAAGTTTCAAAGGACACTTGGGGAAGGCATAAGGTCCCTTCAAAATGTTTTTAAGGGAGTTTATTTTTGAAGGTCATTTCCAAAGGAAATGGCCTTTCAAAACTTTTTCAAAGGGCATTTTCAAAGACAAAGTGCCCTTCATAACCTTTTTGAAGGGTCACTTGGAAGGAAAAGTGCCCTTTAGAAAAATCTGAAGGGTCACTTGGGTTAAAAAGTCCCCTTCAAAACTTTTTTGAAGGGTAACTTAGAAGAAAATTTCCCTTTAGAAAAGTCTGAAGGGTCATTTGGGTGGATAAGTTCCCTTCAGAAAAGTTTGAAGGGTCACTTGGGTTAAAAACTACCCTTCAAAACTTTTTCAAAGGGTCACTTGGAAGAAAAGTTCCCTTCAAAAAAGTTTAAAGGGTCACTTGGGCAAACAAAGTGCCCTTCAAAAAAGTCTAAAGGGACACTTGGGGGGGCATATCAAAACCAATTCAATTTTTTTGATTGCTTTTTCTTATAAAAGTCATAAGACTTGTTCCTTATAAAACCCAAAGTCATGCATCGTTGAAAAACCATAAAGCATTAGAAGGATTAATTTGGGTTTGTAAACCCAAATTACTTCTACTCATGAAACCTTTATAAGTTGATTCATTCAGAGAACCTGAAGTAGTCTTGATGAGTGACTCAAGTTTGTGAGGGGCTAAGACTTGACTTGTGAAGAACCTGATCTACACTACAATGGAGCCAAAATGCTTTAGCCTCCTTGACCTATAATTTCAGACCTATAAAATCACCTATTATTGGAACTGTTGTTTGAATCTCCATGAAAATGGTGGAACAAATTATACTGAGGTCAAAATTGGTCAACATTATTAGTGATTCCAAGGGGAGGCATGCTTACTATGTCAAAGACTAGTCACCTGAATCCTTCCATTAGGCATAGAGTCATGCATATAGGCACTTCAAATAGAATTAGACAAGCTTTGGTTCAAGAACACAATAGCTAGAGAGACACATGTGCAACCAACAAAAGGAAATAAAACACCAAAAAGGGAAACACTATAATCCAAAGCACTTAGGGAAAATAAACACAACAAAGGAAACACAACAAAATAAAGTATATATAAGACATAGCTAGTAGCGGTCAAAAATAAGGATTCAAATGGATTCCATTCACTAAAATAGGTAGTTCTTCCCCATCCATTTTGGATAACTAAAAGGAGTTTATTTGCTTGTATTAGCTGATGATGTAAGGACCACTCCACAAAGTATCAAACTTTGTATGTTTGCCAGGTTTTGCTCTATCTTCATCCCATTTCAAGACCAAGTCACCTTCTATAAACAATCTTTCCCTTGGCCTTTTATCTAAGGACTTCTCTGTGAGAACTTGATGGTGTTCTAAAGCTTTGTGTGCATCATTTATTTCCTCTTGCAGTTGTATTAATTCTATCAATTTAACCTCCATGAGAATATTTTCAAGTAATTCTAGCTATTATACAAGTTCTAAGGTAGGGAGTTCTTGTGATATGGACAACCTATCTTCTCTCCCATATAAAATTACAAAGGGAGAAATACCAATTGAGTTCTTAGGTGTGATTTTTTCTACCCATAAGGTTGTCTTCAACTTGTTATGCAATTCTCTTTGATTGGTTTCCAGCATCCTCTTGATGACCTTGATAAGGTTCTTGTTGGTAAACTCAGCCAATCCATTACCTTGAGGGTAATAGTTGGATGAGGTACTCAAATAAACTCCACTCTTTGCTTCCCAATTAAAATTTTTAGTACTTATGAAATCAAGTGAATTATCTGAGATGATGACATGATGAGCTCTAAACCTTGTTATAATACTATCATAGAACTCCAAAATGGCATTTTCATTTGCTTCCTTCAAATCAATAGACCTTACCCATATTGTGAAGTTTTCTGTAGCAGTCAATATCCATTTTTGTCCAGCACTTGATGGAGGGTTGATCATGCCAATGAAGTCAAGGCCCCATTGCATGAAAGGTTGGTCCACTTGGATAGGATTCAATGGAAAGAAAGAAAGCTTTTGTTTGCCAAAAATGAAAGCACATTGAGGATAAACCTTATCCCAATGATAATAATCCTTAAAAATACTAGGCTAATAGTAACTATCTCTCATTATTTTTGTAGTTATTTTTCTAGGAGAGAAGTGACCACCATCTACACCATGATAAAACCTTTCTAGCAGCATATCAAATTGGTCGTTGTTAATGCATTTTAGCAACACATTGCTCATATCCTTCCTAAAGATAATTCCATCCACAAGATAATAAGGAATATATTGTAGCCTAAAATACATTCTTTGATATTTTTTTAAGCCATTGGGACACTCACCATTTTGAAGAAAACCAATGATGTCTTGTGTCTAACTTTGATTCTACATTTGATCAGCTAGCTAGTCTTGAACTTGATTTACTAAGGCTTTCTCCTTTGGCTCTTGAGATTTGAATGATAATTTATAACATAAACCTCTTCCTCTTACTAGGATGGTTACCTTGATGTCAATGTCATATTCCATCACCTTCATGATCCATCTAGCTCTCTTCTAATTGAGATCCCTGCTTAAGAGAAACTCCTTAGTGCTAGGATGGGAGACCATGACATGGATCCTATTATTGGAAACCATATGCCCAAACTTTTTCAAACCTCTAATTATGGCTCAAGCTTTCTTTTCAATAAAATAATATCTCACTTCATAATATTCTAAGCCTTGGCTAAAGAAAGCAATTGGCTGTTCAACATCTTCATCATTCTTTTGCATAAGCATAGCTGAGATAGTGTCAAGGTTAGCAAAGTATAAAGAATGAAATCCTTAGAAAAATTTAGAGTTAAGAGAGTGGGAGAGGCTGAAATTTTTTTCTTGATTGCCTCAAATCTACCTTTACCTTCCTTTGTCCAAGTAAAAACTTGGTTCTTTTTTAGCATGACTATGATAGGCTTTACCATAGTTACAAAGTTTGGAATAAATCTCCTTACAAGTTTATTTTTCCCAAGAAACTTTTCAGCCCTTTCTTGTGTTGAGGAAAAGACAAGCCTAGGATAGCTTCAATCCTTTTGGGGTCAATAGATAAGCCTTTTTTTGAAATAATATAACCCAAAACCTTACCTTAATGGACAATGAAGATGCAATTATTTGGATTGATAAATATGCCATACTCTCTACACTTCTCAAACACTTTCCTTATATGTCCCATATGATCAACAATATCTTTTAAAAAAATGGTTATATCATCAAGGCAAACAAATAAAAACTTATTGATCAAACCTTTGAAAGCCATGTCCATTGCCCTTTGAAATGTAGCTCTAGCATTACTTAAACCAAATGGCATCTTCTTGTAGGTAAAGGTCCCCCACTTGGTGGTGAAGTTTGTCTAGAATTTATTTCCTTCATTTATTAATATTTGATTATAACCTGAATAACCATCAAGAAGTGAGAAACATTGAGAGCTTAAAATAACTTACAAAATTTGTTCCATCGAAGGGAATGGGTAATGATATTTGAGAGACACTTTGCTTAGATCATGAAAATTAACACAAAGTCTAATTTATCCATTCTTATTTTGAACCAACATAAGTTTGGTTACCCAAGTTGAGTGCTTGATAGGAAATATAATCCTACACTCAATCAATTTGGTCAGCGCTTTCTCCATGAGTTCTTTGGGGTTGATAGGCCTTTACTTTTGTCTTACCAATTTAGCTCCATGCTCCAACTCAATGGTGTGATGATCTATAATTGGGTCAAACCATTTTAGGTCCTTATATTCCTAGGAAAATATGTCATGAAACTCTTTATATAACACAATACAATCTTGCCTTTCCAGCTGAGAACAAACCTTGTCAATCTTCAAAAGTTTGTCCTTGAAAATTAGAACTCTCTTATAATTATCTTATTTTGTTGACATACCCATTCTTTGGTTTTTATTTTGATCATCCTCATTGAATAAAATCTTGAAGGTAATCATCCGCTTGGGTATTTTATTTTTATTTAGTTTTATAATCTTCTCTTCATAATGATCATGCAACTTCTTTCGACTTATTGAAGAGAAAACTACTTCATTTTACAAGAAGTGTGCAATGTGTTCATCAGTTTCAAACACTTGAAATGACACTTAATTATTTATAATTTAAGGTCTCATAATGATCTTTATATGGGATTTATATTTCTCTCATTCAACATCAATATCTAAGTCAAAATGTGCTTCTATTACAACCATTCTATTAGCGTGCTTGTTCAAGTCTCTTGGTATGGGTTGGATGTTGAAGGCATAAAAATACTCAAGTAGATCCCATACTCTATGCTTGTATAAATTGAGTAGGGGGTTCTTGGATGTATATTGAATCTTCACTTGGTGAATGACCAACTCACTATCTCCATACACTTTCAAAACCTTTATTCCTCTCCTCTTTGCCCACTAGAGACCATGAACTAAGCCTTCATATTCTGCCATGTTATAAGTGTAGCTGAAGTGAAACCTATAAGAAGAGTAGTAATGATTATTTTATGGGGAAACCAACATGACACCAGATCTTATGCCTAATTTTCTCCTTAAACCATCAAAGAACATTTCCCACATGCCATCAAGCTCATGATCTTCATTAGTGAGTGAAGGAATGAGGACATTTTCCTCATGCATGTAGTAAACTCCCAAATTAGTTTCCTCAATGAAAGTGTAAGGATCAAGGCCATGTGTTTCAATTTTGTAATTGTCAAGATATAGGTTAGAAATACCTTCAAGAGGAGAAAATGCTTCACTACTCAGGACTGTCTCTTCTTCCTTGCTGATTAGACAATTTTGATATGTCATTGTCTCCAAGTATGAATCAATGTGGAACCTCAATAAGGGTTGAGTATTTATGGTTACCTTGGTTCCATACCTTATCTTGAAAGCTATAAAGGTATCCTTATATCTTGGCCATAAATTCCGTAGACAATCATATAGCAAAGTGTGATGGAAGGTCCACCACCATAATATCTTGCATGATAGGAAAGCTTGGGAAACCATGTAAAAATAATTTAAGACCTATGACCAAACCTAATATCTTGGTTGGAGTTCTATCTAGTTGAAAAATGACTTTAATATGTGGCTTATAGTTTAAACCTAGCTTATCAACCACTACTTTAGGTAGAACAGTAGTGTTTTCTCCACTATCCACAATACAATTATGGACCAACTAATCTCCCACAATGAGTGTTGGGTAAAAGGGTGGAGGCTTTCCAGCTTTAGTGAAAGGCTCCAAAATATGACTTGGGTAATTTTTGAGAGCCACACTATGATACCTTGAAGATTGTGGAGCCATCTGCATGCTTGCTAACTACTCTTGTAAAAACTCCTTTTGACTAGGTATATGTAGAACCTCCCAAAGGGATATGCTTGTCTTAGTGCTCTATAATGAGTCCACAATATTTAGAGATGGAGTATTCACTTTCTCCTAAATTTTTGTCAATAATAAAGGAATTTTTACCTATTTTTTTGTAATCTTACCAACTACATTTAAATTTTGATTTTTTTGAGGAACATCGCTTGTGGAATGTGTAGCATTTTGCTTAGCATTTTGTGGCCTTATAGAGGCATCACTTGGAACTATTCATGGCTTCTATCCTTATCCTAAGGTTCTCTTCTTGGACCTTGTATTATCTACAATTGACATGCCTTGAGTTAACACAAAATCATCCTTTTCTTGAAAGTTCATCATTCCCACACTTGGGCTACTACCTTCTCCATGATTATCCCTTTGGCTAGTACATGCTTCTTCAACTATCATGTAAGGAGTAACTTATTATTGTGTAGTAAAATCATAGCTGGTTACTCCATCATCATGTGTAAATTGAACTTGAGACTGCCCCCATTAGTCCACATGATCTTTTGCTTGCATTAGATTTGCATGAACTGGAATAACAACCTTTATGAGAGGAGTAGAATTTGGATTATACGTATTGGGATACCTATTATAACCTTGTTGATTTTGTCCTCTCCCTTGATAATTATATTGGGATGGAGCTCTATATCCTTGTTGAGGATAATATTGTGCATTAGGAGGATTACTTTTCTGATATTGAACTTGCTTGAGTTGAGCTCTCAATGATTTGATTTCTTCATCCTTGCTTGAAATGTTATCCACCTTCTTGGGAAAGGCTCTTGGCTTCACATTGGCATTAGGAACTTATGACATGCTTGGAGCTTCAACTAAATTTTGGGATAGAAAAGGCATGGAAACTCTTAGAGGGAGTCTTCCAACCTAAATAAAGCTATTCTCAGCCTCAATTACTAGCTCATATGTACTTGGAAGAGTGAATCCTCCCATTGAATACAACATAACAACAATGTCAGTACCAATCCCTTTGAGGTATGTTGTAAACACAAAGCTAGGAGGAGGTCTCATGATTGGTCGTAGCCTATACCATGTTCCTTGAAATCTCTCATTAAAATCTCCTATCGATTCATTAAGACCTCTTTTTATTACATTCAACTGATGAATTATCAAAGTATGGTCACTTTATTTTCAAGTCTTATTACCAGTAATTACCCAAAACCATCCCAACTTGTGATGTAACCACCATCTAGCATTATGTACTAGTCAAGTGCCTTTCCTTTTAGAGACATAGCCAACAATCTAATGGCTATATTGGTTCGGGTGACATTATGGAAATTATAGAAGTTTGAAATGTCTCTAATATACTCAGATGGTGTAATAGAAGATTCACCATTGAAACTAAGGAGACTCTTGGTAGCATTGGGAGGAATAGGGTCATATGTAGGAAAGTCGATAGGATTTTGGGTGTTAAAATCTAGGAAAGGTTGATGTTTATCCATTTCTATTTTTTCCCCTTAATCTACTATCTTTTCAACTTCTTCAACTTATTCCTCTCCTTGAACTTATTTAGCCTCTTCTTCTTCTTCCCAAAAACCTCCTTGCCAAAGATTTAATAGGGCTAGGAGTGGTTTAAGGTGTTGTTCTTTAGGACCTTGTGAGGACCATATAGGATAATGTATAAAACTTAGTCTAGAACCAAAGATTCACACCCTTTTAGAGTCAAAAAATTCTAGGTTAGGGGTATTTGTACTACCTTAGGTTTGTCAATACCAACATTCAACTTGACATGTAAATAACCAGGGACTGGGGTCCCACCAGGCATGCCAAAACTATTGTCTCCAAATATTGTACCCTAGAAGAGGGTTGTTCAGGCCTCCTCTAGATTTGGGCAATGTTGGGACATTTATAGGCCTATGGGCATGCCTATAAGTGGAAATGAACCTCTAGGTTTGAAGGGATAGCTCCCTATATGTGTGTCTATAAAATGACCACTGTTCAAACCAACTTGATGAAGGGAAAAGGATTATAAATGCACAAGGGAATTTTGATCTAAAAAATGGTGATGCACCATAATTGTCCTCCACATGAATGTCATACACTATTGCATAATACAATAAAATGCAAGCCTATTTCTAAGATATTAAAATTTCTAGCATAAATTTTTCAGTGTAGAGGTGAGACGTATGAGATCACACAAGGTAAAGAAACTAAAATACAACCTATATAGTTTAGAAAAGGTTATACACATGTAAAATCTCATACATTTAGATGCACTCTACATGACCTATTAGACTAAAAGTCCTACTCAAAATGTGAAGTACAAAGGACACAAAGATGAAACCATCACTTTTTATCACTCTGTCTCTTACACACTCAAGAAATTGTTTAGAACTTGAAATGAATATACTTATGCTTGATTGCTTAAAGGCAGGAAATGACAATTTAGTAGGGCTTTGCCATAATTTTGTAGATGATAAAATAAGATCCCAAGGGTCCTATTTATAGAAAAAGAGAGAGAGAAGAGAGAGCTCTTGGGAACCAAAATAGAAGCCTCCAAAATAGTTAGCATTCACCATCTTAGTGAAATTGATTCCAACTATTCTCTCATTTAGTTGGAGTTTGTCTTTCTCTTTGATTTTCTCTCTTGGAATGACCATGATCACTACAAAATTAATGGTGAGATGATCCTCTATAAGAAATGGTTTAGATCATTACTATGAACCTTAGATTCCCCTTGAAATCTCCCACATTTTGTACTATAGACCCATTCAAGTTTTCCAAGTGACTTTACTTCTTACTTGATTTTTTAGGCTCTCTGATTACTTCTACTTGAAAAAGTCATAAGTAAAGCTTTTTTGAAAACTTGTAGAGCATTGTCTCTTCCTTTTCAAGATTTTTGATTACCTTTGATTATAAAAATTGTAAGAAAATCTCTTTATGAAACTTTATTTGCACTATCTCTACCCTTTTGGGTTCTTCGATTGCTTTTGCTTATAAAAGTCATAAGCAAAGCTTGCTTGAAAACCCAATTTGCACTATCTCTACCTAAGACCATGTCAGGTTCTCTGAATGGCTTTACTCTCTGCTTGAAGACTTTAGGCATGAATTTGACATCTTATGGCATGTAATATTTGACACCTAATGGCTAGTTGGCCACCCTAAATTTGACATCCTAAGACACATCATACCTTTGAATTCCAATGACTAGTGTGTTGCATTAAGCTTGATGTCCTATGGCACATCATGGGGATCCATCAAGTTTATTGTTTCAGATAATTTTCTTGAATTAATTCCTTTGGAAAATTTTTCTGAAGTAATTCATTTAGGGATTTTACCTGAAATAATGGCTAGTTCCTTTAGGAACTTTTCCTAAAGGACACTTGGGAAAGTGTCCTTCGAAAAAGTTTCAAAGGACACTTTAGAAACTTGGGAAGGTGTCCTTAAGAAAAGTTCTTAAGGATAGTTAAGGAAGTCACATGGTCCCTTCATAAAATTTTGAAGGGCATTTCTAAAGGAAATGGCCCTTTATAACTTTTTTGAAGGGCATTTACAAAGGAAATGGCCCTTCAAAACTTTTTCAAAGCTCATTTCCAAAGATAAAGTGCCCTTCGTAAAATGATGAAGGGTCACTTGAGAAGAAAAGTTCCAATAATTTTTTTTTTGAAGGGTCACTTGGAAGGAAAAGTTCCCTTCAGAAAAATTTGAAGGGTCACTTATGTTAAAAAGCAACCATCAAAAGTTTTTTAAAGGGCCACTTGGAAGAAAAGTGCCCTTTAAAAAAGATCAAAGGGAAACTTGGGTATAAAAGTGCCCTTCAGAAAAATTTGAAGGGTCACTTGGGTTAAAAATTGTCGTTCATAACTTTTCTGAAGGGTCATTTGGAAGAAAAGTGCCGTTCAAAAAAGTTTGAAGGGTCACTTGGAAAAATAAAGTGCCCTTTAGAAAAGTCTGAAGGGACACTTGGGGGGAGGGAACATATCAAGACAAATTCAATTTTTTTCATTGATTTTGCTTATAAAATTCATAATACTTGATCCTCAAAAAACCCAAAGTCATGCATCATTCAAAACCTATAAAGCATTGGAAATAGTAATTCAGGTTTGTAAACTCAGATTACTTCTACTCATGAAACCTTTATAAGTCAAGCCATTTAGAGAACCTGACTTGGTCTTGAGGAGTGACTCAAGTTTTTTAGGGGCCAAGAATTTACTTATGGAGAAATTGATTTACACTAAAATGGAGCCAAAACACTTTATCCTCCTTGACCTACAATTTTGGACCTCTAGAATGCCCTGTTCTTGAAACTGTTGTTTAGCTCTCCATAAAAATGGTTGAACAAATTATACTGAGGTGAAAATTGGTAAATAGTAAAAGCTTGGTATGGGGCCTACCCCATCACTTCACACACCAAAAAGATAAGGGTGTCAGGTGCTTATCCAAAATATACCATTAACCACATGTTTATACTTGGCTAGAAAACTAAATAATCTTCCCCCTTGGTGATGAAATCCAAGTAGGTTGGCCTTGGGTAGATAATTGTTAAAATTTGTTTAAGATTTTGTGATTTGGTCATGTGTGCATTAAAGAGAAAATAGTGAAACTAAATAGTATATTGGAAACCACCTAATTAGACTATGTGATCTATTCTAAGAATGAAATCAAAAAAAATTGAAAGTGTGAGCTAATTACTAGAATATAAGGGTTATTTCCAACATTAAAATATAGTATAGTGTCAATTTAGTTGAAAATGTATGTAGAGAATATAAAACATGGTCAATAGGGTCACCTTTGTAATGTGGAAGCAAAAACTCTAAAAGTGAACTATGTTAATAGATTCAACTTAGCTTTCTAGGCTACACATAGAATATAGAACTATGTCAACAGGGTTGAGCTAGTTAATTATATAGGGGCTATTTTAAAGACTATAAAATATGAAAAACATGACTGTAAAGAAAGAGAGAGAAATATATAAAGTAAACTTGGTGGGTTAGAGGATTCAGAGAAGTGAGATTGTTGTTGAAGAACCTTGATAATTACTTGCAAATATTAACTATGTCAACCAAGCTTTGTAAAAACCTATTATTGAGTGCTTAAAATGTACAAGGTTGATTGGGTTGACCTAGTAGTTTGAATTTAATATCTAAAAGTGTACAGGGTTGACTGCGTCAACTTAGTAGTTTGAATTAGAATTTTGGAAAACTTGTAAGAATAGAATAGAATAGACATTTTGATGTGACTGTGTATCAAACCTATGCATATAAATTAGTACTATGTCAATATAGTCAACCCAACATCATAAATATATGATAATAAAAATGATAAAATGATGAAATAAGTGAAACAAATCCTGCAAGGGTCAGATTCATGTCAGGTTCACCATAATGTATGAAATTATAAATGCATCATGTCTATAAATCAATCCTAACTCAAAGAAGATAGATCATACCATACACTTTCGATTGGTGATACATTTGTTAAGTGAGAGCATGACCCATATGGGGATCGACTAGACCTAATTAAGGGATCTCATACAATAATAAACTATGCTATGGAGGGTTCCAAAGCATCCAATCTAACACAATCATGAAATAAACCTAAGGGGGTCTTGAGTTTTGATATTTCACCTATACTAATAACAAGTAAAGTAAATTTAATCTAGTGCTCACCAAACCTTGTGGCATAATATGATGGGTTAGTAAACAATCAAAACATGTATAGGAGAATCTCAATTAAGCTAAGTATGAGTAAGACCCTAATACATGAAATATGAATAATAATATTATTTGAAGCCAATACTTATGCTACTTCTATCTACTAAAGAGAGGAGCAAAGTTAGAGAATAATTACCTAAATGTGAACCTGTCGTGACTCAATCTCTCCTTGGCTAATGGGTCTTTTTAAGAATTTGTAGTGGTTTGGAAGGATCACTAAGAAATGCCAAATCATTCAAGACTTACCCATAAGAATAGATTCTCCAAGTAGAAACCCTAAGCTAAGACTCCTCAATTAAAATGGTGAAAGAGCAAATTATAAATAAGCACGAGTAAATAATAACTCTTGATTGCATATTGAAATAATGATGAAATGATCTTACATTTATAAGAAAATTTGAACCTTGACCCTTCCAAAAATATTGAGTGATAGGGTTGACCTAGTTGATCTAGCACAATTTTAAACAATTATTCATTAGGTTCTGAGCTAGGTTAGCCAAAGAATAACCTAATTCCTAAGTGAAAATATCTTAAAACTATATAGGGTCGACCCAGTTGACCTAGCATAGTTGACTAATAAAAGGGACTTAGATGAGGAAAAGAGGGATGGAAAGTGGGAAAATATTGGAAAGTGTGCAAAGGAGGAGTAATAGCTTAGGGAATGGTTTTAGGATCTAGTTAGATTGGTAAAAAGTGGAAATCAAGGACAAAAATTATATGAAGCAGCAATAGTCTTCCCATCCCTTTCCCAGTGCACTCTTTAAGGTGTGCACTCAAAGATATTGAGTCTCGATGGGTTTCTTCATGATGTAAAGCATTAGTATTTGATAAAAGTTTAAAATATTATATGTACACAGAATGTGTTATTTAATATATCTAACCTTGGGCTACACCCTCATGGATTAAGTGATAGATGGGAGATGTTAACCATAAAGTGCCAAAAATAGAGACATTTTGGAAGAGGTATTAAATTAAAAAAATATTAGATTTCACAAACACAAACTTAGAAAACAATACATAATTCCTACTTTATTCTAACATACCCTCCAATAGATCAATGGAAGAAAAAAATATTAATATCACCTCACTTACCAAATGAAAACTTCTATTTCATTGAATTGATGTGCTCTATTTTCAAAAGGTGGTTACTTTCAACAAAATTCTATGCAATATAGTTAAGTAGTGTTGTGATATCTTGGTGATTGATAATTGATTAATTACAATGATTCTTATGATGATTATGATTCTAATTTAGATGATAGCTCAAGAAGTGGATTGTTATTCTCATATATGATTGTTTCCTCAATGAAGGAAGGCATGTCAATCTATATATGTTTTGTATAAAGAATGGATGGATTTAATATAGATTTAATTAATATTTTTGAATTTGGATGGTGAATATTTGGTTTATGGGTCAAATGCATTCAATGAATCAATTGATAATTTATGAATTAGTTTGAGGAAGTGGTCAAATGATTAATGATTTTGTTAATTAGTTATTGAAAGTCTTAAATGAGGTGGTTTGAATGTGATCGAATTTCTTTAATAAGTTTTTTGGAGGGTTTAATCTCTTAAATATAGTTGATTTTTTTTTTTTTATGGTTAAATAAAGAGGTTATATGGATTAACTGAAATTGTTTGGTTGGGATGATGAGGTGGCTTGGCTAATTTTATTATTATTTATAATTATTTAATTATAATTAGGTGTGCATGGCTTAATTAGTGATTAATTAACTTAACTAATATGATATAATTAATTAAAGGGGGAATGTTGATGGGATGATGGGATAGGGGTTACATCATAATATAAATCTAGATTTTTGAGGATGAACATGTTAATTAGGATAAATGATGTATGTTTCCAATAGTATATTAGTCATGACACTAAGGTGGTATAATTATGGTGTCTACATTTTCTACTCTTTAAAATGGTCTAGAGACTAGAAGTAGTAGAATTTCAAAGAATGTAAAAATAAATAAATAAAGATGTGTGCACTAGGATTCCCTTGGTGATTATTTAACCCTAGGTTTATATATGGATCCTGTGGGGTTAGGGTTAATAATATAGAAATGAACAAGCATAGAGGTGATAAATAGATATATATCAATCTAATTAATTACAAAACTTAGATAAAACATATACTAAATTTATTACTCTAAGATATGCTTAAAATAGAAAGTGAAACTATGTTATATATTACAATGATAATGAAAATAAGATACTTAGCTAGTTTTGATGTTAACACATATCTAGATTTGGAATAGGAAGGAAGTAAAATAAAATATTATTTTTGGATCAATCATTAAATTATTTAAATTTGACTTTGTTAGCCTAGAACACTTGTATCGAAATCAAATGGTTGTATTGACACTTCTGTCTAACCTAGACATAGTTGTTTTGTATGGAATACATGTTGTATCTATATGTAACCACATATAATATTATAGGTTATATGTATCCTTTGATTTAATGTGCTTAGATCTAGATCATGGGTTATCACTCCTTGCCAAATAGGAAAAACCTAGTTCTTCATCTTCATAGTTCCTATGGTAAAAATAGGTTAATGGGCTCATAGTGTTGAGCTAACCCTAAATACCCCTATGTCAATTAGTTTTATCCTAATGTATTGGATTGTGTATGTACAAGGGTGAAATATGTGGAAAACAAGTATAATAATGACCTACCTTGTAACTTGGAAAATAGAATTCATGGCATGATCTTCCAGTACTTGTTGGAAATATTGTCATTGATGTCAAAGGTTTAGTATTATTGGTGATAAAGGCCCCATTGCATTTAATATTTTTTATCTTGGCTAATATGAGTTAATATTTATTTAATATTAATGAATATATTTTTGGTTGCATATGAGACAAAATAAGGGCCCATGAATAAGATGAAGAGTCATGGGATAAAGACAAAAGAAAGATGGGACGCATTTTCCCATGAAGAGTCATCTTGAGGAATACCAAGAGTCACCAAGTGAAGACAAAAGAGTATGTGCGAATTTCTCATAAAGGGACACTTAAAGGAATATGAAAAGTCACCAAAGATAAGGACAAAAGTGGGAAAGACATTTTTGGTCATGAAGGGTCACCACATGACTTTTCAAATGCTTGGATATGAAGGGTCGTCCAAGATTAGCACCATTTTCCATGAGGAATGAAAGGTCACAAAGGGGGAAGGCCAAAGGTCATTTGGAAAGCTATAAATAAAGGATTGAGTAGCCATTTGTAAATGTGGATGTGGGAGGTTGATTTGATATTGTAATATCTAGCTTTGAAGAGTAATTTTGGGAGATGATTTGTATTTGTTATATCTAGCTTAGAAGAGAAAAAGTGAGAGAGAGGAAGGAGATGTTGTATTGATCTATCATTTGTTGAGATAGAAACATTGAGAGATAGGTGTGTGGTATACACAAAGGGGTTGGTGCTCCTATGGGTTGGTGCTCGGCAAAGGGGTTGGTGCTCCTGTGGGTTGGTGCTCACAAATAGTAGCTGGGTTGGTGCTCGGCAAAGGGGTTTGAAGCTCCTATGGGGTGGTGCTCATGAATTATAGCTGAGGTTTGTACTTGGTAAAGGGGTATGGTGCTCCTGTGGGGTTATTCTCATGAATATATTTGAGATTGATTCTCTATGGTTTTTCCCACATTGTGTTTCCACATTATATCTAGTGTCTCTCTCTGTCTTGTGTGATGTTTATTGTTTGAGTTTTATTGCATATCTTGAATGTTTGATTAAGTGGAATATTGGTTAAAGGAAAGATTTATAAGATATATAATATACTGATTCACCCCCCCTCTTAATATATTCCATGCTGAACAATTGGTATTAGAGCAGGTTGTTTTTTAAAAAGTTTTACAGCTTGAAGGTAGATCAGGAAAGCATGATGGCTGGGTCACAGGAAGGATTTTCTACAAATAAGGCACCTTTGTTTGATGGGATGAATTATGCTTTTTGGAGCATGAGAATGAAGGTTTATTTGATGGCCCTTGGATTCGACATATGGAAATCAGTGGTGGAGGAATATGAAGAGCCACATACATCTACAATTACTCCAGTAGAAAAGAAGGCAAGTGAATGTAATGATAAAGCTTTAAATGCTATTTTATGTGGTTTATGTGAATCTGAATTTGTTAAAGTTATGCAATGTAAATCTGCTCATGAAACTTGGGTAAAACTTGAGAATATTTACAAAGGTGATGAAAAGGTTTAGCAAGCTAAGTTGCTGACTTTCATAAGGTAGTTTGAAAGTTTGAAGATGGAAGAAGAAGAAGATATAGCAAGTTATCTCTTGCGAGTTGATCAGATAGTAAATCAGATTCAAGGTCTTAGAGAAACATTGGAAGAGTCAATGGTGGTGCAAAAAGTTTTGAGATCTCTACCAATGAGATATGATGCAAATGTTTTGGCAATCGAGCAGATAAAGAATTTAGCCAAGCTGAAGATGGATGAGCTTCATGTTATTCTCACAGCATATGAGATGCAGAACAAAACAAGATAAACCCTCAAAAAGAGAAGCGGCTTTCAAGACATCAAAGAAGGAGAAAGCTAAGATTTAAGAATAAAGTGATAGTTCCAGTGATGATGAAAATGAAAATGAAGCACTTTTCATTTGCAGGCCAAATAGAGGAACAAGTAAATATCAAGGAAAATTACCTTTTAAATGTTTTAATTGTGGGAAGATTGGACATTTTTTAGCTAGATGCCCAGATAAGGTTAAATATGATGAAGAAGAAAAGCCTACATACAAGAAGAATTTCAAAGGAAAATCTAAGAAGGGATTCAAGAAGAAGAGCCGATATTCTAAAGATCTTAGCTCAGGCAAAGATAGTGGAGTCAGTGATTCAGAAGAAGAAGAGATTCTATTCATGGCCATACATGATGATGATCAAGAAGAAGAAGAGGAGGAAACTAAAGTAGATATGGAAGGAGAACTCAATTGTGCCCTAGAAGAGTTAGAAGCTATTTAGAAGAATAATCGAAGGTTAAAGAGCCAGATCAAGAAAAATGAACAAGAGTCAAAAGAAATGATTGAAGATCTACAAGCACACTTTGAAGAAGCCAAGAAGAATGAAGAAGATCTCACAGCACAGTTGGAAATAGAAAGAAAAGATTGTGAAAGGTATGTTATTGAAATTACCTCTTTAAAAGAAGATATTAAGAAAGCAGTCAGTGATAAAGCAGTCAGTGATTCAAAATTTGAAGATAGCACTAACATGCTAAATAAGATGTTGGAAAGTCAAAAAGCATATACAGATAAGACATGGATTAGTTTTGAAAATAAAAATAGCTATACTGAAGCTCTGACACAAGAGGAAACATAAAAGGGAGAAGTGAAGAATACAGAGGACATTCCAAACAAAGAAGATTGGAGAGAACAAAGCTACAAAAGGCAATCAGGTCAGAGATATACAGATAGGTCTCATTTTTATGGCTATTGTTTTTATTGTAATGGATATGGTCACAAGAAATTAGAATGTAGAAAAAGAGCTAACAATTTCATAAATAAGGAAAAGGAAAGACAACTAGAGTCAAGCAGAAGCCACAACTCTTTTGCTCCTCTATCAAGCTTTGATGAAGAGACCATAGTATGCTACAAGTGCAATAACTATGGACACATAGCTCAGTATTGTAGAAGCATGTTCACGTCAGTCAATAAGGATTAGAGGTTTAAAGCTCCATTCATCAAGAAGAAAAATCAGAGTGTCAAAGATCCATTCATCAAGAAAAAGGTTCAGACATGTACATGGCAGAAGAAATAACATGAAGATTCTATGATGGTGCAGACAGCTCTGCATGTCGAAGGAAAAGATCAGCCATGGTTAATTGATAGCGGATGTTTGAGGCATATGACAGGAGATAAAATTAAGTTCATTTATCTAAAGAAGATTAATGGTGGTATAGTGAGGTTTGGAGATAAAACCACTGCCAAGATAGTCGAAAAAGGTACTTTGAGTTTGGATTATGGTAGAACTAAGACTAAAAATGTTTTGTATGTAAAAGGTCTTAAGCATAATCTGTTGAGTGTTAGTCAAATTTGTGATCAAGGATACACATTAAGGTTTCATGCTGAAGGTTGTGAGATTAGAAGAAAATATTCAAATGAGTTGATTATAGATGCTTAAAGGACAGGGAACAATGTATATGTTTTGTCAGATATCTTCTCAAAGGCACAATGAAAGGATACATTCAAAGATTAGCAAGAGGAGTTGGGAGTAATTTATATTACTTCCTGCCATTGATGTTCAACATCAAGTGAGGGGGAGCTAAGTGTTAGCTCCAGGTAGGCCCTTTTCCATTGATGTCAAAGGGGGAGAATAATAGGTACATGTATAGGTACAGGGAATAGGTATAGGTTGCTACAGTAAGGGGGAGTTACTGTATGTTTTTAGATGATGGTATGTGTAGGTGACAAGATGTGGTAGTTTCAGGATTGAGGTTGACATCAATGACAAAGGGGGAGATTGTTGGAAATATTGTCATTGATGTCAAAGGTTTAGTATTATTGGTGATAAAGGCCCCATTGCATTTAATATTGTTTATCTTAGCTAATATGAGTTAATATTTATTTAATATTAATGAATATATTTTTTGTTGCATATGAGACAAAATAAAGGCCCATGAAGAAGACGAAGAGTCACGAGATAAAGACAAAAAAAGGATGGGACGCATTTTCCCATGAAGAGTCATCTTGGGGAATACCAAGAGTCACCAAGTGAAGACAAAAGAGTATGGGAAAATTTCTCATGAAGGGACACTTAAAGGAATACAAAAAGTCACCAAAGATAAGGACAAAAGTGGGAAAGACATTTTTGGTCATGAAGGGTCACCACATGACTTTTCAAATGCTTGGATATGAAGGGTCATCCAAGATTGGCACCATTTTCCATGAGGAATGAAAGGTCACAAAGGGGGAAGGCCAAAGGTCATTTGGAAAGCTATAAATAAAGGCTTGAGTAGCCATTTTTAAATGTGGATGTGAGAGGTTGATTTGATATTGTAATATCTAGCTTAGAAGAGTAATTTTGAGAGATGATTTGTATTTGTTATATCTAGCTTAGAAGAGTAAACGTGAGAGAGAGGAAGGAGATGTTGTATTGATCTATCATTTGTTGAGATAGAAACATTGAGAGATAGGTGTGTGGTATACACAAAGGGGTTGGTGCTCCTGTGGGTTGGTGCTCACAAATTGTTGCTAGGTTGGTGCTCAGCAAAGGGGTTGGTACTCTTGTGGGTTGGTGCTCATGAATAACAGCTGGGTTGGTGCTCGGCAAAGGGGTTTGAAGCTCTTGTGTCGTGGTGCTCATGAATTATAGTTGAGGTTTGTACTTGGCAAAGGGGTATGGTGCTCTTATGGGGTTGTTCTCACGAATATATTTGAGATTGATTCTCCATGGTTTTTCCCACATTGGGTTTCCACATTATATCTGGTGTCTCTTTGTCTTGTGTGATGTTTATTGTTTGAGTTTTATTGCATATTTTGAATGTTTGATTAAGTGGAATATTGGTTAAAGGAAAGATTTATAAGATATATAATATACTGATTCACCCCCCCTCTCAGTATATTCCATGCTTAATAGTACTTTAGACCTATATATGTGTTTTCATTATAATTGATATGGAAATAAGAGAGAATATATAAGTTTTTTATCACTTGAATGATTTTTTCTCATTTACTTATGAAAAGGTGTGAGATTGCTATGTATTTTCTAGGTGAATAATGAATGAGGGTTGATCATATATTTATACCAATCACTTTGAATGATATATCACATAAAATAACTTAGGATAACCATAGGTATGCATTACATTTATAAATTAAATGACCTGATGGCACTAGACACTTGCATCTAGTCATGACACATGTGTCGATGTAGGCATCTAACTAAGATATAAATGTTTAGGAAAAAAAAGTATAGGTCTAGAACTTATAGAGATGGAAAATAAGTGTTTTAAAACATTTTGGTAAAGATAGAATGCTTATGTCATAATAATAACATTGGTTATATGAAGACATAAGTAATGATGATAAAGAGATAGCATATGTGAGCCTTTTAGTCTCAAGGAAGGTCTATAACTAAGAAGAAAAACAAAGTTTTATATTTTAAAAATGTGTACAAGAATGAGGTGCTATATAATTTGTAAATAGTGTCTACAATCCCCACCTTAATATAGTAATGAAATTATTGGTTTAAATGAGGATAAATGTGTATCTAGTTATGTATATCACACCTTACCTTTGTGTGAACCCAACTTGAGTGATTTGATGGTGTTTAACCTATGACTAAGAGAATGTTACATTAAATAATCAATGCATATAATTTGAAATTGAGAGCATTTGAAATGATTCAAATTGAAAGATCAAGGTTTAGGAATACACTTTTATACTAATTCAAACACCTTGCCTTTTGGCAATTTTATTTGAAAATATGTATCATTATGAACATAGATCTAATACTAGGATAAATGTAATAACTTGAAGAGGTTTATTTATAGAGGTATAACAGAATATTGGAAGACACATGCCCCAAACCTTGGAGAAAATATGAGTTTCTTCTTGAAATTTGAGATTAGCTCAACCCTAAAACTAATCATACTTATAACTTGGTGATCATGAATAAACCAAGTCAACTCACACATAAAATTTGGTGAGTTTGGATGATGTAATCAATTCCAACCTATAAACTTAGCAATATTGAGTTATTTAATCACCTCAACCATACAAAAGTGAGCTAACTACTTTAATATATTAGCTCAATATAGTCTATAAAAGTCCATCTTGGTGGGTGATGATAGTCCATAGAATTTTTTGAAATTTTAAAATAATTTTATTTTATAATAATATGTGCACATTACATAGCATATGCACCTTATATATGTCTCATGTCAAAAATATGTATAAAAATGATACCTATGTATAAAATTCAACCATAAATGTGTATCAAAACCATATAACTATGAATTTGGCCCATTTAGAATTTGAAAAAGTGTGGAAGACATGTTTATCATAACATGCCTCCACTATATATAGATAATTATGAAAATTGATATAATTTCTAATGTGGAGGACATATTTCCAAAACATGCCTCTACTGTAATCTAGGTATGTTGAATATTAAATAATTGTGGAGAACATGTTTCAAAAGCATGCCCCCATTAAATTTGATACTATGAAAAATATGGATAACATGATTTAAAAATATGCCCCCACTACAATCTGAATGTATGAAGTAATGTGAAAGTTATGCCTCTATGGCATGCCCCCACTAATATGTGCCCCCTTTTGAGATAAATGGACGTAGAAACTGGTAGTTACCTTACCTCAAAAGGATAAGATAATGATGTAAGTTGTGAATTTACCATGTAGTATATATAAGGAATATAGGTAGATATATCATGGAAGCACCCAAAATGTGATCACATCAATCATGGAAATGTCTAGAGATTAATGGTATAAGCTCAAAAAATAATGAAGCACACATATAAGAGCCTCAAAATCAAGTTAAAATATATTTTTTCGAGTTCTCAAGAAAGGGGCATGCTCAAATGTCACATAATCAAAGGGACATGACATATTCAAATGTCTATAAAAGAAAGAATGACATATTCAAGCATCCATACAATAAACAATGACATATTCAAATTACAAAGAAGAAAATAAAGGCATGGAAGATGAAAATAATGGATCATATTCAAATTATCAAACATGTAAGACAAAATCAAGGTAAGGCACTCAAATAATTGCATTAATGAAATCATAAGAAACCAACATAAATATAACATACTAATCTATGGATCATATGTGTTAGAAAAAAATGTTATGTAGCATATCAATTACACTATGAAAGATATAAGCATCGATAAAGGTAAGTGTAAGTAAATAATCTCAAAAATGATAATGTAAAATGACCATACAATGATATAACCTAGATGTATTATGACCAAAGAAGTAGGTTCCCCCAATGTCCACATGACATGAGTAGAGGGAAGGCCTAACATTCGAAAGTGCATAGATCATGTATCTATGTATACCTATATCACACTCAAAAGATTCATGAAACAAATGTGAATATATAAATAAATGATATGATATCCACTAACATGGAACTAACAACATAGATGCCAAGGATCTATTAGAACATGCAAATATGGAAAATAATTTCAGATTTTTTTGTTTTTTTAATTTGTTTAGTATTTTTGGAATACTTGAAATGAGAGAAGCTACCATATGATCTCATCCAATGGATTCTCATAGGTATATCCCCATCATGAACTTAGTGTAATAAACTAGTGGTACTTTTAAGGATCATGTATAGTTGTAATATATTTCATTAGAGCATCTATGATGATCTATGTATGTATAATAGGACTCTATGGTCATTAAGAAATAGTAGTAGAGTTCATGTAACCCATCACTAAAGAGTCTACAATTTATATGGAATATAAATAATAGGAACACGTGTAGGTGATATGGATCTCTGAATATGGTGTGTATTTTATGAGGATTCCATTGAACCCATTATGGATCTCTAATGCAATGGTATCTCAAGTACTAGCCACTTGGTAAAGGGTATTTCATGTTGCTTACCCTTTTGTGGAAGATTTACCTTAGGAGGTTTAATAACTAGCTACTTGGGTATAAATTTATCTCTCTCAAGAGGATGATCATATGAAACTCTAGAAATTGTAATTACTTAATTGGCATGAATGCATTTAACATACCCATACACTATAGAAGGTATAGCTCAAAGTGTATGTATCCAAGGTCATCCCAATAACATATCAAAGACACTTGTGGAAAGTATAACTAAGAATTTAGTAACCACATGTGTAGGACCCACCTATAAAGGCAAGTCAATCTCATAAAGAACCTATTTTGAATTCCTATCAAATGATCTAACTGATCCAGTCAAATGATGCAAGTCTTAATTTTTATAACCCAAATGCATAATTAATGCCATAGTAAAAATGTTATTGCTTGCACAATTATAAATCATAATATTGTATATAGGTTGGTGATCAAGATATGCTTAAATGAATAAGGAATGAAGATATTTCTTTAATGAATAAGGAGTGAATATCTAAGTCATCATCTCTAATCTCACATCCATTGAAAGTAATAAAAGGTCTCTGAACTATAGTAGGTATATGCCATGTATACATACCGATAATCCTATCTGATGGGTGATCATAATGAGATGGAGGAGGATGCACATTACATTCCATTTACACTTTTGGATCCTTCTTTGAATGATCTTGTAAATGATTGTTAAATATTTTTTATTTTTGGTGATCACCAAGTTGTGAACCTAATTCCTTTGGAGGATCATCAAATTTAATCTTTTGGTCATTGAGGAGGTCTTGGATCTTATGCTTAAATTTAAAACATTTGTTGGTATAATTCCTATGGCTTGATGATATTCATAATAATCATTCATATCATATCTTTAGGGTAGATGTCTACTCATATAAAACTCTATGTGAGAAGGGGGAGATATAATATGATACTCTATAAGCCATATGAATAATGAAGTGGGAGACTTAAGTAAGTGTGAAAATTGTCTCAGTGATGCATTAGATAACATGAGTTAATTAGGTTGTTATGACACTACATTAGCAATGGTGGTTATTTATTTTTTAGGATCAGGAGGTTTGACCTTGTAATTTGGTTTGATATTAAACTTGATATTATGTGTAGAAGTGGTCAGTGTGTTTGCCACATATTTAAACTTATTCAATATAATAAACTTCATTTCATGATCCCAAATAATGTGGCATAAGTCATCAAAAGATTTGAACTTTTTTAATATAATGAAATCATGTAAAGGAGCAAATAAATTTTTTTTGAAAATATATTGAGGCTATTTATCTTCCATGTGAAAACATACTAGCTAAAATATTTTAAGGATATCTTAGGTACAAGAGGATTATGCAACACATCTTGTGAATCAATAGCATTAAAATACTTTAAATCCTTTTTTTAATGTTTTAATCCTTGTCATCCAAGTTATTTATAACTTGAATAAGAGTGTAAATTATATACCCATAGGATATATATTATCAAGATGAGTAGCCACTAAAGATGAAGTAAACATGGTTTGAATAGTAATAGGCATTGAAATCAGTATTTGTGTTTAAGCATTTGATAACCCCATGGTATATGTAGTAATAGTAGTTTCATGAAATAAAGGTTGGAAGACATAATAGATGCCTCTACTAGGTATAAGGAGTTTGATTAGTATGGAATCAATTATATTACCCTTTAAAGACTGACCATCACTAGGTGAGAAAGCTTTAGCCTTAACATGCTTATTGATTTCATGTCGTGTAACATATAAAAATGTATTCATTAAGCCCTTATTATTGAGATGAGTGATCAATTCTTCTTTATATTCAATTTTAAATCTAGTTTTTTATTACTATTTTCCATTGCATACAATTTAAAATTTACAAAATTTGAATATCAAACTAAAACCCTAGGAATTATAATTTTTTCCATTCATACGAATCGAGTTCACCAAATGTTTGATTCTAGGTTTAGATATGGATCCTATCGAGTTAGGGTTAATAAAATAGAACAAATATGATAAATATATCTATAGTAGGCAAATTAATTTCAAAACTTAGATAAAACATATAATAAATTCATTATGTTGAGATATTAAAAAAATGGAAAGTGGGAGACATAAGGAATTTTTTTAATATTTTTGCTTGATCATCCTCATATGCTAGACGAAGATGGAGGGTGAGGTTCAATTTGGTAGGTTGATAAACCCCCTCACAAGAAAACCAATTTATTCTTCTTATCTCTTTGATTTGCATTATTCTACTTTTGTACTCTTTCTAGACACATTATCGATAGATTTTGATGTCCTCATTTTTCACCAGTTTGCTTTTTCACTTGTGCCAATATTAGTGTCAACTACAATGATTTTTCATTCTCATGGACACATTATTAGTCGATTTTGACATCCATTTGTTGATATGTGCATTATCACTTGTGCACTATTTGATCTTACCTTATTTTAATGCATTATCAATTGATTTTGACGTCGATACATTTGAGGATGTTTTGTTAATTATAAACATATGAGGTAATTGTTGATTGTTTTGGAGGGGTTGTCATGGGACCTACTTTATTTATTCTATGCACACTTAGATTCTATGACTTGTGTGCCAATTTGGTGTCATTTGAATATATTTATCTCACATTAATCAACACATAATCATTAGACCCTAGCATCCATTCACTAAGTGTGCATTGTCACTTTTGTATATTTTACTCATTGCACTTATTTGTTGTCTTCTCTCAATTATGTCAACTCCACTTGAGAGGTAACAAATAATGAGGAGATTTGATTCTCAATAATTATTTCTTATTTTAAATATCAACTATGATTCTTAGCATGCATATATAGAACACTTGCTCATGAAAAAGAATCATATTCCATTCTTATAAGGATAGATTCCTACTGCTTCTAACTTGAATTGATAAAATAAGTGGGCTAACATCTTTTATAAGGTTCTTGGTACCTTATTGTTGCATGTTTACACCATGTGGAGTAAACACAATGTCCCTACACTATTTGTATCATTATTTAGTCTCATAAATATCTTACTAAGATATATATCACTCTTCCTCCTCCTCTTCCTATCATCTCTTTGGATATTTTTGTACTCTCTCTTACTTATATTTCATTTGATGACACATACCTAATGGACAGTGCCCTTATTTTTGTTGATCCACCACTATATGACAAGATTATACCATACCTTAGATGTCCTATTACATATTATACGTTTTTTCCTATATATGATGCTAATCTTCCAGATCCATCTATATTTTCATTTCATAGGACTACTATTTTCAATGAGAGTACATATATTGAGAGCATTTATGACTCATCTCTTTCTATGGATGTTACCTATTTAGTTGGTGATTCATTATCCACACTTCACATGGGAAATATTTTAGTGAATTTACCATGCCATTTTGGTAGGTATTTTTCATTGGGATTACATTTAGTTCTTGTGAACTATCTTTTGATACCTATGACACACATTAAGTTTAGACCATATTTATAGTTATTCATACTAATACCTTAATCCTCCTTTATGTGATGGGTAGAATTTTAGTACACACCTCGTGTTATTAATTTTAAAAAAGGATGAAACATTATTTGATATAGATGGAACTTCATCAGTCTTTAGGGAGAAGATCTCTTCAGTGACATTCATAATTTTATGACCTATACTATAAGTAGCTTCAACATATTCTATGTTGGATTCTTATCTCTTATTTCTATGTGTTCTATTTTTCTCCCTTGTGGACACATTTTTAGATATGAACAACATCCTTAGAGTATGCACTATTTATCTTATTATTTTTTCTCCTTTGTGGGTAGTTTTTTCTTGTGGGTTTTCTCCTTTTCTCCATTTTATGAGAGTTGCTTTGTTCATGGGTACCTCATTAGGCCTTGTTGTCAGTACCCATTTCCTCTACCCACCTAAGCTACACTTAAGGGGGGTGTTAATGTATAAATTTATTTTATTTTTATATTTTTATTCAATTTTTATTACACTTGAGTTAGCTTGTTTAGGTGTGCATATCATAAGGAGTTACTTTGGTATCCCTATTTAACTAGTGGAAGTAATTCATTTTAATAATTATTCTTGGTAGGGAGTTACTTTCCTATTCTAAGACTTTGACCACTATTATAGGGTAAGTTACACATCCATTCACCTATTTTTACATCTATGTTCTTCATATATACATGGAGTATTTGCATTGTTTTCACTACAAGGTATTGCATGAGACATAAGTTCCAAGTGATATTGAACCTACTTATTTTGTGGATATTATGAAAGATATCAATAAAAATAATAAACTAATCACCTTTTATCCAAAAAAATTACCATCCAAAGATATTGTTGACCAAAATTTTCCTTTGTTCATACAAGTGACAATGTAAAATAAAGTTATTAAAAGGGTACTCATTGATAATGGATTGGGCCTAAAAAATTGTATCATACAATTCCTAACCACCATGGATATTAACAAAAAATTTATTAAAACCATATTATGCACATAAAAGGTTTTTAAATTTCACATAACCCTATAGTTGGTCAAATTACATTGGATGTGACCTTAAGAACAAAAAACATTTCAACTACTTTTCAAGTCATGTCTCAATCCTTATAATATAATTTAATTTTGGGTATACCTTAGATATATTTAATGGAATATGTCCCATCTAAACTTCATCAATGTGTAAAATTCATACAAGAGGGGACTTTATTATCCATGCCTATTAATGATAAACCTTTTAAGTTTTTCAAAATGATACATTTTAAAATTGAAGGGATTCCTATAGTTGAACCACCTAAATAATTCATACCTCTTGAGAATATACATACTTATTATATAGATAAATAAAGTATAATGGCTCCTTTTTCTCTAGATATAAATAAGGAACTAAACTCTAATGTGCACATAGATGTACATAAGGAGAAATAACCATTACCAAAAGAGCTAGTAAAACTAAAAGAGCCCCCAAGATTTGAAATTAATTTATTAGTGAATGTTGATAAATAAGATGGCCATGTTTTAGAATACTATGA